>OY977955.1:2012500-2422500 GCA_963854355.1 Epinotia brunnichana | reverse complement strand
TAACAATAATGATCCATGTTGGTCCCTGAATAAATTAACTGTCGCAAGGTTCTATGGTGGGTCATGATTCAGTTGGTTCGATAGTACTTACATGTATATAATCATTACATTAATCATTGAACCTGCTCGACCGGCTGAGAAATGCATCTGCAGAGAAAAACAGCAAATGTTTTTGAATCCTGGTCTCTTCAAAGTATATTCGTAAGTTATTTGTTTTTATTGCTAGGCAACTAAAAATAAATTTAAACACATTGTATGATACCAGGTCAAATGCACGCGTGCTTTTTGCGATATTTTCTGGCTGCCCATAAAGGCGTTCAGTGCCCCATTCATTCGGTTTCCTGCATTCACTCTCCTTTCAATATCTTTCTCATGCTTTCCGTCTCCAGTAAATAATGTCCCCAAATACATCAACTCTTTTACTTGTTCCAGTCTTTCTTCACCAATAATTATTTCGCAGTTTGTCATAATTTAATTTTTTTCAAATACCATCACTTTCGTCTTACTTACCTACATTCATCTTCATCCCTTTCCATTCAAAAGATTCATTCATCTTCGTTACCATCATTTGTAACACCTTATATATAATTCATTTATTTCAACCTGTCGCGCGCCTTCGAGCTGGTGGCCCATCCTCTCATTTTATCTAAGTTGGACCACTATGGTGTTACTGGCAACTTCAAAAACTTAATGGCTTCGTTTCTGGAAAGCCGTAAACAATTAACGTCTGTCCGCGGCGTGAGATCTGACTTGTTGGAACTAGGTGACTGTGCCGTACCTCAAGGTTCTGTAATCGGCAATAATTTGTTTTTAATTCTAATGAACGATTTCACAACCGCCACCGACGATGCAGAATTCGTGATGTTCGCCGATGACGGTTGTGTCAATGTCTCAGCTTACAATCAGCAGGACCTAATAAGCAAACTCAACAAAGTAATGAGGGACGTTGCCTCTTGGTTCTCGGCAAACGGTATGTTATTAAACATTGAAAAAACCAATGTCATGCACTTTTCACTCCGCGGAAAAAAAGAACACAATCTAAATATATACTGCAACGATCGACTCGTTCCTCAGGTTGACGAGGTAAAATACTTGGGTCTTGTCATAGATTCTGGTTTAACGTGGGGTCCCCATATTGACTCACTATGCAATCGTTTGTCGTCCGCGTGTTTTGCACTCACTAGGCTGCGTCCCAGTCTAGATCACAATAATGTAAGAAAAGCCTACTTTGGGTATTTTCATTCTCTCCTAACATATGGAATCGATTTATGGGCAAGCGCAGCTAATCGTGAGAGACCATTCAGACTTCAAAAACGAGCCATTCGTTGCATATGTGGTGTCTCCTGGGATCATCCTGCTCGTGAGCTGTTCAAGGAAACCAAAATTCTCACCCTTCCTAGCTTGTACGTCCTAGAAGTAGCCAAGTACGTGAGAGGTAACATTGAACAGTTCCCGACGCGTGGTGACTCACACAATTTTAACTTCAGGCGGCGCGGCGATCTGCGCGCTCCCGCCACACGTCTTGCGATGGCCCAAAAATGTCTCCACTCGATAGGGCCCAAGATATACAACAAGTTGCCCCAAGAAGTCAAAAGCGCGCCGATTATGAGGTGTTTTGTGAACAGACTTAAAATTAAACTAGCATCCGATTCATGCTATTCCATTGACGAATTTCTCAATAATGGCTGAAAACCGAACGACTTTTCAACTGGCTCGCTGCCCAATCAATGGTTATGTAATATTTAAGGACATTTTAAGGATGTGTAGTAGTGACTTGACAAATAAATGTACTAATAATAATTATTCGTTGACTACACGCTGCAGTGTACCTAAACTAAGACATACTTACCTACCTAACCTGCTGTAATATAATATAAGACATACTTTTTCACCTTAATGTGATAGTATTATGTATAATGTTATTTAACATCTATAAATTGACATGTAAAACTACGTTTTATAAAGGAATAAATGAAATGAAAATGAAATGAAAAAACCAACTTGGATCATACACTTAAATACTATACAAAGACTATAAAAAATAATTATTATTATGGCGTTGCCTAGGAGTGTTTATGACATGCGTGAGTGTTTCCATACTCGCCTATAACAGTCCGCGTATCGTCCCGCTTGGCAAAAACATAGTCGAACGCCGTTTGACGTTTTTTAACCATTTGTTTAAAAATCCTCAGATTAATGAACTTCATTTAAGGCCAATGACCCACATTCTATGTGGGGTTTCCGCTACAAAGCTTCAGGCGTCTGGTACCGTTGACCACGATGTCATTGCTTGATTTTTGGAAAAGTAAAAAAATCGTTAGGGCTTAAGTCTGGACTGTACGGCGGGTGTTCCAGAATTTCGACGTTTTGCTCTTTTAAAAACGCAATTGTTTGCCGGGCGGTGTGCGAGCTCGCATTATCGTGGTGCAGTCTTATATGACGTCTTGGGTTATTTAAAAATGTCGAAAGCGTAATGCACTACGTTTAAATAATACATATACAATGTATAAATTATGTTTTAAATTATCTCTTGTGAATATTTTATAAATAAGTAAATATTACGTAGTGTTTTCACGGTAGACGTTTTTTTAACTGATTTGAGATCAAATCTATATAAAATCCGCATATTTATTAGACGTGGTTTAATGTTTATAAGCAATATTTATTTTGTCCCTTGGAAAAAATATGAATTTAGCTTACCGCCTTACAAAGTTACATGCTATCATGAAGGGACATCTATCATTCTAATCTTGCTAGAAAAAAAGCGGCCAAGTGCGAGTCAGCTTAGAAACTTCGAGAAACTGGTATCACTATTGGCACAAATCAAAGAGGAAGCAACTAGGAAAAGTAAAGGAACGGGCTCACGTTATAAATTGGGCAGGCAGGTGAAAATAGGCACGTCGTGGCGCGCTGGAGATGGAAGTGTTCACGCAAAAACGCCTCTTAATACTATCAATACCATGTTAGCGTGGCTACACTATGGAAACTCCATTTCCGTTTTTATTCTGCCATTAGTGTGGCAAGACTGTCTCACTCTCTTCTTGTCAACTACCTCGAGCCATGATGGCTGCGGTCTGAGTTCAAATTTCAATTTAATTATTATACATGGTGTAATAGCTCAGTGACGTGTAAGGTGCGTGGGCGCACTGATACTCAAGCAATTCATCCTCAAGTAGGTTCGCGCGGCGCGATTCCTATAAATTCAGAACCTAACCTAGTTAAAGTAAACGTGTGTGTGTGTGTGTTACTGGTGTATCGAGTCACCCTTGTGCGCGGAACACGATAAATGTTAAGTAAACGGTTATAAGTCACCACGTCTTTCAACTCTAATCGTCATCCGAACCCAATCCAGCACGATACAGACGACGCGTTGACGCAGCGACCCACGGCGGCCCCTCCCGAGAGACTCCTTCAAATTCATAAGTATTGAGCAAGGCCTTAAAAGGCACATTTTTTGGTCGCACCCATGAGGGGAATATATTGAAAATCATCATAAAATCAAGAAAAGATAAAGCAGGTACTGCACGACGCGCGGCGCAACGAGCAAAATACCTGAATTACTGTTGCAAGTACGTAACCGTCATAAACATTACAATCAGTGCGCGGATGGGCATTATTTACGTAGATGTTTAAAGTGTTCATTAGTGCGGCATTAGTGTGCATCATCATCGTAAAACTGCAGACATTAGACATCGCGCGGACTTCAAGGTTGAGTCATCGTCAGCAAGCGGCCATTGTTCAGTTCGTCAAGGTACGAGGCAACGCGGCGTTACATCAAGCATCAAGTTCATTCACTCACCGGATCGGACACTTCATTTCGGTTGGTAGTCAGTAAAGATAATAGTTCACTTCAATTCATTCAGTTGTTGAGTTTCACTGAGTTTCACATAGCAACACTAGCTAACTTCAATTCACTCATTCGTTCACAAATGACAGTGTCAAGTGACACTACTTATTGACTTTCGTTTCGATTGTATAGTTTTATCCAAGAAAATTCATTGTTAATCAGTTAATTACAGTTAGTAACAAATATTGGCAGCCTGCAGTTCAGTGCTGACACGATATAAGAGTGAAGTGTCCATATTCATGATCAAATTTGTCAGTTAACGTGTATTATTATTGCAAATTGTGCATATAATTTGTTAGCTTACATCACGATTGTAGCAATTGTATTATTTAAGCTATACGTTTAGGTATTTAGAGACAGATACCATTCAATACGCAGAATAATGTTACCGAGGACTGCCAAGATCCAATTTAGGTCCAAATACCGTATGTTGTCAGATTACGCCGGAATGGTTTCCGAGCGTAAAGACAGCACAGCGGCGACTGTAGCAAAGCGGCATTTCGAGAGTGTCTATCCACAGCTTGTCAACGCCTATGAGGTACTACTAGGAGCGGGACCTGAGAGTGTGACAGAGGAGGAATCGGAACAATATGACAAGGAGTTCACTGAGGTGAACCGAATGCTCATCGAGCTGGACCAGGCAACCGAGGCTGTTGGTGAGTCACCAGCGGAGGATGTCAGGCCGTCACAGTCTCCCATGGCACGACTACCAGCTATTGAACTTCCGAAGTTCTCGGGTGAGTTGATAGAGTGGCTACCTTTTTATGATCTATTCATTTCTTTGGTGCATAATAGGAGTATTTCTGAAGCAGAAAAGCACTACTATCTCAGGGCATCATTGACTGGGGAGGCGCTCTCCATGGTGCGTCAGCTACCTATGGATGGGAACAATTATTCAGTGGCATTGTCATTACTTTTAAATCGGTATCAAAACAGCAGAAGGCTGCTGGATACTTACATTGGGCGCATTATGGGCCTCCCAAATATTTCGGTATGCAATGCGGCGTTGCAGTCCACGGTACTGGACCCATTACGAGAGTCCATACAAGCTCTAGAAAAGCTGAAACAGCCTGTTCAAGAATGGTCGTACTTGTTGGTGTATATTGTGTTGCAGAAGCTGCCTGTAAGCATCAAAACAACGTACGAGGAGCGCTACGGGAAGGACCCGGAGCACTTACCAACCATTTACCAGCTGATGGAGCTGCTTGAGGAGCAATGTCGGGTCCATCGTCTGGTCACCACACAGCAGGCCGAGAGGACGACGCCAGGGGCGCACAACTCACCGCTCCGTCAGGGACGTGCCGGTCAGGCTGCACCACGACCACCGCAGCTGGTACGAGTGGTGGCAGCGGAACCTGGACCCTCAAATCAGGTGACATCTACTTCTATCCATTGTTCATATTGTGGAGATCAAAACCACTCCTTGTACAGATGCTCTGAGTTCCTGCGAATGACTAGTTCGGAACTGAGGTCTTGGGCCCGTAAATCAGGGCACTGTTTCAGGTGCCTCCGAAGACACTATGCCCGTGAGTGCACCCAGCAGAGCTGGTGCTCACGCTGCGGTACTGAGGCTCACAACTCGCTGATCTGCAATGCCGACGGCAAGCATCAATCACCAAGGCCGGCTGAAGCAACTGTCCACCGAGTGGAAGTGGCTCAGACATCATCATCATGGGGATCACGGCAGATTCGGCCTACTTCACCGAATCAATCATCATCATCACGTCACAGCTCGCCTGTGATGGGTTACGAGCAGGCAGAAGGGTCAGCTGCAGCAGCACCTCAACCTCCGTGCCCTGCATCACCGGCGCAGATCATACAATCAGGATACATGCCACGCTCACGTGTTGGTGACCGTGCACGCTTAGCTCAGGAGACCTTCAGTTCATTGCGGTTCGGCTCACGATGCAGCCCGGAACCTCAACAATGAAATAAGGCCACTGTTGGTGTAGCAGGGGTTCAGATGCCGGTCACCATCTGCCCCACAGCTCTGGTCATGGTCAAGTCAGGGCATGGTCAGTATGTTAAAATAAGGGCACTTATCGACACTGGAGCTGGGATTTCAGTGGTAAAACAGTCTTTGGTAAACCAATTGCAATTACACCAACAGTATAATAGAACTCAAATCTATGGAATAGGAAACCAACCAGTGGACCTCCCGGGTACCCTAGTTAAATTGGTCATCAAACCTATAGGAAAAGTGGTCCCTATTATTAGCACGGGGGCCGTTGTTTTATATTCATTAACTGAAAAGGTTCCATCTTATCATTCACAATTGAAGGATCAATTGAAAGTACAAAACCTCAAGTTAGCGGATCCCGACTTCGACCAAGCTCGAGACGTGGATGTTATTCTGGGGACAGATGTACTTGATTATATCTTTGATGGTACAAAGATTCCTACTCACGTTCCAGGTATATCTGCCTACTGGTCCTGTTTTGGACATCTCATCATTGGAGCGATCTCCAGAAATCATTCAACATCTCAACCAACCGGCAGCTCTGTAGAGGACTACGGACTGCATGCCACCCGCCTGGAAGACGTGCTGGAGAAGTTCTGGAAGGTCGAGGAGGCCCCAGTGGAACCAGCGGAGCACCCGGAGCATTTGGAATGTGAAAGGTTATATGCATCCACTACTAAACGTATGCCTGACGGTAAATATATGGTCAGATTACCATTATTGACAGCAAGGCCCACTATAGGTGATTCAAAAGGTATAGCGATGCAGCGGCTGCGCTCATTAGAGACCAAACTGGCAAAAAATCCTGAGCTTGCAGCAAAGTATAAGGAGTTCATGAGTGAGTATGAATCAATGGGTCACATGTCAGTATCAAACTTTAATTTCGATTCAGAACACTACGTTATCAGTCATCATGGTGTTTTCAAAAAGGGCTCTGATAAAATACGTGTCGTATTTAACGGGTCTGGGACTACTACCAACGGCGTGTCACTCAACCAATGCCTCCATGCAGGCAAGCCACTTCAAACTGACATCACTCAGATATTACTTAACTTTAGGCGTCATCAAGTTGTCTTCACGAGCGACATCAGGATGATGTTTCGCCAAACCTGGATTCATCCGGACGATCGAAAGTATCAACTGATCCTCTGGAGAGAGGACCCATCCCAGGAAGTCAAGGTATACACCCTTAACACTAATACTTACGGTTTACGGAGTGCCCCCTTTGTAGCAATCAGGACACTCCTACAACTGGCTAGTGACTGGGAGGCCTGTCACGCAGACTCGCAAGCAGCGCACGTCGTGCGCCGAGACGTGTTTGTGGACGATGTTCTCACGGGAGCAGACTCTATTCAGGAGGCTCAGAATCTCAAATCTGAACTCATACAGCTCATGGGAAGCGCTGGATACGAGTTACGAAAATGGTCATCTAATCGCCCAGAGTTATTACAGGATCTTCCACAGGATTACTGTGAACAGCCTCATCAGTTCGATTCTGATGATAAAGGCTTCATCAAGGTGCTAGGCATCCAGTGGAGTCCCGTATCAGATACGATGTCATACCAAATCAATGTGCCCCTTGGGCAACCCATATCAAAGCGAAGTGTGCTGAGCAAGACTATATGATCCGTGCGGATACTGTGCTCCAGTTGTTTTCAGATTCAAATTGCTCCTTCAATCATTGTTCGTGGACGGACTAGAATGGGACGAACCCCTAACTCACACTCAACATGCTCAGTGGACTGAACTCATTCAGGATTTGAATCATTTGCCTCAATTACAGATCCCAAGATGTGTAGCACTACCCGGGGCTGTATCATACTCTCTTCACGGCTTTGGAGACGCATCCGAGCTTGGATTTGCTGCCTGCGTCTATCTCAGGACAGAGGACGCGTCTGGAAACGTAATGGTACAATTAGTCATAGCTAAATCACGCGTGGCACCTAAAAGGGTCGTTCAGACGGTCCCCAAACTAGAACTTAGTGCTTCTCATCTGCTTTTCAAGCTACTGAATCACGTGGCTGAATCGTACGAGCCATCAGTTGAACTGGACAGCATCAACGCATGGTCGGACAGTACCATAGTGTTGTTCTGGTTAAACTCGAAGCCCCATTTGTTGCAAACATTTGAGTGCAACCGAGTACAAGAGATCCAACAATCACGACGCGTCATGACATGGCGCCACATCAGATCAGAGTTAAACCCAGCGGATGTCGCGTCTAGAGGGCTGTCAGCTAAGGAACTTTTGGAAAATCAATTGTGGTGGTCACCATTCTGGTTGCTCGCGGACGAGGCCCAATGGCCAACATTACCGGTAACGATGCCTGCTGAATTACCTGGCTTTAAGAAGCTGGTTCATATCATAACCCCCATGGAGTCCTGGGAAGATTCGCTGTTGTCACGAGTCAGCTCCTTTAGTAAGTTAATCAATATTACTTCGTATGTACTCAGGTTCTGTAAAAATATTCGATTACCACGAGATCAACGTAATCTTCAGTCTGTACTCACTCTGGATGAGAACAGAGAAGCTATGAAGCATTGGATACAGAAGATTCAAATGGATGAGTATAAGGACGAGATTGTACTCATAAAAAGGGGTAAACGAGTCTGCAAGTCGCTTCAGAAACTCAGCGTCTTTATTGATGACAATCACTTCATTCGCGTCGGAGGCCGGCTGGGAAAATCTGCGTTGTCTTACGGAGCTAAACACCCGTATCTCGTACCTAAAGATCATCGTTGGGGTCAACTATTGATCGAACACTTTCACAAGGTGTACTGTCATGCACCAACCACAGCTCTCATCAGCATCCTGCGTCGTCAATTTTGGATACCGTCAGTTAAGCGACAGGTATCTCGGGTCATAAACAAATGTATTTCATGTATCAGATTCAACGCTCCTGGTCAGAGCCCATATATGGCGGACCTACCTGCAGATCGCGTTACAGCCGCACGCCCGTTTTCAGGGGTGTCTGTTGATTTTGCTGGGCCATACTTAGTCAAAGCCAGTTTGCTCAGGAACGCCAAATCAGTGAAGGCTTACCTGTGTGTGTTTGTATGTTTAGGTACCAAAGCACTGCACCTCGAGCTTGTTTCATCACTGAGCAGCGAGGCGTTCATAGCTGCGTTCTCACGGTTTGTCAGTCGACGAGGGCTGCCCTCGCTCGTCAGATCGGATCAAGGTACCAACTTTACAAGTACTAGCTCATACCTCAAGGAGGTAAATCAGTTTTTGCTGGATAATGCGGTCATAATCCAGGAAGAACTTAAAAGTCAGCACGTCCGGTGGCAATTCAACCCACCAGGTGCACCTCACATGTCAGGCCTGGTCGAGGCGGCTGTCAAAAGCACTAAGAATTTACTCAAGCGAGAAATCAAGGACCACATCCTGACATTTGAGGAACTCACGACCGTCTTGTGCAAGGTGGAAGCGATCCTCAATTCGCGCCCGCTGGTCCCCTTGTCGGACGATCCGTGCGATTTCGACGTACTTACTCCCTCTCATTTTATCATCGGTCAGCCCTTGATTGCTCTACCGGAACCTCACTGGAAGGACGTAAGAATTTCGCGTTTATCACGGTTTCAATTGATTCAGAGCCTCACCCAATCAATCTGGTCGCGGTGGCACTTAGAATACCTCAATACATTACAATTGCGTAATAAATGGTATCGTCATGTTAATAACTTGGAGTTAAATGATTTAGTGTTTATAATGGATGAGAGAGCTCCCCCTTTACATTGGCGTAGAGGCCGAATAATTGAATTGTATAAAGGATCAGATAACGTTGTACGTTCAGTCAAATTGCGAACACAAAATGGAGAGCTCATCCGTCCTGTAGTCAAGTTATGTAAGCTACCTACTGAAGGTACCTCCTCCTAAACAGTTATTGTATATTTGCCTGTGTATTGTCAATGTTTAGTTAAGCTAGAGTTAAATCGCAATGCTCATTGTTGATTCACTTTATTAGTTTATTATGTTTAGTTATCACTGACTTGCAGTATGATAAAGCTTCATGTGATCAGCTCACCTTTTCCCTCGTGGCGGGAGGAATGTTCACGCAAAAACGCCTCTTAATACTATCAATACCATGTTAGCGTGGCTACACTATGGAAACTCCATTTCCGTTTTTATTCTGCCATTAGTGTGGCAAGACTGTCTCACTCTCTTCTTGTCAACTACCTCGAGCCATGATGGCTGCGGTCTGAGTTCAAATTTCAATTTAATTATTATACATGGTGTAATAGCTCAGTGACGTGTAAGGTGCGTGGGCGCACTGATACTCAAGCAATTCATCCTCAAGTAGGTTCGCGCGGCGCGATTCCTATAAATTCAGAACCTAACCTAGTTAAAGTAAACGTGTGTGTGTGTGTGTTACTGGTGTATCGAGTCACCCTTGTGCGCGGAACACGATAAATGTTAAGTAAACGGTTATAAGTCACCACGTCTTTCAACTCTAATCGTCATCCGAACCCAATCCAGCACGATACAGACGACGCGTTGACGCAGCGACCCACGGCGGCCCCTCCCGAGAGACTCCTTCAAATTCATAAGTATTGAGCAAGGCCTTAAAAGGCACAGGAAGATACGGCTATAAAGGCGATGTTGCGGCTTCATGTAGTTCAGGGACTGTAATATAACTGAAAAATACCGGTAATTAAACGGAAGTAAGGTAAACCTTATTCTATTTTAACGGTATGGCGTCAAAATGTTTTCTGGTTTTGCCCGTGACTTTGTCTTCCAGTGTTTTTCAAACTGGGAGTCTTTTAAACTCGTATTTTTAAGTTAGTGATGTAAGTATTTGATATTAGTAAAGTATAAGTATAAGTCAAGAACAGTGAAGGGTGTGCGTCGTGAAATATTATTCCACACAAAGGGGGTGGTGGCATGAAAAAGATTGAAATATATCGTTGTTTAAGATACGGTTTATACGATTGGGCCAAAACTATTTAGCTGTGTCACTGAAGTCAAGACAGTTAATCAAAATTCAAAATGGTGCACACCTGCAGACGCCATATTGTAAATAAGAAAAAAATAAAGTAGACGAACTATGTTATGTGGGATATCGTTGAATAGGTATTTCAAAATCATTATTAGGTTTTTATGATATATTTTTTTTGTTTAAATAACCGTTAAGAATTTATAACGATTTTATGTTGGCTTAATAACAACTTTCGCTTAAATATCCAAAACCTCATACAGTCTAAACGGCTTGTTGGATTTTGGCATAAATATGAGGTGCCGTTGGATTCCTTATAATCGTAGGATAGGTTAGAAAAATAGAGTTGTGTTTTTTTTTTTAATCTTTTGATTTCCCTTGTTTTATATCTATACTGCCTACTGTATACATACTTTCGATGCATTCGCACATTTTTTCGATCCTTTTTTTCTTCAACCCATCCTTCATATACTTTCACTCACTTCTTCAATCCATTCATCAAGGTGTTAGTTATTAACTTGAAATTCCGGATAATTATACATTAAACACGACCAATTCAGTTCTGTATTGCACTTAGCAAAAGCGAAAAACTTGTGTTTGGCGGCGTTGACCGATAATGAAGCTATCGAGTATCGCACTTATATAAATGCAGTGACAATATCTCGCCGAGTTGATTAATTGATTAGAACTGGACAGATAACAACGCTGGTTGCTAGCCTTGACTGTAATTTACTGAACTAACCCGATATAAGTTTAAATAATAAGAAATACTTGAGGCTCCGATCAACGCAGTATTTGAAATCGTTATCAATACTAAGCAAGTCAGTTTATACATCAATGAGTAATGTAAAATAATACTTACAGATAGCTGTAGATTTTAAATAACTCAGCCCTAAGTACTCTTACCCATTACTATTTTTTTTATAAATAATTATAGACCCAAGTTGGGCCTAGCTGAGTTTCTTGCTGGAATCTTCTCAGCTATGTTTAGCGAACCAGCGACGAAACTCCCAGTAGCTCGATACCACTTACACCCAAGATTCGGTTGAAACCGTTCAACCAATCTCACTGGAGCGCAAACTCGTAGTGTATTCCAGTGTTTAAACCGCCCCGCGTGGTCGTGCCGAAGATTTCCCCTGGATTTTCCCCAGGCTTACACTCCAACCACGCAATTCGACCACTTTATCGGGCTCGTCCTACTAAAGTATTATTAAAAAAAAAAGGTAAAGGTCGCGGGAGTCCGCTGGATGCGGGTGGCGCAGGACCGGCCATTGTGGCACTCTTTGGGGGAGGCCTATGTCCAGCAGTGGACGTCTTTCGGCTGATAAGATGATGATGATGATGATCGTCCAATGGCAAGCGGAACTGGATCGATATCGAAGAGCCTGGCTAAAGTTAGTTAAATAACAATAAGAGTCTCTCGCGCAAACTATTTAGTTTAGAAAAAAATGATGTTAGAAACCTCAATATCATTTTTGAAGACCTATCCATAGATACCCCACACGTATGGGTTTGATGAAAAAAAATTTTTTGAGTTTCAGTTCTGAGTATGGGGACCCCTAAAACTTAATGTTTTTTTTCGATTTTTGTGTGAAAATCTTAATGCGGTTCACAGAATACATCTACTTACCAAGTTTCAACAGTATAGCTCTTATAGTTTCGGAAAAAAGTGGATGTGACATACGGACGGACAGACAGACAGACGGATATGACGAATCTATAAGGGTTCCGTTTTTTGCCATTTGGCTACGGAACCCTAAAAAGAAAAAAAACGATTGTATTAGTTTTATCTCACGTTAAAATGACGAAATGACAACAGTTACACAGAATATTAAATTAGAAATGATATTTTGTATGACAAGTATATACCTACTTAAACGCAAATTTTGTGGAGATAATTGCAAATTAATGACTTACTCCATAGTAAACGCGCCGAAATAACGGGCAAAGGACAGGAGACTTTCGGCTGCTCGACAAATTCCTCTAGCACTACTTAATTAGAAATTAAACGAACTTACCTGTAAGTGAAGTTCTATTCTAATTATGTGAGCTGCTCGGTCTCGAAATGATAACTACTTGTTTAATAGTCGCACGGGAGACGTACTACAAGTAGTTATCATGAGAGACCGAGCAGCGAAGCATAATTTAAAACAGTTGCTCGTAAATCCCCAATCATTTGTTTTCCGAAAAAAACAATTTCACCACGCAAAAACTCACTACAGACGTGCCTATTATTGGTTTTTAGTTAATTTGTTGTACAAACAAATCGTTATCCATTCGAAGGGTTCCGTGCCTAACCATGTACACTACAACCCGGCAACTAACTCTTAAGTATATCGTTCTCGACACATAAATGGATTTTTCATACATTATAATAACACTGGCACAGATAAAACGCTGATGTTAAGTTACTGGTTGCAATTATGGTGGTCGTTATATATGGTTTCCGAACACATTCTAGAGGATTTATGATATGGGTGTATAGATAAAAACGTATTTGTGCATGTCACGCGTGAGGTTTTGATTGGTCGTCGGTGAAATTCTGGCGCGCAGCTCGCCGCGCGGGGTGAGCATGCCTCAGGCTGAGCCGCTCAAATTCGTACCGACCTTTACATTCAATCTTCAACAGGCATTCCAAGCCCTAGAAGTTCTTTTGAAAAACTGTTGGATGAAACAAATTTCCTGAAAGTCAAATACATCCTGCTCTACAGATCTTACCAAAAAGGATTAAAAACACTCACTGTATCTTATCTATAGTCTCTATAACAGTCTGTGGGCATGTGAATTAGGGAATGCAATTACCGGGCAAATTTCATTACCGGTAAATTACCGACTTGAGTGAGGCAAAACCGGTTAACCGGTAAATTACCGGTAAATTCAATTTGGCTAATAAGTAGCGTTATTTGACGTTGATTTATCGTAAAAATAAGCTATGATATAGTATTAAAGAGTTATCATGTGCCGTAAACGCCGTAATAAACAGATTCTTTAATATTTCAAACTTGCTCAGTGGTAGGAAGGCAAAAAACACAACTGAAAACGTTCCTTGGGGATTATCAGGTGGGTAGGAATTGTCCCCAGTTCTACAAAAACTAAACTACAAGCCCACTTAGTAGTCTAAAATAATATTTCACTAAATAGATGTTTCTACGGGCTTCAAGAGAGTCATATATAACCATCCATACCCAGATCGAAAAGAGTTGGATAGAGAAAAGGGTAGTAATAGTAACAATACATTTTACCTAAGAGCCTTCGTACAAACGGTTGTATTACTTTTTCTAGGAGTGGAGCTCATGGGGGTTTCAAATTGCGACATTGGTTTAGCGATTCGGAGGGCTATATCTGTAACTTTAGTTCTACTATCCTCATTTCTAATGCGATCACGCAGATAAACTGCCAGCATAGCCATCTTCATTACCCTTTGGGTGACTTTTAGCCTTCTTTTGAGGCCCATAGTGAGCGACTTCATTTCAGGTGCCATATATTGTCATCACTGGCAACACACACTGGTCAAACCGAGCCGACAGGACAAATCCAAACAGATCCAAATCAGGACTGAAAAAATTCTCCAGTGCAGCGGTGAACAGTTTAGGGGAAATAACATCTCCTTGACTGACTCCCCGCTGCAGCAGAATAGGTTTCGCATTCAAAACCTGGAGTCGGACTGACACAGTGGCGTTTTCGTACAAACACTTCAATACTTCGAAATAGCGGTAGTCAACTTGGCACCGCCTGGAGAGACAAGTACAGCCCAGGTTTCGATCAAATTGAAGGCTTTCTCATGGTTCGCGAACGCTAAGCAGGGCTCCACAGTCTTCTGTATAACCCGACGGAGCGTTTGGATGTGGTCTACGGTGATAAAGCCTCTCCGGGAACCGGCTTGTCCGGGAGGCTTGAAGTCATCTAGCCTGCGTACGAGACGATTTGTAATGACTCTCGAAAACAGTTTATGGACATGGCTCAGAAGTCAGATGGGTTGGTAGTTCTTCAGCAGGGTGTTGTCACCCTTTTTGAAGAAAAGCACCACCTCACCTCCGTTCCTTTCTTTAGCTTTCTCCCTTTGCTGTAAGACGAAGAGCGGTATTTTTTTGGATTAAAATGATTAGTATATAGGTATTCTCATCATAGCGAATAGAGACGCCTTAGTTAATATACTTTAGAGGTATAAAGTATGTTAAATAAGGCGTCTCTTTTGTACTTATTCAAACTGATCATTACTCATATTTTATAGAACGGAACTGGGAACGTGTTAATATTTTAAGAAGCTTCTACAAACGATTCCTTTAATTTGATCCTACATGAGGTAAGATAACGCTAACAAATTTATTCAATTGACATTTTTTCATGATAAAAGGAGGGTTATTGAGGTATAATCATGACGATGAAGCATTAACAATCGTTAAAATGTAGTATTTTACTAATCATTTTTGTTCCGGTAAATTACCGGTTTTGACTTTAATTTACCGGTAATTTACCGGCCTCATATTTAGTCCATTTACCGGTTAACCGGCTAACCGGTTAACCGGTTTGCATTCCCTAATGTGAATGGCCCATATGTGGAGACCGGCAGACCCAGCAAATTGTCTGCCGCCTGATATGTCACTATTCCATAGACGGAGCCATTGCCACCACCTTCTTCTAGTGCACCTCCATGGAAATACCTGGAAAAAATTATATTATATTCTAAGAGCGTTCCAACCGCCGTCAGTCCGCAGGCCGCATTATTGTCAATGTACCGGCAAACTGGCATGGCATGTTCAGGTATTTTTAACAAGTCCAGGACTACTACAAAATTACTCGGAAAGGTAATACAAATCTGCAAGAACTTCCACAATAATGCGACCAGCGGACTGACGGCGGTCGGAACGCTCATTATTAAGCCAATAATATTCATATTATTTAACGAATACAATTCATTAATATTCCCTCAATGTTCCAAGATGCCCATGTACATGCCGCCGGCATGTATATATCGAATTTGTAATTCACAGTGACTTAGTTTTTAACTGTTATGCTGTGTAATTATTTTAAATAAATAAATAAATATGAAAACAAAAGTTGGTTCCCAAAATATTCATGGGAGTAGTCTACAGGACACATGATGGGGTAATATGTTAACTGTGGTGGGAGAATGCAAGCAATAGGGCAGGGTGGAGGCTTTTGCCCAGTAGTGGGACAACTACATAGCCTATTAAAAAAATATGTATTTGCTATTTTAAATTAAGAAAGAAATTGGTTTGACTTGTTTTGTCCCCAAAATGCCCCTAAATAGTACTCGAACACACTCTGACAAAAAGCCTGAAACACGTTTTTCGCTCTTGCTACAATGGCAATAGGGATAAAAAACCGGCCAAGTGCGAGTCGGACTCGCGCACGAGGGGTTCCGTACCATTATCAATAAAATATATATTTTATTCTGTTTTTAGTATTTTTTGTTATAGCGGCAAGAGAAAATACATCATATGTGAAAAAAAAATATTTGAAAATTTCAGCTGTTAGAAAATAATACGTTTTCAGGGAGAATTAATAGGGTGTCATGTGGGTGGATAAACGTTTAAAATAGATTTTCGGTAATTTTTTTTTTTTTAGTTTTTTTTTGGCCTATACAAACTTGTGACAAGACAATTTAAAGTGTAGCCACACAACGACAAATTACGGGACCGACTAAGGTTTGACTACTAGAACGCCCAGAATTCAAAGTAAACTTTTTCTATACAGTCAGGTACATACACCATCGTAACGCCCTTTCTGCTAGGTACATCATAATGAACCCAGTTATTAATCTAAGTTTGCGTTCATAAATAACATTGACGTCGACGGTAAGTTAACTATTGATTATACACTTACCCGACATATTTTCATTGAAGTGTCAAATCAGTATCTAATAGTCTGTTGACACAAAAAAGTGACAAACTAATCAATAAAAAGCGGCCACTAGAAAACAGAGAATGCACGTAATTAGTCAGCGATAAGGACGATATGCACAGGCACGTTTACATGCCTGTCAAAATTTAGTCAACATTTTTAATAATAACCAAACACGCATCATCAATGTTTACAAATGTTTGTGAAATTACTTATAAATGCGCGCAACAATTTTTTTTAGTAAAAGGGTCAAGTTTTACTCTTTGAGTACGGAACCCTAAAAAGCGACTCTGTAGAATATTGTAATCCAAACTATTAGATGCAAATTCCAATGATAGATTTATAAAATATCGGTCACTTATTGAAATGATTTCAAACATATGTTAATAGCGAGTCCAATAAATAAAGCTTGTGGTATGGAGCTTAAAACCATATAGTGCAAGAAAACTAGTGTAAATAAAACGAACACACACTTCATGTTCTAGAGAATTCCATAACCTCAGAGTAAAGATAATGAAACCATTAGGTACTTGCCTTGTTTAATTATACAGAGTGTTTTTTTTAAATGGGACAGTATGGGGAAATCCGAATCTAAAGGAGATAGAGGAAAAGTGTCCAAGGAGACATTAGGTGTTTTTTTTATGTGTTTAACGGCCCAACTTAATACTAAATTAACCGAAGTTTAGGTAAAGTCACCAATAGGTGGCGCTAGTAGTATGCGTTTTAGCCTCTTAAAATTACTTTAATAAATTATTTTAATGCATAAATAGTATCTAAAAAATATCATAAAACGCATGCTACCACTATTACTAAGTTTCATTACTATTTGTAGAATTGGTTTTAGTTGCAAGATTTGCCGCTAGATGGCTCTTTACCTTGTGACAAACAGGCTATTAAGATTTTTCCTAGTTTAATGGGGAGGCCTGAGCCTCGATGTTTGAATAATCCTCAGCTACTATAGCTACCTGTATACCTGTATACCTATACAATATAGTGATTGTAAAATACGAGTGGTATCATTTCGGGACCCCCTGGGAGTTGAACATGGTCCTTCGAACCGGATGCGGGATCCAGGAATAAGCGGCAGGAACCAGGACTTGACGTCATCAACGGATGTGTGAGTGTGTGTGAAGCCAAACTGTGAGTACTTTCCATTGTTATACGTCAAGCTAGTGAATTGGAACATAGAAAAATTAGTGAATCTTGGACTTGGAATAATTTAACTTCATCGACTTAGAATAATTCGCCAAAATTAGGAACGACGGGGAATCCACGCCCGAAGTCCACCAGTGTTTAAAACACTTAGAAAATTTTCGATGATTTTAGACTTAGAAAATTTTCGATGAATATTGACTTGGAATAATTTCGTCGATCTTGGACTTGGAATAGTTTCCCTGATTTTGGGACTTAGAAAATTTACGTTGAATATTGACTTAGGTAATTCTTGGTGATTACGGACTTTAAATAATTTCAATATTTTGGACTTGGAAGAATTCTGTATAAGATACTTCGATACAATGGATGAAAATACGAGAATTCAGGAGGATTTGAACAAGCGGATACAAAGAGCCAATGATAATTTTAAAAAGTCTCCTAAAGAGCGCCTTAGGTCCTCTGATTACCTAAAGACTCGGTTAGAGGCGTTGGAAGAAATATGGTCTCAATTCAAGTTAACGCATACAAAGATGGTACAAGATACCGATCGCACGACTTTCGAAGCAAGTGCTTATACATCAAATGAGGTATATGAGCAGACTGAAGAGTTGTATATCTATTACAAGTCTGAATTGAAATCAGCACTTACCAAATTGAGTCCAAATGTTCACCACGCCGACGCTGCAAATGCAGTAGTTAACACTGAAAGTACGACGAGCCAATCGAACATACGACTTCCGAAGATAACTATTCCAACATTCTCAGGAAAATACTCAGAGTGGACTAGCTTTCGTGATTTATTCGTGTCCCTAATCCATAAAAATCAGTCCTTAGATGACGTCCAAAGATTACATTACCTAAAAAGTCATTTGGTTGGAGAAGCTGAGCAGCTCTTGCGACATATCAATGTAACTCAAGAAAACTACTCAAAGAGCTGGGAACAACTAGAAAAGCGATATGATAATAAAAAGTACCTCGCAAATCACACTCTAAAAAGATTGTTAAGTCAAAGAAATCTGACAACAGAGTCCTCACATGGTATTAAGGAATTGCTGGATACTACGAACGAGTGCTTAAATGCGTTGAAGAACATAGGAATCGACATCGGCAGTTGGGATATTATCATAATTTATTTGATATGTTTAAAGTTAGATAACGAAACAAGGAAGCAGTGGGAACTAAAAACTAGCGAGTCCTCTGATGAGTTGCCCACTCTTCCACAATTCAATAGTTTCTTGGAAACCCGCTTTCGTGCATTGGAGTTCGTAGAACCTAAAGCGTTTAAAGGTACTACCAGCTCTAATCACAAGAGTTTCAATGTTGCGGTAAACCCAAAAGTCCAGCATGTTACTGCTTCATCATGCGCCTATTGCTCTGAAAACCATCGCATTGGTAATTGTAAAGATTTTGCAAAGGTTGACCTTGACACTCGTCGTAATTTTGTCCAATCCAATCAATTATGCTTTAATTGTTTAAGCATAAATCATTCAGTATTTGCCTGCCGTCAATCCACAAGATGCCGCATATGTAAAAGAAAACATCACTCCTTGCTGCATCCCAAGGGTACCACTGCAGCGACTGATTCTGTAGTTCCGAATAAATTAGTCGCTCAGAGCGAGGCTGTGCCAACAGCCTCGGCAGGTTCATCAGCTCATGATGAGCCCATTACTACCGAGATAAAAAGCCATTTTTCGACCAGCCGTAGTCAAGTATTGTTGGCAACGGCTTTAGTTAAGGCGCAGTCGAAATCTGGAACAAGTGTACTTCTCAGGTGTTTACTTGATCAGGGATCACAGGCTTCGCTGATCACGGAGTCTGCCGTTCAGCTATTGGGACTGAAGAAGATAGCACACAAGAGCACAATTTCGGGTCTAGGAAGTGACGAGAACGCTTCGTTAGCCTCTAAGTCAAGAGTTTGTTTAAACATACAATCACGTCTGGACCCGAAACTCGAGTTTAAGGTTAATGCTTTTGTGTTGAGCAAGCTGACTTCACTCTTGCCAGAAAAAAGAGTCGTTGTCGAGCTGTGGTCAGACTTCACCAATATTAAGTTAGCGGATCCAGGCTTTGATAAGCCAGACAAAATAGATTTACTCCTTGGCGCAGATATTTATGGCCAAATCCTGCTAGAAGGAGTTATCAAAGGACCACCGGGAGCTCCAATAGCCCAAAAAACCTCTTTGGGTTGGATTCTTTCGGGACCTATCCATGTCAATACACATGAATCGGTAGCAAACAACAGTATCAGCGTCAATCACATCCATCTCAGTGAAAACGAAATTCTCAAGAAGTTTTGGGAAATGGAAGCTGATATACCTGCATCATCGTCTAAGGAAATGTACACAAACGATGAAAAACGGTGTGAAGAAATATTTGAAGAAACCACAAAGAGAGACAGTTCTGGCCGGTACATAGTTAAACTCCCGTTTCGCGATCCAGATCCGGGCTGTAAGTATGGAAATTCACAAGCTATTGCCACTAGACGCTTCTTGCAACTCGAAAGAAAATTCGCCAGAGATCCAGAGTTCAAGTCACGATACTCTGAGGTCGTTGAAGAATACCTCAGACTGGGTCATATGGAGAAAGTGTCGAACGACCAGCAAAACTTAGATGTCGCATATCTGCCTCATCACGCTGTGATTCGAGAAGATAAAACAACCTCGAAATTGAGAGTGGTGTTCGACGCTTCGTGCCCTGGGACGAACGGAATATCGTTAAATCAGGATTTACTGGTAGGCCCCACCTTACAGGCTGATTTGCGTCATATCATCCTGAGATGGCGCAGATATCCAATTTGTCTCGTGGCCGACATCGTAAAAATGTATCGGCAAGTGAAGGTCACCGACGAAGACACAAACTTTCAACGTATTGTGTGGCGGTCAAAGTCAGAAGATCCAATTGATCATTTTAGGTTGCTGAGAGTCACATTTGGTACGGCTTCGGCACCGTATCTAGCTGTCCGTGCGTTACACCAAGTTGCGTATGACGACGGAAAGAACTTCCCATTGGCCGCTGAGAGGGTGCTGCATCACTTCTACATGGATGATCTGCTGACAGGGTGCAACACTGTGAAAGAAGGAAAGAAAGTGTATCAGGAGTTGATTCAGTTATTAGCCAAGGGAGGGTTTGAGTTGCAAAAATGGACGAGCAACAACGAAGAATTAATGAGGGAGATGAGTGGCGAAAGGGAAAAGATTACAGAAAATGTAGATTTACAGATAGACTCTGTAATGAAAATTTTAGGACTCACCTGGAACAGGAACAGCGATGAATTTGAGTACTCGGTGCGGCTTCCTCCACCCAAGACCCCTATAACTAAACGAAGCGTGATATCAGATATAGCACGATTGTTTGACCCACTAGGATGGCTGGCGCCGGTAATCATATCAGCAAAAATTTTTATCCAGAAGCTGTGGCTTTCCGGCATTGAATGGGACGATGAAGTCCCAACTCATTTACTCAAGGAGTGGTTGACTTACCGAAATAATTTAGGCGAGCTTACTAAATTCAAACTGCCAAGATGGATCCATTCTGGCAGCAAAGAGGACATCCTAGAACTTCAAGGCTTTTGCGATGCCTCTTCAGAAGCCTTTGCCGCAGTGGTGTACATTCGTGTAATTGACAAGGATGGCAACGTGCACGTATCTTTGGTTTCGTCAAAAACGAAGGTAGCGCCTATTAAACAGGTGTCTATTCCTAGACTTGAGTTATGCTGAGCGACTCTACTTACGAGGTTATTAATGGAGGTAGCCAATGCTATGAGCATCGACAAGATGAACATTCACGCCTGGACAGACTCTTCAATCGTTCTGTCTTGGCTGAACAGCCGCCCCAACAAGTGGAAGACTTTCGTGGCTAACCGCGTATCGGAGATACTTACCGCGATGGAACCGCATCAGTGGTCGCACGTAGCATCCAAAGAAAATCCCGCTGACTGCGCCTCTCGAGGAACTTACGAATTAGTAGATGAACAGCTCTGGAAAGAAGGTCCTATGTGGCTGAAACAAAAACAGATAAATTATAAAAAAATCACAATAAGGGAAACTAAACTAGAGGAGAAAAACAATAAAGTGTGCCTAATAAATACCTTCAATGTCGAGGAAGCTTCAGTAAGCCTAGAGAAAGAATTGACGTCGAGGTTTTCGAACCTGACCAAACTTATACGTGTGGTAGCCTTATGCAAAAGGTTTGCTAAACTGTGCAAAAGGGAAGCAGTGACTAAATGGTTATCACGTCAAGAGTTTCAAAGTAGCTTAATCTCATGCGTAAGAATAGTTCAATTGGCACAGTTTAACGAAGAGATGAAGTACTTGAAGGAAAACAAAACTATAAATAAGAAAAGTAAACTTACTTCGTTAAATCCATTCATCGACGACGAAGGAATATTGCGGGTGGGTGGAAGGCTTCAACACGCTCAGCTGAGCGAAGAAATTAAGCACCCAATTATATTGCCACAGAAGTCGCACTATACTGACCTGGTAGTAGCAGATGCACATCAAAAAACGTTGCATGGTGCACCGCAGTTGATGCTTAACTATCTAAGATCCCAATATTGGATTGTAGGAGCTAAAAACCTTGTCAGTGCTTACGTTCGGCGATGTGTAACTTGTATACGTTATGCTGCAACAACGAAACATCAATTGATGGGACAACTGCCAACAGTAAGAGGAACAGTCACCCGTCCGTTTTGCCATAGCGGGGTAGACTATGCAGGTCCCATTAATATTCGCACGTCGAAGGGCAGAGGTCACCATTCACACAAAGGTTACATTTGTCTATTTGTTTGCATGGCAACGCGAGCGATCCATCTGGAACCAGTTACCGATCTTACCTCACAAGGCTTTCTGGCAGCATTTAAGAGGTTCGTTGCACGACGTGGTCGATGCACTGACATCTGGAGTGACAACGGAACAAATTTTGTTGGCGCCGCGCGCGAACTCAAATCCTTATTTGATGAAGAAAAATCCACTATGGTCGCTGAAATAGCGAATAACCTGGCCACCAATGGGACAAATTGGCATTTCATTCCGCCTCGTTCCCCGAACTTCGGAGGCCTATGGGAGGCCGGAGTTAAAGCCACCAAATACCACCTCAAAAGGGTAATCGGCAACTCAACGCTGACATATGAAGAGATGGCAACGGTATTGTCACAGATTGAAGCTTGCCTTAACTCTAGACCAATTTCCCGCATCAATGATAATTGCAATGATCCACTACCTTTATCTCCCGGACATTTTTTGGTAGGAGAGCCATTGGTGCTGGTACCTGACTACAACTACGAAACAGCAAACATAAGTAGCCTTCGAAGATGGCAGCTCACCCAAAGAATGTTACAGGATTTCTGGCGTCGCTGGTCACGTGAATACCTGACCCAGTTTCACCACCGGTACAAATGGGCCTATCAGACTCCTGAGCCTGCCGTAGGAGACATAGTTTTGGTAAAAGAGGACGATCTTCCCCCGGCAAAGTGGTTGTACGGCATTATTACAGACAAACATCCCGGATTGGACGGAATTACGCGGGTCGTTAGTCTTAAATGTAAAGGTAGCATATTCAAAAGATCAATAGGTAAATTATGTATTTTGCCT
Source organism: Epinotia brunnichana (assembly GCA_963854355.1). Taxonomy (NCBI): domain Eukaryota; kingdom Metazoa; phylum Arthropoda; class Insecta; order Lepidoptera; family Tortricidae; genus Epinotia; species Epinotia brunnichana. The sequence continues at coordinate 2,399,151 of OY977955.1, read as the reverse complement.
ATTGAAAAGTAACTTGATTTTGGTATTGCCTTTTGCTATATGTACTTGACCTTGCGGATGCTTTGACACTGACCTTGCTGAAGGCTTATACAATTTCATTTCCGTCACGAGTAAATTTTCAATAGCACTGATCAGTGCTAAGCCATACGAAGGGTTAAATCTAAATTTAGGACTTAGTTATGTATTTTTTTTGTTGTTTCTTATGTGAACTATTTTTCTAATTTCAGTGTATCACTGTTACGTTAATATGTATTAATGTTCATCTGAAAACTTGCATGGAGTGCGGATGTAAGGACAATCTTGCAGTATGTCCTTGGCGGGCGGCATGTTTAACGGCCCAACTTAATACTAAATTAACCGAAGTTTAGGTAAAGTCACCAATAGGTGGCGCTAGTAGTATGCGTTTTAGCCTCTTAAAATTACTTTAATAAATTATTTTAATGCATAAATAGTATCTAAAAAATATCATAAAACGCATGCTACCACTATTACTAAGTTTCATTACTATTTGTAGAATTGGTTTTAGTTGCAAGATTTGCCGCTAGATGGCTCTTTACCTTGTGACAAACAGGCTATTAAGATTTTTCCTAGTTTAATGGGGAGGCCTGAGCCTCGATGTTTGAATAATCCTCAGCTACTATAGCTACCTGTATACCTGTATACCTATACAATATAGTGATTGTAAAATACGAGTGGTATCATTTCGGGACCCCCTGGGAGTTGAACATTATGTAAACAAATTTGGCTCGTTAAAATTATTGGTCAAGCGTGAGTTGGACATTTGACTTTCTTATTTAGATTGTTATTTTCTTTTCAGTTCAATATGAAAATGTTACACCTGCAAGTCGATTACGTATAGAGATGGGCAGTGGGTAAAAACCCACGGGTAAATACCGGGTAGATATTTACCCAGTATTTACCCAATCTACCCGTATTTACCCGTTTTTTCCCAAAAGTTTATGTGCGCGAACGCTTTCTTATATGAATGCTGTTGATCTTTTAATTTTATTCCGAAAATCAAAAGTATAATCCAGCATTAAAATTCGTATTTTTCTGTTGCAAAAGCGACATTTTTGTATGAGTCCCAAATAATTTTCGTTTTTAGGTGGAAAAATACACTGTCTTGCGATTCTGTTTAAAAATAGTACATTACTGCAAAGGCCGTGAAGTAAGGGATTGATGGACGAGTTTGGGCTAGACGGCCGAGTCGTAGACGAGGCCGGATACAACGAGTCCAGCAATCCCTGTTCCGGCCGAGGCTTGTATAGTGCTTTTCTCAAAAGATGTGAGGAAATAATAAATAGTTATTTGTTATAGAAGGGTGCAGTTATAATTTAACCGCGAGTGTGGAATTGAAACACGAGCTAGCGAATGTGAGTGGTTTAAAAATAGAATCCTTTTCACCTCACTAAAGTGAGAAAGATTCTAGATAAAAAAACCTAAAAATTCTTTTTTAGTGTTTTTTTTTTTAGTTTTTTTTTTTCTAAAAAAAACATTAAAAAAGAATAAAATTAAAAAAACATTACAAAAGAGTAAAACAAAAAGGGAAAAAATATTAAAAAAAAAACAACAAAAAACAAAAAAAAAACAACTAAAAAAACAAAAAAAAACGCCCAAATAAATTAACACAAAAGCAAAAAAAAAACAAAAAAATGGACAAAAAAAAAGAAAAACAAAAAAAAAAAAAAAAAGAAAAAACAAAAAAAAAAAAATTAAAAAAACAAAAAAAAGGAAAAAAAAAACAAAAAAAAACAAAGAAACATAAAAAAAAGAAAAAAAGAAAAACAAACAAAAAACATTAAAAAAAACAAAAAAAAGGAAAAAAACAAAAAAAAAAACATTAAAAAAATGTAAAACAAAAAGGAAAAATAGATTAAAAAAAACTTAAAAATAACATAAAAGACCCTACAAAAATGTTAACATTAAAAAATAGACAAACATCAAGAAAAGAAAAGATTTTTTTTTAAATCATTAAAAACGATAAACAACACTAAAAAATAAACGAAAAATAACAAAAAAATGTAAAAAACTAACAACTTTTTTTTTACAAAAAACTAAAACAATTAAAAAAAAGTATTGGTGGTTGGCGGTATGTATTTTTTCCTTTGTCTGTTTAATATCAGTAAGCAAATTTAAAAAGTTAGAGTAGCGGCCAATAATGTTTTTAGTTAGGGTTTTCATACATTACTTCTTGGCCTAGGCCAAGAAGTAATGTAGGGAGCCATAAACAAGGAACTTCATGTCTTCATTTCGTGACATTAACGCATACATTTCCGAGCATGTTTGAGAAAAATATATTAAGTATGACGTTTAATTTTATGTAATTTGCGGTATCCTCAATTTGTATTTAATACTCGTAATAAAGCTTGATTTCAATTTAGTCTTTTTTATTCCTCTATTTTTGAGAAAAGCACTATATTAGCCTCAGCCGGAATGGCAATTGCAGGCTTCGTATTATAATTAAACGGACTCGCAAGCTCGTCCGTTTAAACAAATACTCAGCCTGCAATTGCTTCCTTCCCGGCCACGGCAATAATGTACTATTGTTACATCCTTCCGAGCTCATCACTACTTGAAAAAGCGGCCAAGTGCGAGTCGGACTCGCACATGAAGGGTTCCGTGAAATAAATTGCTGTTTACGATTTATGACGCATTAAAAAAAAACTACTTACTAGATCTCCTGCAAACCAATTTTCGGTGGAAGTTTGCAGGGTAATTGTACATCATATATTTTTTTTAGTTTTATCATTCTCTTATTTTAGACGTTACAGGGGGGGACACACATTTTACCACTTTGGAAGTGTCTCTCGCGCAAACTATTCAGTTTAGAAAAAAATAATATTAGAAATTTCAATATCATTTTTCAAAACCTATCCATAGATGGGTTCGATGAAAATTTTTTTTTTTGAGTTTCAGTTCTGAGTATAGACCCCTAAAACTTAATGTTTTTTTTTTCGATTTTTGTGTGAAAATCTTAATGCGGTTCACAAAATACATCTACTTACCAAGTTTCAACAGTATAGCTCTTATAGTTTCGGAAAAAAGTGGCTGTGACATACGGACGGACAGACAGACAGACAGACATGACGAATCTATAAGGGTTCCGTTTTTTGCCATTTGGCTACGGAACCCTAAAAAGTAAGCCATTTTACTAATACCTTCTACGGCTTAGGGTGGGTTGCACAAACTTACAAGTTACTTACAGACCGATCAACGTTAAATATGGAGCCGGCAGCATTCATCCCATAAATAGAAACTTGTCAAACTTTCCATACATTCAGATTTTAACGATCACCCCTTACGATTGACGGTTTGATATAACATTTATACATCAAACTCTTCCATTCTTCTCGTTTTCCTGCAGAACAAAAGGACATCTTTAAGATTGACATCCCTCAATTCCCCCTCCTCTAACATATCCGAATATACACGTTCTTTGGGATACGCGCATAATCCACTTATTTTTGTTAATGAATAAAGCTTTCTATAGGCCAGATGAAATTCAATATTATCTCAAGGTCGTAAATATTTAATTAAAATGCTGTTATTTCCTGATGCATATATGTTTGGATTCAGGTAGGAAGTCTCCAAATTTGTTAGTTTTTTTCTATTTTTTCCTTTTTATTAAATGTCGGCGCGCGTATGTCACGTGTCGGAAAAGCAAGGGTTTAAAAAATAACAATGGCTTAAACAATATACCTATATGCAGATGTAATGAAGACAAGACGTCATTTATTTATATCAAAACCATAGACCTGGGTCTGGAGCCAGTCGGTGGTTTTGAATGCAACGGCGCAACCTACCTATTAGCAAAATTAGGTACGACGTAGGTACCTAGGTATGTTTAATAATGTTTCCGGTCTCAACATTTGAGTTCAGAACCCTAAAAAAGGATGATAGGCAGAGGGCACGCGAGAGGTCTGGTGCGCCATGCGTGGCGGCCTTGGGTCCATAATGGAACGACTGGGCGAGTCCTCATTGTCGACAAACAATGGGGCGCGGTAGAGGGCGCCGCGCGCGACAGCGGCGGCTTCGCGTCCTCGCGCGTCGATTGCTTAAGCCTCTTCGACCGCTGTAGTATGAAATTTTGCTCTAAACAACTGTCTAGCGTGTACACGGTCGGTTCGGACCAAGGTCGCTCGGTCGGAGGGGCGTGTTGGCGACCGTCTAGGCCCGGCCACTCCGGCGGCACACTCGCCGCCCGCATAGTGCGCGCTGCTCACTCCGCTCTTGCCGGGGACATTGCTATTTTAATCGAACCTGTATACGTCTGCCTTTCGATTATACCCTAGTAGTTGCGAACACGAATAACAAAAATGATCTCAGAGTTGGATCAATTTGTTATTAGCAAAAGGGCTGTTTGTTGATGATTTACGAGTTTGGTATATATTATAACAAGAATTTTAGGCAAGCTGGTGGAAATAGGCTTGTATGGGCGCTCAACCACTTGTACCTAGGTTATTTGGGTTCTACCACATACTTCATCCGAACCACAACCACTGCCGATTATTAGTCCTTTTCATACATTGACGGGGTGTGTTCCGGTATTCATGGTCCCTCCCTACTCCTACTAACTTTAATTGATCTTGACGATAAATGTTTTTATTTTATTTTGGGTAGTTCCATTTCATAACTTTGACGATAAACAGGAAAACCCACCTCACCCCGCCGCCCGCCGCGCGCCCCGCGCACCCACACCCACAGATATCTATACTACAGAGCCGGGGAAGAGGAATGGAAAGACTCTGACGCCGCCAAATGGTTAGTGAGTTCCAAGATTCCTCCCGAACAAACATAGTTACATACCACATACATAGTTGGGCGATTATTCGAGCGTCTCAAACGCTTGACTTCGGTGGCCATACGTAACTTGGCCAAAAGGTTTTCTTAAAGAAAAACATGTTTATTTCTTTAAAAAAAAATCACAGATCTCGTGCTGGCTGGGCAACGGCCAAAAGGTACCTTTAGGCATGGAACACCACATATATATATGTATATTATAATTTAGAATAAGCACTGAAACCTCAAATAAACACTTATGTTTTTTTTTAGGATGTAGACTATTTATACATCAAAAATAAACGAAATTTATTCAGCGGTTTAATACATGATAGAGCTCACATTTTTTATTACTCACGTTTTTTGTTATTAAGTAGCAAGTACAGCCTGGGTTCACTCACAAGATGTTTAGTATTTCTTACAAGTAGTTGTTGAGCGTTGATAGTAGCTCATCTTGTCAATATGCAGGTATCTCACCTTTACTTCAGGCCCCTATTTCACCAAATACACAATTGTCGCATGATTATGACAATTTGACTTACATGGCTGCGTCGACAAGTTAAGATGGTTGCTGGACAGCTCATTGACGCAGCAATGTATGTGGAATTGTCATTGTTAGGTGACAATTGTCGAGATGGTGAAATAAGGCCCAGGTTTGACAAATAGACACATTCCTAGTCAAACACATGTCACCAGTCTGAAAACTGAATTATGTCTGGAAATGTAAGGTAAATATTGATTACAGGTAGCCCTAATTTTTGGAGTAACTGGCGGCCTCCGACGTCAGGAGCTCTCAGAAATCACTACAAATGACGTAGAAAACCATGGTGAAGTGTTCTTAATCAAAGTACCTCACACAAAAAACCGAATACAAGGCTCATTTGTAATACAAGGCAAATATTACAATATTGTCAAGAAGTACCAAAGCCTACGTACAACAAAAAAAGGAGTAAGCACCCGGTTCTTCCAGCAATTCAGGAATGGGAAATGCAACGCACAGGTTATTGGTAAAAACAAGTTTGGTATGATGCCAAGAGAAATAGCGGAGTTTCTGAATCTGCCTGATGCCAAAGATTACACGGGACACTCGTTTCGTAAAGCGTCAACCACAACAGCAGACGGACTAGGGGACTACGATTTTAAAAGACATTGCAGGGGACACTTGTTTCGTAAACCAGACGGACCACTGAGGGACTTCAATTTGAAAAAACAAGCACCATCAAAATCAAATATTACTGCAAGAAACACCGATGAATCTATTAACGGTAAGGAACAAGTTCACTATATCACTTCGATTACTCGCACTTCACTGTTTGTTTTTATTCTATATTGATTATCTCTAGACTATAGCTGAGACCTGCTGACTGACAAAAAAGCGTCCAACTCCAGCTTATTACCAAATTATAACCAATACATTAATTATTAGATTAATATCCTTAAATAATGTATTAAAGTAATGGAAAGAATTGTTGTTATATTTTTGGTTATATTTCATATTAATGGCCGTGAACATATATATATAATGGAATTCCTCTTAGTATTAGAAAACTAGAAAAATTCACAATGTTTTGTAAAGTCTTAAAAGACTTCTTAATTAAGCATAGTTTCTATAACCTTAAAGATTTTTTTGAATTGAAATAGGTAAAAGGTAGTTTGACATATAAATATAATATAATAATGTAGATAAATGTGGTATTATAATTGAAAGACATGTTAACATTATGTAATAGAGTAGTTATTGTTATTATACTCGTATAAGTGTCAATAAGATTGCTGTGCCCTAACAGGGTTTATATTGGAGCATATACTTACTTTTAAGATCTTTTGTAAACATATAATGCAATGAATAAATGAATTATGAATTATCCCTACAAGTTGCACGATATCTTTCTAACTGTGTTTTTGGAATATTTGTCTTGTCCAATGAATGATAATTATGACCAGAAGTTCTACTCGTGCATGTGCTAACAGACCAATAACCGAACGGTTTTCTAAACAACATGGAACAAGTTTTGGAGTTATAAAGAAGCACTGAAATCAAATATGCCTATACATATGAAAAAGAAAATTTTGGACTCATGCTTACTGCCCTGCCTTTCATACGGATGCCAAACTTGGATATTTAATAAGTACACAAAAACACAACTAAATACGTGCCAGAGAAGTATGGAACGCAGCATACTCAACATAAAACGGAAAGACAGGAAAAAGTATGTTCAGCTAAGTTAAACGAACAGAGTTTTTGAAACAATATAATGCGTCTGTTTATAATAATATGGTTTGAAAAAAATAAGCAATTTTCGCTCGATAGAAAAAAATCACGAACATAGATCTAGTGTATTTACTTAAAACTTTCGTAACAAATTATGCACATAAGCTAAACATAGGACGTTATTTGACATTCGTAGGCTAACGGCGTGCTATTTTAAGAAACTTATGTAACAAACTTTCATAAATTGGCTTCCCATTTGCGCCAAATTCCCCCTTTCCTATAATAAACTTGTATAAACTAGATTAATTTGAGAAATTGGTTTGTCACGTGATATTTTGGATGTACTCCGTTTAGATCAAATTTGGTGTAAATATAGTTTGAAAATTTGGATGGAACCCATTTACGGTATAGCAAGTTGGAGTCTTGGGGAAGGACATAGGATAGTTTACTCCTGAAAATCATCCCATAAGTGGGTGTAATTGGGGGTGAAAATTTGTTTGTGACCCATTTTGATGAAATTTGGTTGAAAGATAGTTTGAGTCCCGGAATATGACAACGGATAGTTTTTATCCCAAAAATCATCCTCTCAGGGATAAAATAGGGGATGAAAATTTGGATAAAACCCATTTAGATGAAATTTGGTAAATAGATAGAAGGAGTCCTAGGGAAGGACAATGCATAGTTTTTATCCCGAAAAATCATTTCCTGAGGTGGTGAAATGAGGGTTGAAGATTTGGATAGAACCCATTTAGATGAAATTTGGTATAGAGAGAGGTAGAGTCCTAGGAAAGAACATAGAGTTTTTTTTATCCCATGACTATAGAGGCAAACCTGACGAAAAAAATAAGAAGTTCAGAGCACCCCACTCCAGACAAAGGTTCTTTTTCTGTAAGCTACTCAAGGTGACTGAGAACTGTATATGGTTTCCGTACAAAGTTAGGGACCATCAATCGATGATTTTGATTTGAATAACAAACACTAAGAATTTGTATACCTTATAATAGTAGTTGACAGTTACTAATATTGTTATTTTGAAATACACACCTTGAATTCAGCTTTTTTGACTCGCTACAATAAGTTGGTGACCGAATTCTCCCCCATCTTACTGGTGTCTTTAATATCATCTTCAGCATCTGACGCAGATTCCTCGGAGCTGCCACTGTCATTTTTTCCTTTTAACAAAATATTTAGATTTTTTTCGATTTGGAAACTTACTATACAACTTTAAAAACAACCGAATAACTAATATTTATGCAACCAAAATCCGTATTATCAATACTCAGATCCTAAATTACCTGAGAGGTTTTACCTACATAAACCTAACAATAGGTTAATCTTTGTACTTGTGAAAGTGTTTACGACACGGATAATAGAGTTTTATTTTGCGTTGCCTGCTTATTACCTATCAGATTGCCTCGCGTTTTTAGTGTTCCATACCAAAATTGGTCAACCGGAACACTTATTTCTGTACACATTGCCAAAGTAACTTTTTTTGCAGCCTTTCGATCCTAGTTTTATGTACATCATAACAGGGGTTCCAGACTACCGGACGCGAATTCTAAACGGCTACGGACATAGCTGTGTGCCCGGCCACCCTTACAGCGAGCTTAGTGCCTGCCTAACAGGTCTTACCGCGCTACATATACACTCTGGCCTTACGGCAATCATCCCTCTACACATCCGGGATTCGCCAGCCACATTAGAATGACACCCGACTACTCCCACTCTACTGCAATGGTTGCAGTACGGCCCGACCTGCCCACGGTGAGTGCCTTACCTGCAACGGCACGGTGGCGTTTACCTGCCCTCACAAGAGAGACCTTCAGGATCAAGCTATAGGGTTTTATATCCTGCAATATCAAAGAGTACTATGAACATAAAGCGTTGCCTTACACAACGCTTGTAATGGTGGCAAAGATAGGGCTGTCTCACTTGGGTAGCGGGTTGTAAAGTTACAGTAAGTAATTGAGACATTAAGAAAAGACGAAATATCAGGATATTGACCCATTGCTTACCAGTATAATTACGTAGAGCTCATTATTGTCATGATATAAAACATCTAGTTATAATATAATACGTAAATTAGAGACCACATTACTACTTTCGCTGTTTTATTTAATTTAATTACTTGTTTTGGTTGGGTGCCTATCTTAAAGGTAACTAATAAGATTAAAAGGCACAAAATGTTTACGGTACCTACTAATAAGATTTTCACTAAGTTGCAGTATGAACGGTAAATAGACATATTAAAATTGTATATACAAGTATATAATTTAGTTGCAAATACTATTATACTATTCTGTGCCATAAGTAATCTTTTAAACAACGCAGTGAGTGACAAAAACGCTTTAATACAAATGTGAAATGGTAATATTTGGCGAGAAATATATCAAAATTAAGGTGACTCTAAAGAAGGCGCCATTTTTACCTGACACAGAACTGGCGGCGCTAGCCTTCCAAGTAGTACTATCAGGAGGTGGAGCCAACTCCATCTCCTGGGCCAAAAAGAAAAAAGTAAAAAAAAGAAAAAAGTTTAAAAAAAGTTTAAAAAAGTTAAAAAAAATTAAAAAATGTAAAAAATATATATGTCATAAAATATACAAAAAACCAAAAATAAACATTTAACTTTCTACGTCATAATATTCATTCTCATATCAGGTGTCAGAGACATTCTAGCGGCTCAATATAATACAAAGTGATTTTAATAAACATAAAACGATTAACGTCGTAAATACAATGAAAATTATATATTTAGCCGTGAATTAAGCGAAAATCCATGCTTCTTCCGCAATTTATAATTTCGTACAAATTAGTTAGAAGGACTTAATGAAAACTGTATTCACTTTCTTTAACGAATATTACACAGTTTAGGATGTAAATAGTGACTGCGTCGCAGTTAAATATACAACACAAAAATAATGAAACTATCGATTTTGAACATAATTTATTTGTGTTCTAATAAGTAATCTTTCTACAAAGTTTTAAGTCTCTAGCCAAAAACAAATGTTCCCTCCATACAAACGTTACACCCCCTTTTAACCCCTTTATGGGATAAATTTCAACAAACGCTGAAAGCACTTTTTTGTATTTAAATAAGCAATGTTTCTACAAAGTTTAAAGTCTCTAACTAAAAAAAAATTGGGGTCTGAGCTTAGCGGCGTCAAAGGGCGTGAATTGAGCATTGCCTCAATCTGAGTTAAAAGCGTGTAAAATTCCTCGAAGGTGAGGCGCTGTAAACCGATTACTCGCAACAGATGAGTCTTAACTGACTTCACACCCGCTTCAACCAATCCTGAGAAATGCGGGCTACCAGGAGGGTTAAAAACGAATTATATGTGCTCCACCTGCGAAGCTTCAGCCATCAATTATTTTAGAAGGTTGCTGGCGCCTATGAAGTTCCGTCCTTGGTCCGAAACCAATCGGGAACAACGACCCCTGCGCGCGATAAAACGCCGTAGCGCAGCCAGGTAGGCTTCAGACGTCAGCTCCGACACTAACTCCAAGTGGACTGCCTTCGTGGTAGTACACACGAAAACACAAATATAGCCCTTGTATGTTTTCAGATGAGGAGTCGGATTAGTGGCGTGATCGCGTTAGTGTTGGCTATAAATACACCGGCGGGCCAAGGTGGGAGGCACCTTTAAACCTTAAGGTTGGTGGAAATTATGATTCAATTACCTATCGCGAACGCTAGGTAAATATTGTATAACTATTATAGTCGTATTGCTAAGTTAGGAGCTTCAGCTAACAAACTTACTAAATGGATACATAACTACCTACAGAAAGTTCGGTCTTTAGAAAAGCGACTCGCAAATCCCACAAATTGGCCTAGGCAAACCTCGCTAACAAACTATTCGTACAGTTAAAAATACACAATTAATGAACATAAGTACTGGTATTTTATCTTGTACTAGTGACCCGCCCCGGCTTCACACGGGTTTATATGTATAATACAATAAATAAATACATGTATTATACATATAAACCTTCCAACTCCATCTCCTGGGCCAAAAAGAAAAAAGTAAAAAAAAGAAAAAAGTTTAAAAAAAGTTAAAAAAAAATAAAAAAATGTAAAAAAAATATATGTCATAAAATATACAAAAAACCAAAAATAAACATTTAACTTTCTACGTCATAATATTCATTCTCATATCAGGTGTCAGAGACATTCTAGCGGCTCAATAACAAAGTGATTTTAATAAACATAAAACGATTAACGTCGTAAATACAATGAAAATTATATATTTAGCCGTGAATTAAGCGAAAATCCATGCTTCTTCCGCAATTTATAATTTCGTACAAATTAGTTAGAAGGACTTAATGAAAACTGTATTCACTTTCTTTAACGAATATTACACAGTTTAGGATATAAATAGTGACTGCGTCGCAGTTAAATATACAACACAAAAATAATGAAACTATCGATTTTGAACATAATTTATTTGTGTTCTAATAAGTAATCTTTCTACAAAGTTTTAAGTCTCTAGCCAAAAACAAATGTTCCCTCCATACAAACGTTACACCCCCTTTTAACCCCTTTATGGGATAAATTTCAACAAACGCTGAAAGCACTTTTTTGTATTTAAATAAGCAATGTTTCTACAAAGTTTAAAGTCTCTAACTAAAAAAAAATTGGGGTCTGAGCTTAGCGGCGTCAAAGGGCGTGAATTGAGCATTGCCTCAATCTGAGTTAAAAGCGTGTAAAATTCCTCGAAGGTGAGGCGCTGTAAACCGATTACTCGCAACAGATGAGTCTTAACTGACTTCACACCCGCTTCAACCAATCCTGAGAAATGCGGGCTACCAGGAGGGTTAAAAACGAATTCTATGTGCTCCACCTGCGAAGCTTCAGCCATCAATTCTTTTAGAAGGTTGCTGGCGCCTATGAAGTTCCGTCCTTGGTCCGAAACCAATCGGGAACAACGACCCCTGCGCGCGATAAAACGCCGTAGCGCAGCCAGGTAGGCTTCAGACGTCAGCTCCGACACTAACTCCAAGTGGACTGCCTTCGTGGCAGTACACACGAAAACACAAATATAGCCCTTGTATGTTTTCAGATGAGGAGTCGGATTAGTGGCGTGATCGCGTTAGTGTTGGCTATAAATACACCGGCGGGCCAAGGTGGGAGGCACCTTTAAACCTTAAGGTTGGTGGAAATTATGATTCAATTACCTATCGCGAACGCTAGGTAAATATTGTATAACTATTATAGTCGTATTGCTAAGTTAGGAGCTTCAGCTAACAAACTTACTAAATGGATACATAACTACCTACAGAAAGTTCGGTCTTTAGAAAAGCGACTCGCAAATCCCACAAATTGGCCTAGGCAAACCTCGCTAACAAGTTTATTTTTAACTGTACGAATAGTTATTCGTACAGTTAAAAATACACAATTAATGAACATAGGTACCTACTGGTATTTTATCTTGTACTAGTGACCCGCCCCGGCTTCACACGGGTTTATATGTATAATACAATAAATAAATACATGTATTATACATATAAACCTTCCTCTTGAATCAATCTATCTATTAAAAAAAACCGCATCAAAATCCGTTGCGTAGTTTTAAAGATCTAAGCATACATAGGGACAGACAGACAGACAGAGGGAGGGGACTTTGTTTTATATTGTGACAAATTGCAGTTACTAATCAATATACTATGTATATTGATTAGTAACTGCAATTTGTCACAATATCTAGAATATCCATACTTACTAATATTATATATGGGAAAGTGTGCCTGTCTGTCTGTTACCTGTTCACGCTTAAACTGCTGAACCGATTTAGATGAAATTTGGTATAGAGATGGTTTGAATCCCGGGGAAGGAAAGAATAGTTTTTATCTCAGAAATCATTCTCTAAGAGGTGAAAGTTTTTATGGAGATGCGATATAAATGAGTTCCTTGCGGACGAACATGTTGATTGCAGTAGGTAACTAAGTCCTCATCATCATCATATCAGCCGAAAGACGTCCACTGCTGGACATAGGTAGGCCTCCCCCAAAGATGGAGGTTTAATAAAATAATCACTGGCTGGCGGTCCATACAACTTATCAATTCATCCAAATAGCATTACTTACCTTAAGTACCGGTTCGATAAGATTATCACCTCTTTGCGTACTAATGATATGCAGCGAAATCTCTGGTTTAGGAACTCCACGAGCCCACAGCGTTTGTTGAAGACTCTCCTTGATGAAATTTCACGAGAACTTTTTCAATAATAGGTGTGAATTCAACAAACAAATCAATGTTTGATTATAGGGATAAAATTGCCATATCACAGTATCATTATTATAGAGTATTTCACTCGTAATTTTAGTGCAAAACCAAGTTTTTTACATAGCTTATCGTCATCTCCGAAGCACTTAGATAAAATAAACCAAGTTGAAATGTCAAATTTCGATTATCTATCACATTAACCAGTGACAATGTTCTACAAAACGGTAACGGCTATCATTTGTCATTTATCGCTGTCAAAGGTTACGAACACTTATCATATTTAAATTTGCATAATTAAATAAAGTGCAGTGCAAATCAACGCTAAATTGTGCAACTAACTGAATTTACAAATTAGTGGCGGCGAATGGCTGTGGTGTGAAGGTATGTAGCGGTATAATTCGTCGCTAAACTCACTGAGGGCCTTCCGCGAAAGGCATGATTTTTTGCAGACTTGTTTGCGGTATTTTCGGTTTTTGACAAAATTGCGTTTGGTGCTCGAGGTCACAAACTTGGATTATTCATTGGGCCAACATCATAAACAAGTCTGCAAATAATCAGAACTACCGGATTTGACGCAAAGTAAGTATTTTCAGGCGACAATGTTACTGGATTCATTCGGGCCATTGTAATTTTTGTGCACTTCTATAAAACGCTAAATGATGAATTTATTTAATATCGAAAAGTAACTAGTGCATGTGAGCTTGAATTGTAGTAGACCTCGCAAATCTGTCGTTAAAAAAAAACTCAGTAGTATGTAAAAAAAAAATATTTGACAAAATAATGCCATATAATTATTGAACCTGCTCACACAATTTCAAGATAATCTGTTGAGAAACGCGACCAGAAGACGAGAACAGACACGGAGTGAACGGTTAGAGGGCGCTCCGAAATAAGGCTCCCAAATCAAATAGTTCGAACGGAACCTAATCAATTAACCGGTTCTGTAACCGGTAAATTTGTAACCGGTTACAATCCCTGGTCACCAGGCTGTATCTCACTGATACCGTGATAGTTTCAGTTGAATTTTTCACAGATGATGTATTTCTGTTGCCGCTATAACAACACACAACACGTAGAGGCCCTTTTGACAATTTAATGAAATGCCACGGGCGGTAATAAAGAAAGCCTCAGAGCGCATATTTATCGCCCTTGCCTTCGGCTCGGGCGTCAAATACCTGCGATCTGAGACATTCTTTGTTTAACCGCCCTAGGTAAGTAATGTACTATTATCGAATGGGCCCATTGAATTGATAACCTCTGTGCAAAAAGCTATCATTACGGTTTTCTAATTACGAACATGTGTCAGTGTCAGACAAGAAAATTGAGAAAACTGACATTTTCATGAAATATAATTAACGTGTCGAATGCATTATTTAGTCGGATTATCGGCTCGGCACGGTGCCGGCGTAACTTATCCTTAAAGACCCGCGGGGACAAGTTTTTGTATGGACGTCGCTCAAAAAGTACACATATTTATGAAAACTAAACGACCTTTTAGATATTATTTTGAGGACCCCTTTTAGTCGCCTTGTACGACAGGCAGGGGATACCGTAGACTTATTTTTGAGTTTAATTTCTAATTATAAATAAAATAAAATAAAATATCTTTATTTCAGAACATTCCATTCCATACAATACAATATAGGTACATTCAGATTATTTATCTAAAACAGTGCTACTTTAATTCACATTAAATAATTATAAAAATGTCAACAGAAGTGGTAAATGCTCGAACACCTATTTGTTTCCCGATTGATGTACAGTCACTGGCTTTAATATATGATGGGTCAAAGGCCAAACACCCGCTGTCCGCTGGCGACCAGACCACGACCTGATATTTCCTTCCTTCAGTCAGACGTTCCATCCACAAATTTGAATAATTTCAATGCCTTACTTACTTACTTACTACGCTGGCTCGATGACCCAAAGAGGATATTGGCCTCTGACACAAGAGAACGCCACTCTTCCCTATTCTGCGCCACCTCACGCCAGTTGGATGCCCCAAGGGTGGTCAGATCTTTGAGGGCTTCTGTTTAACAAACAATTGAGAATGTTTTTAACAAACAGATGTTTTTATAACTTGAAGGAATACTTTAATGATGCCTAAAAGTTAAAAATCTTGCTGTGTGTTTTTCTTTTTTCTTATCAGGCTTTTTAATGTATAAATTTACTATTAATAATTGTAATTAGTTAGCCCTCTGATATTGCTGTGCCCTTGCAGGGTGTCACATGTATACCTTAATTCCATGCGTATACACAGGAATAACCTGACTTGATATTTAATTTTATATTCATTTCATTTTAATTGTTGAAGGTATATACATATACAGGGTGGGCCCTGTAACTGGAGCAAAAAATTAAACGGTAGATTATTAAGCTTGTGAACAATTATTTCGAAGTGGTTTTATGCGAAAAAAAAAATACTTTAAAATAAGTTTACTTGTATTTTTTAAATATAGGTTAGTGTAAAATTGTATATACTTAAATCATTTATTTCTTAATGTTTGTCCTGACGCGTTCTGCACAAATTTCCGTTTGCGTTCCTAATCAAACCAAAAGAACCTTTTAGGTTAACACAGTATAAGACTTCGCATAATAAGTAAAAATCCAATTCTTACCGTCCTTGACCTACATAATGTTTTTCACCGCCTTTATTAGTGGTTAGACAGCGATGCAGGGTGTGTTTTTAATGTCATGATTTTTTTAAAATTTTTTACTTCCGCCGTTTGGAGGTTAGAGGGGGGAGACACAATTTTTGTATCAAAGTACTTAGTCCATTGAAAAATAACTCACGTCCAAGGTAGAAGATTACAATTTACCATACTAATCATGTATCTGTTCCGACAGTTTTGTGAGAGCCAGTTAATTATTGCTCGTAAAAGGTTCTCGAGTGGCGATCACGTACCAGCGCGGTGTGGGTATATTATTAGACTATTTTTCTCTCTCGCTTAATCTTACATGAAGTTGCCAAACGAGTGAAAATGACAAGGTACTTATATAAGGTGTTTAGCAACATATGAGGCCGACTGTACTATAAGTAAGCTGCTACTTAAGTAGACCCTTTATGTCTTTACTTAAGTTACGTCAATTTAACATTGAATAGTCGTATGAATTTATTTTGATAGCTCGCCATATTGTTATATCCATGCTAATATTCAAGGACAATCTTACACCTACCAAACTAAATATAAACTGTATATAATGTATATTATACATAGTTATTATATTATATTATACATGTAGCTATTTGCCACAACAGCCTAGAGACGAGCTCTATATAATACGGAAACAGACAGCAGACAATAGTATTCAATCTCATGACAGTGAGGTCAAATTGACAGGAAGGTCAGGAAAAAAGAATGCGGGTAGCTCATCAATATGCCGTGATAATAATAGAATATATGGGTAATTACTATAATAAGATTGCTCGTTGACAAGGATAATTTGATTTATTTAAATTACGAATGCAATGATTACTCTGTCTGGCCTACAGGTTGACTGGTAGAGAATTCATTAAGTAAGATTATCACACAAAAATCGAAAAACAACAGTAAGATTTGGGGGTCCCCATACTCAGAACTAAAACTCAAAAAAAAAATATTCATCAAACCCATACGTGTGAGGTATCTATGGATAGGTCTTCAAAAATGATATTGAGGTTTCTAATATCATTTTTTTCTAAACTGAATAGCTTGGTAAAGTGTAGAGATGCGCCGAATATTCGGTAAATATTCGGCATTCGGCATATTCGGCACGTTTTTCAATGTTCGTTATTCGGCCGAATTATTCGGTTCAAATGCCGAATATTTACCGAATAATTTTGCAGGTTTTTTGTCTGCAAGTTGTAAGAATGTAACATAGTCATTGTCCTGTGAAATTATTAATCTAAAACGTATTCTTATTGTTATTTAACTACCTTCCTTTAGTATAAATGTTTCACTTAAAAATCAACAAGATTTTTACCACTGAAAAATGAGTCTGTTTTGGAACGGCTGATTAAGGCATAAGGCAATTCCTTTGAACCGGATTATTCGGCCGAAAATATAATAATAAAATAAATAATAATAAAACTCATATTCGGCGCATCTCTAGTAAAATGTGTCCCCCCCCCCTGTAACTTCTAAAATAAGAGTATGATAAAACTAAAAAAAATATATGATATACATTACCATGCAAACTTCCAACGAAAATTGGTTTGAACGAGATCTAGTAAGTAGTTTTTTTTAATACGTCATAAATCGTAGACCACAATTTATTTTACGGAACCCTTCATGTGCGAGTCCGACTCGCACTTGGCCGCTTTTTTTTTTATAGTAAAGTCTACGTGCAATGCACGTAGAACCGATGGCCGTTGGGGCTGAAAGGTTCTCGAGTGGGGGTAGCCCTCCCCCCCCCCCCCCCCCCCCCCCCCACAAGGTGGACTGATGACCTGGTAAAAGTCGCGGAAGTCCGCTAGATGCGGGTGGCGCAGGACCGGTACCTTTGGCACTCTTTGGGGGACGCCTATGTACAGCGTTTATTCAGGTGGAATCTTCCAACTGAATTTTGAAGCAGATATCTTCTACCGATTGAGCTAAAATTTTGGATTAAGGTATTAGGATGACAATTCAATATTATGGTACCATCGCGCTGATCTGATGATGGAGACAGAAGGTGGCCATGGGCATTCAGTGCTTAACCGACGTAACCGGTTATTTTTGTTATTAATGAAAGGGTGGAGGAAATTACTAAACCTTCTAGCGAAAGCTGTGTCCAATTAGGGGAGTGGAACTTTAAATATTCGGTTTTGAAGCATCGCATTGTAAAAGGGAGACTTTAGGACTTCAGCGTGCGTCTTCGTAGTGACTCGCATAATGAATAAAGGGCGTACGGTCAGCACGTTCATATCCTTATATAAACCCTCGTCGACGGATACCTAATTCCCTTTTTAGGGTTCCGTAGCCAAATGGCAAAAAACGGAACCCTTATAGATTCGTCATGTCTGTCTGTCTGTCTGTCTGTCTATCCGTCCGTATGTCACAGCCACTTTTTTCCGAAACTATAAAAGCTATACTGTTGAAACTTGGTAAGTAGATGTATTCTGTGAACCGCATTAAGATTTTCACACAAAAATTGAAAAAAACATTAAGTTTTAGGGGTTCCCCATACACAGAACTGAAACTCAAAATTTTTTTTTTTTTCATTAAACCCATACGTGTTTAATTCGTAATTTTTGAAGACCTATCATAGATACTCCATCTATGATAGGTCTTCAAAAATTATATTAAGGTTTCTAATATTATTTTTTTCTTAACTGAATAGTTTGCGCGAAATAGACGTATAGCCCAAATTTGAATTAAAAAAAAACACGGTTTGCTTAACAGAATTCGTATTTATCACTCGATAAACGAAAGACATAAGACATAACACTCATAAGTTAACTGATAACTTACGGTAACTTGTCAGGGATTTGGCGTATTTGTTGCTTTGAAAAATGATGTGTTCGAATTCGAACTTAGAAGTTTCTATGTCAAATTATTAATAAAAGCTAGGGCATCCTAGATATTAATTGTCAACAGTGGAAAAATATAATGGGTATACATACAAAATTGAAAAAGTGGAAAAAATATAATATGTATACAAAATTCATAATAAAATAATAATTTCATTTGAAACTAAACATGTCATTTAATACAGTTTATAATGTTTGTTCATGTTGTTTGTTAATTTTGATAATAAAAGTTCCTTTAGTCGGCAATAAATACAAAGTACAAAGGATACGTGGCGAGAGTAACGCAATCGGCAAGATAGCCTTCAGCAGCAACACAGTGTTTTCGGTGAGGCGAACCAACCAAGAATAGCGACCCTGTCTCATTTCAGTTGTGATACGTATAAATATATAGAACAACACATCTGTTATGTATAATGCACGGTATCTATACAATACAACAGTCTATACCCGATCGTCTTGTTTCATTGACGCGCCTACCCTCCTAACACTGGCGAACGAGAATAAAAATTCTTATTACATTTGATCGACGCGTGCGTGATTAAACCTTAAAAAAATGCCGTTTGGACGTATTGAGTGTTTTAATATCACTAGTGATAATTGGGACGCGTATGTGAGACGTGTTGAACAATATATAAATAGTAGATTGTACAACAAGTGCATAAAACGCACCATTTTACTCGAGACGTTTATCTATCCGAGCGAGCTTGCGAGCGAGGATAGATATAAAGTCGAGTGTAAAATGGGTTTTATGGACGAGTTGTACACTCTACTTTTCACTTCGATTGCGAGGAAATGAAACAGCAACACGTAAATATAGTAAATGCTAATTTAATTGTTGTTGTTATGGCTTAAATACTATACTGATCTACTAAATTGAAAAATAAACAAATATAAAAAATAATAAATGAGACGAAATACAAATTATAAGTTTATTTCATGAAGTTTTATTGTGTACTTTGGCTGTTGGTATCTTTGCCTTGGTCTTAGAATACGAACGAAACGAAATAAAATAAAGAGGTTGTTGTATGAAGTTAAAGATGTTCGTGTGGCTGTTGCAGCGATTGCCTTGGTCTTCGACGAAGATTTTACTTTATGCTCTAGAGCATAAAAAGCGACTTTATGTCGCCTACGCACGACATAAAGACGAACTTTTAGAGCATGAGAAGTGAAAAGTAAATTCTATAGACAATAGCTTAAAAGTAGCTACGTTAGTGACTGTTATCGGCCCGGAATGTTACGAGTTAATGTGCGACCTGTGTTCTCCGGCTAATCCGGAAACGAGAACATTCGAGGAGCTTGTGAGACTGGTCAAGGAACATCTCGAACCTCAGAGGTCCGAGATAGCGGAGAGGCACGTGTTTCGACAGCGAATACAGCGACAAGGAGAAAGTGTTCGAGATTACCTCCAAGCACTTAAACATTTAGCAAAAACGTGCAATTTTAACGCGTGTCTCGAGATAAATCTTCGCGACCAGTTCGTGTCGGGGCTGTTCAATGAAGACATGAGATCCAGGATATTTGCTGAGCAAAATATAGACTACAAGCGCGCTGTGGAACTGGCGCTGGCGCTGGAGGCGGCGGAGCGACACGCGGCGACCACGTGCGCGCCGCGGGCCGCGGGCGCAGCGCGGACGGCCACACAGTCCGCTCTAGGAGACGACGGCTTGCATCGGTTCGGCTCGGGCATGGGCGCCGGCGCTGCCGCCGCGCGCGCCGATTCTCGGCAGCGCGCATGCGGGCGCTGCGGCAAGGCGGGGCATGCTGATGGCAGGTGTCGGTTCAAGAATTATACGTGTGACAATTGCGGACAAAAAGGGCACTTAAAGGTAATGTGTAAAGTAAAAAGTGCAGTTAGTAGTACAACTGGAAAGAAGATGTCGAGAGGTCAGTTATATTTCAATAATCCCGATGATAGCGATGCCAGTGACGACTGTCCGTTTTATAATTTAGTAGTTAGCAGTGAGGGTGACGGCCCCTACCATGCATCTTTGAAGGTTGAAAATGTAACCTGTAATTTTGAGGTTGACACGGGAAGCAAAATTTCAGCTATATCAAAGTATTTTTATGACCAACATTTTCATAAATTGCCTATTCAAAGTAAGCAGCTTACACTTAGATCGTATACTGGTGACTTCATCCAAACATTAGGCTACATAAGCGTCAGCGTTGCTTGTGGCAACAAATCGGAAATACTAAATTTGTATGTTATTGAAAACGGGGGACCGCCATTGATGGGTCGAACATGGATTAAAAAGTTAAATATGTCAGTCAATTGTCATAATATTGTCGAAGACGATTCAATGGCGAGATCCTTAAAAAATGAGTTCCCGGAGGTTTTTGCAGGTGGGTTGGGCACATTTAAATCGGAACTGTGTTTGCACTTAAAAGATAAGACGCCGGTGTTTGTGAAGGCGCACTCGCTACCGCTCGCGCTGCGCGAGCCCGTGGAGCGCGAGCTCGACCGGCTGCAGCGGGAGGGGGTCATCTATAAAGTGGAACGGTCCGACTACGGCACGCCTATCGTGCCGGTGGTCAAACCAAATGGATCTATCAGATTGTGCGGTGATTACAAAATCACTATAAATCCATTGTTAAAAGATTACCACTACCCGATGCCGCGGATCGAGGACCTGTTCACGGCACTAGGTGGCGGCGAGCAGTTCACCAAATTAGACTTGTCCAATGCCTTCCAACAATGTTTATTAGATAAACAATCACAGCCGATGACAGCAGTGACCACACATATAGGTACTTTCGTGTATAATCGAGTCCCGTATGGAATAAAATGTATTCCAGAAAATTTCCAGAAAATAATGGAAGAGACTTTGAGTGGGCTGCCGTCAACGGCTGTGTTTGCCGACGATATTTGTGTCACTGGCAAGGACCAACCAACCCATCTGGCAAATTTAAGGGCGGTGCTACAACGGCTGAAAGATAACGGGTTAAGAATCAATTTTAGTAAATGTGAGTTCTTTCAAAATAGCGTCACATATCTTGGATATAAAATAGATAAATTCGGTTTGCACACAGACGAAAAAAAAATTGATGCCATAGTAGCAGCGCCCGCCCCTACTAACGTAACACAATTGAGAAGTTTTATTGGACTTATAAATTTCTACGCAAAATTTTGCGTAAATATGAGTGTTACCTTGAAACCGCTGTACAATCTATTAAAGAAAAATACTAAATGGGAATGGAGTAACGACTGCGAAAGGGCATTCCGCGAAATAAAAAAGGTTTTAGGCAGCGCTCCTGTTTTAGCTCACTACGATCCGTCGCGCCCTCTGATCTTGTCAGTGGACAGCAGCAGCTACGGACTGGGCGCGGCGCTCACTCAGCGTGGCGCCGACGGCTGCGAGCGCCCCGTGTGCTGCGCCTCGCGCACGCTCAACGCCGCCGAACTCAACTATTCACAGTTGGATAAGGAGGCGTTGGCTATCGTGTTTGGAGTGACCAGACATCACCATTATTTGTATGGTAAGAATTTTGTATTGCGCAGCGACCATCACCCTTTGAGTTATATATTTGGCAAACATAAAGGTATACCGGTGACGGCCGCTAGCCGTTTGCAACGTTACGCTGTCAAATTAGCCGCTTACGATTTCGAAATACAGTTTGTAAGGTCTACTCAAAATTGTTTCGCGGATGCACTTTCTCGGCTTCCTCTAGGATCGACGGAAGAAATATTTAGAGTGAACTGTCGGGAAGAGTTTAGTTACCTTCATTTTATAGAAGACAACTTTCCACTCAGTTTCAAGGACGTGAAAACTGAGACGTCGAAAGACCCTTTATTGTCTAGAATGTATGGATACGTCATGTTTGGTTGGCCCTCCAATGCTTGTGAAGAAATTGAGAAACAATATTTCAACCGGAAAGAAAGCTTGCACATCGAGCAAGGGTGCCTGGTATGGGGATACCGAATTGTAATTCCTAAACCCTTACGAGAGAGGGTTTTAAAGGAGATTCACGAGGGGCACCCGGGTATCGTGAAAATGAAGCAAATTTCCCGCAACTACGTATGGTGGGAGAATTTGGACACAGATATTGAGCGCGTGGCGCATGAGTGTCTGGCGTGCCGCTCGCAGCGGCCCGTCGCGCCAGTGGCACCGCTGCACTCGTGGTCGTGGCCGCCTCAGGTCTGGTTCCGCCTGCATGTCGATTTTTTAGGTCCCTTTTGCAATGACTACTATTTAGTGGTCATAGATGCGCACTCCAAGTGGATTGAAGCCGAGAAGGTAAAAACCACTTCAGCGCAAGTGGTTATTGGTAATTTGCTACAAATGTTTGCGCGTTTTGGTTTGCCTCAGAGAATAGTTAGCGACAATGGGCCTCCGTTTTCGTCATCTGAATTTGCTTCATATTTGATTCGGAATGGTATTAAGCACACCTTGATAGCACCGTACCACCCGGCTAGCAATGGGGCCGCAGAAAATGCTGTGCGCTCAATTAAACGTGTCCTCAAAAAGGCACAAGTCGAAAACGAAGACCCAAATACGGCACTCAGCAGGTTTCTCTTCACCTACAGAAATACAGAGCAAGCTACGACCGGTCGGGAACCAGCAGTCATGATGATGAGCCGACGGCTGCGCGGGCGGCTGGATTTGTTGCGTCCGGACGCCACGGACGCAGTGCGCGACGCGCAGCTCTCTCACGAGCAGCGCCGCGCGGGCGCCCTGCGCCAAGCGCATCCAGGGGATGAAATTTTATTTAGAGATTATTCTAAGACGGGGCGTAAATGGCAGGAAGGCGTCGTAATAAAAAGGTCAAGTCCCGTATCATACGAGGTCAAAGCGAGTGATGGGCGCACTCATAAACGTCATGTTGACCAGATTTTAACGAATAAAGCAAACGTTCGTAGTCAAACGAAATCGCGTCATTCGCTTAGCCAGGTGTTTAATGAGTCATCGGAGTCTCCACAGCCGTCGCGGTCGTCACCCGTAAACAAGGCAGACGATACAGACATTGACGAGTTTTATGACAGCATGGCGGGTCACACGGCGGGGCCCGCAACGCCAGGACCTTCCCCTGGCTCGCCTAGACAAACGTCACCAGCGCCGGATCCTAGTCCTCGTTTACGCAGGAAAGAGGCTTTAAAATGCCTAGAAAGGTTGCGTAACGCTTAGCCCAGCAGTCTTTACTCTCATTATTTTTATGCACATCGTAGTTATTAGATAAGATACTTACTTACAATCGAGGTGGTTGTATAAAGTTTGCTACATAAATACCTACCTACATAGGTAGTTAAAATAAAAAAAAAAGAAACCTTAAAGGATCATAAGTAAGTACTTAAATTGTAAACACATTTAGTTAAGAAAAGTCTAACTAGTATTAACCTAGTATATTGTTATAAATAGTTCGAAAATATAGTATGTCACAAATATACATTTTCTAATTTAAACTTTACATCGTGCACATGGGGTCTTAATTGTAATAAATGGACTCGGTCACCCGATTTTGTTGTATTTAACTCATTAGAGTAATTTCTTTTCATTACTCAATAAGTATCATATGAAACGCAACCTTACACTATTTGTTCTAAGGTCGATATTCGTTTTACCTACATGTAAATGTGTTCCGGTTCATGACTCAATACAACAGCTGTTGACCCAATGACACTGAATTATATAAAGAAACAACTATTTTAGGTATAGGTTTAAGTCTTAAATGCTCGTAAAATTGATGCTTAAAATGTAAATTTCATGCCAGTAGCCAACTGTGTAGATATGCAGATAAGTTAGTGTTAATTTTAGTTAAAAAATAAGGGGGAAAAGTGTTATGTATAATGCACGGTATCTATACAATACAACAGTCTATACCCGATCGTCTTGTTTCATTGACGCGCCTACCCCTCCTAACAACATCAACTAAGTTAAATCTTTCTTTATTATACAAATTATTTATAAAATTTAGATTAAACCTATTCTACCTACACACGCACATGAGGAATTTAATTTTTATCTACGCTCTTAGTTTTTTCTGTTATGTAACGCATAAAACACAAAACATGGGCTCTACAAACCTTACAATTATCACTTCTGATTTGTCGCGACAAATTTTGAGATTTAGGTAGGTATCCTTTGTTAACACATTTAGCGCCAATCACGACACACATGCGTCAGAACTACGGGCAGTTTTCAAATTATATTGTTGGTACATAATTATTAATAACTCAAGAGCGTTTCCAGTTTATATATTTTTTATTTATTTTAATATATATTTACTAATTCTTCAATCATCACGGATGTTGAACAGATAACGTCATAAAACAATCTGCGCCATTTCAGATATTGTATAAATCTCAAATAAAAATTGACAGTACAATTGAGTTAGAGCGAGCATTGACAATGATGAAATCTTTGAATTTCCAAATTTAGTTTTTGAATTCTGTTTGTAATTGAGGAATGCTCTTATAAATAACTTTAAAATTTGTGCATGTTTTTAAGTACAGTCGCCATCACATACATAGGTACACTATAGGTGTTCAAAAATATCGGCACATGCACCCTAATGCTTTGAATATAGACGTGTGTTCAATACCAATAAAAATAAACGCTAGTACGGAAGTAGACTTAACAACCTAACGAACGAGGACGATAGTAGGGTTGTAGTACTTAACGTTATCGATATCGATAATATTAGAACCCAACGTTATCGATATCGATAAATTATGATTAGGGACGTCGTTGGGCCCACTGCATGAACAGAAAATTGCTTTACAAAATCTAAAACTAAAACACGTTACGCCTATATTCTTCCAACACTAGGTACCTACTTTCTAGATGCCCGAAGGGCAAACAGAAGGCCGTGAATTGAAAATCTTTTAATGGAGTTTTTTTTTTTTTTTTAATCGGTCTCGTGACTCCTAAGAGCAAATTTCAGTAGCTCTTATAGTTTCGGATTTTCCCTCACTGCCCCCTTTTAATAATACAGCCAACTGATTTCCGAGTACAAAAGCGTTGATTTTTAGACCAATAAACCAAATCGCTGTATGTGGGCCGATAATATTTGAGGACTTCCGTCGATTCCTCAAGGATCTCAGAATTACCTTTGGCACTTCATTGTTTGCTATTTCAATAATATCAGAATCTGTGACTTTGGGGAAATGCCTTTACGCATCCCGTCCTGTCCGGGGAGGCAGAACGGGTATGACGGACTAACCGAAGCTGGAATATGGACCAGTAACGCTAGAGATGATAGTGTTTAGCTCTTGTAATAATAGACCTATACTTGGATGAGGAATATATACTGATATAAAAGTAGTGTTGAGTATTTTGGCAGCAATAATAAGAGAAACCGTGCTAAATATAACCGTGATGTAGAACATTTGCGGCTGCGATTCAACATATCTTTCTTAATCATAAGTATTTTATTCGCTTAAAAAAACTTCAGAGATAAGGGGTAAATGAGATTCAGAGATATAAGATAGAAAATAATATTATCTTTTCATTTAAAAGCATTGCATGTAGAATAGACCACGAGTGTATTAAAAAATGAAAATACTATAATTTAACCATTTTAACCCTTTAACAGGCAAGAATAAAATTTATCCATAATTCAAGTCTCTTGATATTGCATAAAGTTAAAAATTCTGCACCATAAAAAAATGCAAAAAGATGACCTTAACAGGTGGTAATTTTTTCCTAGATAAATAAACAGCCTGTTTTAAAGTTTTTTCATAGATTTTGAAGTGTTTTATTAATACCGAATCTTTTGTTTTGGTCGTTAAAAGAGTAAACTTTATCACTTTAGCAAGAGACTTAATACTTTGTAGAAATATTACTTATTAGAATTCAAATACCTAAAGTACTTTCAGCGATTTGGAAAATTCTGCCCCGAAGGGGTTTAAAAAGGGTTGCAAAATTTGTATGACCGAAACTCCTTTTTGAGATAGAAGCTTAAAAGTTTGTAGAAATATTACTTATTACAATACCTACAATGAAAGCATTTTCAATGTATAATTTAGCTCCCCTGAGACACAGTCTACTACATCTCTTTGACATTAAAATTTTTCTGAAATATTTTTCAAGAACGAAGCGATCACAAAAACCTTATTTCGTAAAAATAACATTAAAATCATCATCTAAGGGGTTAAAATGGGGGGTGAAAATTTGGACTGAACTCATGTAGATGAAATTTGGTATAGAGATAGTTTTTATCCCGGAAATCATCCCCTCAGGGAGTGAAATGGAGAGTAAACGTTTGTGTTGGTGATCGTCCATCCAGCTTGTAATATCACATAATATTTGTTGAATTTTTTCGTTTATGTTCGTGGTATTTTTACATGTTATTAGTAAAGATATATCGTCTGCAAATAGAGTGCATGGTATGTCCATGATTTTTGGCAGGTCGTTTATGTAGATAATAAACAGGAGACATCCAATTACACTTCCTTGTGGAATAGAAGCATTGATTTCTGTCTTATCTGATCTAATGTTGCTGACTCTACTACTGTTTGTATCAGTATATTCTATTTCTACGTATTTCTCCCTATTTGTTAGGTAGTTGTTAGGTACTTGTGTGAATGTTGCTCTTGTAAATAAGAGTCATATACAATTTATTACTATTCTTATAAACCATTCAATTTAGTTCAGTTTACATGTATCACTTTGAGGGCTGAATTACGAAAGTGACTACTTCCTAACCAAGTACTAACCACACCCATGAAGCCCGGTTTTTTTTATGAAACATGCACTTACTGAATTCGTACCGTTGCGCTCCTTCTTATTACTCGTAAAAGCGATTGGAGCCCCGGCAGAATGTAGAAGCCTAGAGCTTCTTTCCTCCTTCCAATTTCTACCGATCGTTAAGAAACACAAGAAGGTAAACGATAAACAACCGACGTTGTAGCTTTTACCGATTGCTTAAATAAATAAATATTTTTTTATGTATTTATATATTCAAATTACATCTTACAAAACATTTATATTTTCGCCAAACTGTTACGTTTGATGACTTTTTGACCCCCTTAGGAGTAGATTTTTTTCTATCGAGCGAAAGTCAAAAACTCAGGAATCGAATAGCTGTTGTCCCTCGAGAAAGGCCTCAAGATTGCTAATTAAATTAAGGCCAGCATTATAATCCAAATAGGAGCTACGACTTTTTAAACGTCGCCTTAAAGACGAACTTAAATTTCTCGGAATATAAACGTAATAAAATAGTTTGTTAGTAGCACCGCCTATCGTTTCTACCAATCGTTCACACGCCATAAAAAACAACAAACTCGGCAGCTGCACTGTTCCTTCTAAATCTCGCAGCGCACACTGGAACTCTATCAGCGACATCGATACGAATACATATCAGTGTGTAACCGCCATACGATGAATAAAAATAAAAATATTTGTCTCACGCAACAATACCCATATTTTCACCTACCTTACAGACTAACATACAATGTCAATATGCAAAACATGTCATCAGAAGATCGCAAATTGCTAATACAGCAGTTTAGTGCTTGGAAAAGATATGGAGGAACAGGAACATCTACCGCAACACCAAAGTAAAACTTACGCACTTGGCCGCTTTTTTAAATATGTATCTTTTACCAGTGGCGCTAGCGAGCACGTTAACGGGCTCTTAATTTGCACTTGCCATCTGAAAGTTTGTTACATACTTAAATTTCTTAAAATATCACGCCGTAACGACTTTGGTCTTAAGCGACCTGCGACCAGCGTTTTATCTGTTCATTGCACGGTCGGTGCGGACCAAGGTCGCCCAGTTGGAGGGGCGTGTTGGCGACCGTCTAGCAGGAGCTTTAGACATCGGTACCACGCTTATTCTGGTTCAGTCCATCATTCTGATCAGACTGACGAGAGAATTATCGCTTTTCCTTTTCAACTGACATCTGTAGCTCTAGTATAAGTTTTATCGATACAATACGTTTTCGAACGCGTTTGCCGGTACATTGACAATAATGCGAGCAGCGGACTGACGGCGGTTGGAACGCTCGTAGAATCACCCGTATTTATATTACCCGGCTGAAGCGTCCCCCGCGTCAGGCGCGCTCCAACGCTATTGCGAACCTAACTGGTGCAACACAAGGTCGGAAATCGAGCAAGCCTGCGTCACCTTCGACAGCGGTTTCCGATCCAACTGAGGAGAACGTAGCCGCGAACACGGAACAGGGTTTACCTACTTTTTCTAGAAAGCCAGAAAAAAATACTTAAGTTTTGTTTCCTACATTTTTCCAAGATTCTTTTTGAAAAAATAAAATAATTTATAAAGAATACGTGAGTCTCTATATAAAGATAACTGTACCAAAAGTTTACGTAAATCACATTAGCCAGTGTGGGTCTTTTTGTTTTCATAAAAAGTTAAATAAAAAAAATATCTCAGAAAATAACAAAGATAGGAAGCTGAAACTCACAGGAAATAATACTTGCCATGAGGGCTCTTAATAAAAAGATACAGTTAACATTTGGTGGAAGGGCCGATTTTCCATGAAAACACGGCTACGCTCTTTATTTATTTACCTAGAACCTACATATAAAAAAGTCTAGTTCTAGCACAATCTCCTCTCGTCATCTTACATGCTAAAGTATTTGAACAATTTCAGTATGGTTATTTTGTTGCCAACAGCTAAATCGGAGTAAGCGTTTGGCATCCGTTTAAATTATTCAAATTCGTGTAAAACGCGTGGACAATCTTAATGTCAATCAAAACTACAATAACTAACAAATGACTCAACTACTTTTCTACAACAAAGTTTCAAAAGTTGTCACAGAATACAATACATTATGGTCTTTTGGCTCGTGTAAGTGAGCGCTATCGACAAATACAAAGCCGATTTCAATTCGTTGCTGTGTGGACCATACTCAGGTCATGGCCACATTATAGCTAAGACAATGAGTACTGAATACTCACCGTGCATACATATATAATTAATTATATAACAAATCTGTATCTACAATTTCTGAAACTTGTAAGTAATTATGTGATTGAGCATTACAACTCACTAACAGATATAAATATATTTATTCGTATAATTAACCAACATTTCAGAGTCCTGACGGAGGCAGTGTGTCAGACTTCATGCGATGAACGCTCTGATCTTACTAAAGTATAATACATATTCAGTCCATGTGCTTGCAACGCGTAAATGATTTGATTTGAAAACTGATCAACCTTTTCATTCCGCCACTGTACGTTGTTTAAAAACGAAATGTATACCTTTTACGTTAAATGTAATTGTCATTTCTTTTGTCAAGGTAAGACAAACGAAATGAACTCTTATTTATTCACAATAAAACTAGGTTAAACTACTTAAATAGGAACACCTAAGTACGTAATTGAAAGTATATGCTTCCAGATTGGTCCCATTGTTTTCAAAAGCCCAGTTGGATGATGGGAACCATGAGGAATTGAGGGAACTCCTCAAATATATTTTGTTTATCTGAAATTCAGTCGTATTGAAGAAATTCCCGTTTGCTATTACTAATACAATACGGTATTCGAACTTAAGCACAATATAAAATACTTACTTGAATTATTTTGGCGCTAACGGGGCCCCCTACTGTTTTCGTAAGAAAACTCGAGCAAATTGCTTTGATTCGTAATCTTCTCGAGCTGTGTTGACTAATGACTAACAACTTGTTTTTGTAACTATCCGCCGACCAGACAACGGAACGTTACGTGATTACCCCTCTCAATGCGAACCCACGACCACGACCACCATTTGACAGTCGCATGCTTGAACCACTATGCTACCTTAGCAACTACTGGATGTACAGCCACCGGCATCAATATATGATGGAATAACGGCCGCAAAAATAACTGACACGCTCTAACGGCTCTAGGAATAGAGTCGTCATCAGATATTTTTGCGGCCTTTATACCATCATATATGGATGCCGGTGGCTGTACATAAGTGGCACATAATTCAAAGGGTCCGAGCCTACATTCTTGTAACTTTCTAAACAAAGATGTCAGTCGATACGCCGCGTACTGGCCAGTTATTATATTAGCCGATAGCTTAAAAAAAACAACCTGTACATCACTACATATCAAAACCGATGTTAGAAACTTAACTTAAACAGTTAGAAAATTCATATCCTCATTGGTTTCCGCTCTATGCATAGCTCGTGTTCTTCTGTTTTGGAGCGATCGTGCGTCGCGATGTGCATCGACACCTCGGAGGTGCGGGAGAGTCTAGTTTAGCCGAAGCGGCAAGTGGGACAGTCCATCATCACTTCACCTAATAAAGATCAAGTTAAATCAACACTTACAGAGACAAGGAACAAAGGGGTTTTATTGGTAATGGGGGGATATGCAATCGTAATTTTTTCAGTAGTCACAAAACAAGCGGAATTCATCGATAATTGTGTTTTTTTAACCATAAATATAGTTTAAATAAAACTATTCAAACCGATTTTGTCGTGTTTATTGAACAAGTGAGAGAAGCGAATGAATTTCTCCGTATCAGCCGGGCGTAAATGATTTCGTATGGCTGTCAAGGTATTTCAAAATTCGCCGTATTGTCACAAGGTATCAGTAGCCTAGGGGTACAGACGGTGGCATTTGGAGTCGATGATCCGGGGTTCAACTAATTTTAGATAACAACAAATACCTATGTATCAAAGCGGTACAGTTGGCAGGTGCATGGTGCGACGGAGGTAGCCGAAACTTAACAACCGATTAAAAAAAACACTACTTTTACGGGCTTGCGGGCTTATCTATAGTACCTACCTACCTTCAGTGAAGTTTGTCAGCAGATTCGATAATAGGGGTGTAGACTCAAAATTTATTATTACTTCAAAAGAAAGAAGGCAAAAAAATATACCTAATGACGAAAATCCCATTCGAATATCTAAAAATATAAAGCTATCAAAGCGTGGCTCAAATCGACTGTAAAATGTGTTTTTATAGCACTACAACACCTTTAAAATACAAACTTTATAATAAATGCGTGTTAAATTTGTAGAAAGACTAATTACAATAAATTCAATAATATTTTAAATAGATAACTTCAAAATTATCTGCCAGAAAACTTGGCTGATCATAAATTCTTTCCATGGTCAAATTGTGTTGGCTGTCCACATGCATACAATTTGTCCATACAAACGGAGTTTCACATTTTTATAGACAGTATGGTAGTGAAATATTTAGCACCCATATCTCAGTTGACAACTTGCTGGCTTAGACGTCAGATTATTTCCAAGTGTATACACGAAAAAAAAAAATCTTTAAAATAAATTTACTTGTATTTTTTTACTCTTCTGGAGTGCTTTTGATATGAGTAACTTTTTGCAAGCTTTATACTAACTTGCACTGTTCGTATGTATGTAAATATGTAAGTATGTAAATATGTAAGATGTAAGTTGTCCGTCAAAATTTGCAATCCATTTTTCAGTCACTTCCCTTTATCCAATTGATCTGAAATTTTGCAAGCATATGATGACTTGGAGCTGATCTGATGCTGGAGCTGGAAGGTGGCCATAGGAACTCCGCAATAAAACGACACAACCCCATCGAGTTTGGGCTCGTTAGAATCGTCTCAATGAGTACTTGATGATGGTATGCAGAAAAGTACAGTCGGCAGTAAAAGCTTGTAGGAATTTTACAACCTTTTAGTGATGCTGTTAAATTATTTACTAAGGAGCAAACTCATCCAGTTTATTCAAATTATATTGTTTTTTTTTTCGTTTTTCATTGTTACTCATGGACATAGAAATTATTTATTATGAGATGACGTTTTTCATTATTATTACCTATTTTACTTATACATAATGTTTATTTAAATTTTACCTAAACAAACAAAAATAAGTCGCTACAAATTCTGGCGTTTTTTATTAGTTTTCCAATGTCACTTATTTAGCATGTCTACGAAACTACTTCCCAGTTTCGTAGCAAGAAAAATAATCCTTCACACATAGCTACTTACGTAGCGTTGGTTTCGTAGGCGGCCGAAGGGCAATTAAACAATTTTAATGATTTCCTTTAACAGTATTTTATTTCTATAAGTATTGTTAAACAAAACATTATCTACAAATGACTGAAAAAATCACATTTCTACATCAATGTCCCTAATATATTAAATGTTTAATAGGAAATAGGCACAAAACCAAAAACCAGTATAATTTTCTTGTCCACATTACACATATGTACATACGCTCTAAAAACATAACCCTCCTTCCGGGGCAGTCGGATAAAAACTGTTGTCAACTCTTACAAGAATCACGCGTACACTTGGACAAAACAGAAACTAGTATGCAATGAGAAGCAGTGGATATACCGATAGAACTACCAATATATACATAATAATCGTCATATCTGAAACAATTTGTCTCTTTTACAGTTTCGGCCAGTCAGCAATCTTCCTCATTGGCGGTAAACACAAATCTGTAGAACCATCACCAATTCTACTCAACAGTGGAGACATCATGGTAATGTCAAAGGAAGCCAGACTCTGAAATCATGTTCAAGTACATTCCTAGTGACAATATTGATTCCATTTAACTTTAATATAACTAAACGTCAAATTGTTTGCCCAATTCACGATGACGGCCAATGATAACGTCAATAAAAAATGTTCAAAATTAGAGAAAGTTACTGGCTTGAAATAACGACTAGCCGATAAAAAATAAAAAGTCGAGTCATAGACTAAACAGCAATTAGTCGCGCCTTCTTTTTTAAATATCTAAATAATAATAAATAAATTCTGTGTGACGATGCAGTATGTCGAAGAACAGACTACATGGTAATTAAATCTGGAGGATGCAATATTGAAGTAAAACTTGGGGGAGGCCTATGTCCAGCAGTGGACGTCTTTCGGCTAATATGATGAAAAAAATCCCGCTCGTTGCGAATATTTTTTTATAAATTATTCTACATTTAATTTATGTTGTATATCTTGTCCTATACTTATTTTCAATAAAACAAAAACACAGAGCTTGAGTTGCATTTTTCATAAAATATTATACTTTGTAACTTTATTAGTTACTTAAATATGTTACCATTTAACTTAAAAGGTTTCTACGATAAGCTGGTTCTACTCATGGATTTCAACTCCTTATATCCCAGCATTATACAAGAATACAATATCTGCTTTACGACGGTAAAAAGAAAAAACGCTGCCGCCCCCGATGACGATGTGAACAACCGGGTTCTACCGGGGCCTAGCAGTGAATTTGGAGTGCTAGCGACGCAAATTCGAAAACTGGTAGAGAGTAGACGGGAAGTAAAGAAGTTAATGAGGTGGCGCCCCACTTCCCTAAAGAAAGACTTTCCCTCGGAACACCAGTACCCCGTGGTCTCTGCGGCAAGAGGGTTATATAGTTAAACATAATATCTACATCATAAATCTACATCCTATATAATCTTTATATATATATCTATATAGGATGAGATAAATGTAAATCGTAATGTGATTCAACGAAAACCATTTTGAAACCCAAAAGCGCTTAAAATGGGTACTGAGTAGGTATTGTTATATTTGGAGAGCACCTAATGATCTAAATAAGTCAAACTAGTAGTAGTTTCTTTGATATTCTAGAATTTCTAGATAAACGAAGTAATGTAGAAGAATATAGTTCAGAGTCAGGATGACCAAATCCCAGGTGATTTCCACAAAAGCTATGCTTAGTTCTCAAAGAAACGACTTATGATGATTAATTTGTATTAAATAAAAATTGTTTTATTATAATTAGTTATTGTACACTATAAAGAACAGCAAAATGAAAATAAACTGTATTCATATTAAGAAGGGGTGTTACGAAAAGCAACCAACCTGATTTCCCCAGAGCAAAATACCGATCGCAAAAAAATATATTAATAAAGGAACAAAACAAATTATTATCTAGGTATAGGTGTATATGTGAGATACAGCGTGGCGTTACGTTAATACTCGTAGTTGTCAACAAAAAAAAAAAAAAAAAAAAAATCGAGGATTACTAGTAGAATCAAACATTCCATGCGGTTCTGTACCCTATGCGCGCCCGCCTATAAATCTGGCAAATTATTCTGGCAAAATATCTGGCAAATTATTCATTTTGTATGAATTTGAAATAGCAGAATAACAAAACAACGAATTTCATTTGTTCGAAATTTAATTACAACATTACAAAACAATCAAATTAAACTGATTACCTACAGGGGTTTAACTAGATTAAGGCAGTCAGAATAAGGGGGGATGGGGGGTGGAGCACCCCACAAGGAGGGCTCGGGGGGCACGGCCCCCCGCAGTAAAAAAACAAACAACCGTAACAATTGCATTATAAGTAGGTTAGGTTAGGGTTCGCTTGTGTTTTTCAGAGCGGAAATAGGCACCCCGCTAAGCGGGGTGACGTCGACACGCTAGCGGTTAGGTTAGGTTAAAATAATTGCCGTGCGGTAAAAATTATGAGGTCAAACCATGTTCAAACATGTTCTTAGTAATGACAGTATGAATAGTTATGTGTCTGGTCGAACATATAAATGCTACCGACTTCTGATCCGTTATGAGTAGGAAGACTCTTCCACAAAGAAACTGACGCCATTTCATAATTGATTCGACTATGGCCGTTGCTTCTTTTTCAACCGCAGGATAATTTCGCTCACATGGGGAAAGTGTCCGTGAAAAAAAAGCGACTGGTCTACCTTCCTGTGATAAGGTTCCAGCGATAGCATAGTCTGACGCATCCGTTTCTACGGTAAATGGAATCTTGTCATCAATTGCGTGCAGAGTCGAATTTGCAATTTCTTTTTTAATTTGTTGAAAAGCGTTCGTGGCTTCCAGTGATAACGGAAAAATTTCATGCGCAACAAGTGGATTTCTTTCAATTCTTTGAAAAGTTAGGGACCCATTTTGAATAATGTGCAAAAAGGCCTAGAGTTCGTCTTAGTGATGCCGTATTTCTGGAATGGGGAGATCTAAAAGTGGGCGTAGTCGCTCGGGGTCAGGCTTTATGACGCCGTCGTGAATGTTATAGCCCAGGATGTTAATTTCTTGCTTTGAAAATTCACTTTTCTCTAAATTTAATGTCAGGTTGTAGCGGGTAGCGACGTCTAGGAAGTGTTTCAATTTCTCGTTATGGTCATCCTGATCGCGTCCGCATACAGTAACATCGTCGAGGTAAGCATAAATCCCTTGAGTTTCTTCTTTAACCAGGATCGTATTGATAGCTCGTTGGAAGGCAGCAACCCCATTCGTAACCCCAAACGGAATGGAACAGAACTGATTTTTTTTTTAACCGAAGAAAATTTGGAAATAATTTATAATAGCTGATTTTTTATTTGTAATGGATACATTATCAATTAAATAGTTACCTAGCGACAAAATCCAACAAAATTTTTAATCAAAAATAATTTTAAAATTATGTATTTTTTGTCAGAGTAATCTACCTCTGTCATTTTCTTCACAGTTAGTCGAATGCCACTATATCTTCAATTAACTTGACCTAGTAGCTTGCTCTTTTGAAAAAGGCTGTATTCTCAAACCGTCGATATTTGTTGAAAACGGGAATTTTTTCTGTTTTCTGACGAAAATTGAAATTCGGATGGCTCCGTGTCTATAAGACTTGTATAACTCGAGTGACACTAGTGACAGAGATGAAAACATACGAACTTCGATATAAATTTCGTGGTAACACCTTGATTTTCTTACTTACTTTTATTTTTGAATTGTCAAAATCCGTGGAAAACGTCTGTTCCAGTCTTTCTTCACCAATCATTATTTCGCAGTCTGTCATAATTTCATCTTTTTCAAATACCATCACTTTCGTCTTACTTACATTCATCTTCATCCCTTTCCATTTTTTTTTTTTTTTTTACTTTTATTTATTCAAAATTATAAACTTATTCTACTACATTTATATATTCTTTAGTGCTTACTGAAGCCTCAATTAGGCTTATTTGTAAGAAATATCTAATTAATATTAGTTTATTAGTTTGCTATCTATCACATTTATCCATACCAGTATTATTCCTCAGTGCTGGTGTTATGAGAGTCTGTATAATGTTTTTTTAGCATTTTTTTTTTGAAAGTCAATTATAGTAATTGCTGAATGTGTTGTTGATGAGTAATGTTTGTTCAGCGTACTCTTCGTTCGGGAGCCGCGCGCGCCGAATCCTTCCTAGATAGAATAGCACCTTCTTATGTTCCAGGAGTTCTTGACTCTACAATAGGGCTCTTAAATAATAACTCATCAGATCCTATGGATCAAAGTTTTCAAAATCAACATTCGTTACGAGTAAAACGGTACTTATTTTGCAAGTAGAGATTTTCTATTTACAAATGGGAAACCATTTCATCGATATCGATAAACTGGGTACCTTACGTAGGTAGCTCCCGCAAAAAACCTAAGCCCCGCCAACATGCATTCAACGTACCTAATTAAATTCTGGCTTATTTCCTTACGGTTTATAAGGAGACGGCAATTTGTGAGAATATCTTAGGGCATATTTGAACCGTGCATGTATTATGAAAAAACCTGTTTGCTTTAAGAACGGGGAACATCTTTTGTGAGGTCTTGAAATATTATATGCTACTTAGCTCGTAAGATTTTTGTAAAGTTCCTATTGTTTTTAGTGCAACGACTGCAAATAATATTCAAATTTAGTAATGATATTAAACTAACGTA
This sequence comes from Epinotia brunnichana, assembly GCA_963854355.1. Taxonomy (NCBI): domain Eukaryota; kingdom Metazoa; phylum Arthropoda; class Insecta; order Lepidoptera; family Tortricidae; genus Epinotia; species Epinotia brunnichana. The sequence goes on along the minus strand of OY977955.1, from coordinate 2,361,898 downwards.
TAATGTGCCTATTAGTATGTACATATATAAGATAGTTGAAAAGTATTTATGACCTATTTTCAGGACACTTAGCCGTTATTACATTAGTCCTAAAATAGCTTGGACATTACGAGGTTAAACACCTATGTGTAGGAGATAAAAATAGGTTTGTTATCACAAAACCTTATGATTATTAGTGGATATAGATTCGTTTGAAATCTCAGTTTTAGGTGACCAAGGCGACATAACAAGCTACAAGAAAAAGTTAAAAAAAACTACTTACTAGATCTCGTTCAAACCAATTTTCGGTGGAAGTTTGCATGGTAATGTACATCATATATTTTTTTTAGTTTTATCATTCTCTTATTTTAAAAATTACAGTATATTAGGCATGGCAAAGCGGTACACTAAGTTACAAAAGAGGCAGCTAATAAACACACAAGGATTTGAGGAACAAAGATACAAAGACAAAGACAGGGCACTTAAAGGCAGCTAGTTTCAAGGCATAAGGTTTCCTGACTAAATTGATGCTCTAGCAAATATTTTTTAGCTTGATTCTTAAACTATATATGCTTCCCAGGTCCGTAAAATATAGGCAATGATGTAAAATAGATCTTTTTACGAACACTTTCTTTAAAAATGGCTTTATATTTATTTATAAAACAAATAATGTTTCACATTGCAAGTATGTGACTCTAATATATATAAATATGTGGTCTGAGGCTTTCTTTATTACCACCCGTGGTGAGTACAACATTTTACGTCTCTCCCTGACCAGGCAGTGAGATTATCCACAAGCGTAGCGTGCGGTAATTCCTACTTTATGGCCAGGTATGATGTAAATAATTTAATGAGACAGCTATACCTAGTTATAAAATCAGTTCGGCTTTGGCAGATCGATTTAGTTACATTCTAAATAATTAATAGTGAGTATACGGCAGCTCGAGATTTTAAAATATTATATTCCAATCATTTATTATGTTACGATATTTTATGATTGAGATACCTAACTGTTATTCTTATTTTTTTGTGTTCCGTACTCAAAGAGTAAAACGGGACCCTATTACTAAGACTCCGCTGTCCGTCTGTCTGTCTGTCTGTCACCAGGCTGTATCTTACTGATACCGTGATAGTTCCAGTTGAAATTTTCACAGATGATGTATTTCTGTTGCCGCTATAACAACAAATACTAAAAACAGAATAAAATAAATATTCGATCCTTAATTTATTGACCCTATACGGGTCTCATTCGGATTCCGCCGACACACGGGATTATGCAAACTGCTCGATTTTCTTGAAATCTTTTTAATATTTGTTATTGGAAAGTTTCGTTTCTTAATTGTACTATGAAGTTATTGATTTAAATCTTTGTGTTTACTTATCAGAAAAACTATAAAAAATGCTCAATAGATTCGAAGTAACATAAAATTTACTTTCTTACATACCTACGTAGTAAATACAATTGACTATGAACTATACATACCTACTTAAAGTTATTTGAATACCACCATCAATGCACCTAAGCTTGAAGAGATTACAAGCGATCCTTACACAAGGCAACGGAATTTATTAAAGACACTCAATAAAATAATCAATAATGTTGTATTTATCGAAAAAGGATTAAAAATGTAGTCAAATACTGAAAAAGTAACGCACTAGGTTAAATAATCACAAAGTTATAAGTGTCCAATGTTTTAAAAGGGGGTATGTTCTGTCCCTTTTCCGCAAAACGCACCTTCATATGAAACGATTGTCATTTACTATGACGCTAAAGGATCGTGACGTCACGATCCCCGAGCGCTTTCTCTTTCTAACAAGCAACATTAAAACGGTTGTAGCTTCGTAAGTTTTTGAGATATTTGAATGGGATTTTTGTCATTAGGCAGGTTTTTTGCCTTCTTTCTTTTGAAGTAATAATACATTTTGAGTCTACACCCCTATTAAAAATGTAGCACTGATGTGACACTTTGTTGTACAGGTCAGCAATTTTGAACGGCGGCTACAAGGTGTCGTACTCGCACGCGTCCAAGCTGTCGATAAAGACTAACGCGCCCGCGCTATACGTGTGGGACATCATACGGACGTGGGAGAAGTCGCATCCGATCAAACCCGCCAAGTATGTACTTACATTATTATGCCATTGTCTGCTTCGTGAATTGTGTGGGACACCAGGCCCCGTAGCATGGCCTTATCACGCGATAAGTGTCAGGATAAGAGCGTCGTCTCGTTCTATCGAACGGTGTCAGCCAGGGACGGATGCTCTATCTTGTCACTTATCGTGCATCCATGCTACGGGGCCAGGAGCCCAATTTTACAGGTATAAATTGGTAACTGATACGTATGCGGACGCAATGAAACCAGCGTGTGTTACGAGAGCTCGTTTATTACTGCCGTAGGTACGGTCGCGGCTCAGCTTACGACGGACGCCTCGGTGACGTCACGCGTATACACATCATCTCCTCCCATCATAATTAAGGAAACCTGAGACCAAAAGAAAATTTACATCATTACCCTCGTAGAGATAACTACTTAAACTAATTCTTATAACAAACTTTCTTAGCCCTAGGTCGCAATCCATAGGGACGACGTTGGGGAATGGGCGATGAGTCACTCGACAAGGCAACCATATTGCCTTCGTTTCCGGGTACCGACGAATCGGTTACTGTCGTCCGTCGCTCAGTCCCCAGGTCCTCCTCCACTGCTTCCGCGTCCTCCCACCTCTCCTCATTGGAACCCTCGTTAACTGAATCCGGGTTATTAATTATTGCTTGATTCACGTCATCCTCATCTGTTGAATGGTCTTGCGAAGCTGAGGGTGGGGTGACAGAACCCGGAATAGTATCTGATGACATAACAGGTGGTGTAGGCGGTACGCTAAAATTGTCATTATTAAAATCACTGTTACTGTTCTTATATCGCAATATCTGGTCGACGTGACGTCTACAATTAGTATTTTGGTTGTCCAAGTTGACCAGGTACATTCTACAACCCATTTTTCGAATTATTTTACCTTTTGCCCAAAAAGGTTTCCGATTACTGAAACATTGAACCCAAACGTCTTCATAGTCGCAAAATGAACGCGCTTGTTGTTTACCGGGCTGCTGCGCCGGCGGCGGCGGCGGCGGCGAGGAATGCGCGGCATCGACACTTTTGTCCCGCGGCTGTACTATGAGGTCTAATCTCGATCGCAACTCCCGACCCAACATCAACTTAGCCGGCATTACTCCTGTTGCACAGTGAACGGTTGTACGATATTCGAACAAGTAACTCTGCAATTTACAATTTAATCGACTTATGCTTAGCGACTCTTGTTCTATAATAGATTTTACCATTTTCTTACAGTTTCGGACCGCGCATTCGGCTAAACCATTGCTAATCGGGTGGTATATAGGTGAAGTTATATACTTTACACCACCCATTTTACAAAATACTTGAAACTCTTGAGATGCAATCTTGGCGTCGTTGTCTGATACGATAGTATCCGGTAGTCCAAATCTACTAAACAACAATGATAACTCGGTGATTAAATGTTTCGTAGTAGTACCACCAGTCATGTCTATGCACTCAACCCATTTGCTAAAAGCGTCTACTCACCAAGCTGATCAAGCTGAGCCAACAGCTGATCGGCGCGTGCGGCGGTGCGCGCGCAGGCGCGTTGCGTAGCGCGCTGCACACGCCGCACGCGCCGATCAGCTGTTCGATGTCCCGGTCTATACCGGGCCACCACATCCGTGATCGAGCATTACTCTTAGTTTTAACTATGCCTTGGTGAGTCTTATGTAATTCTCGCAATAAATTATTTCTCACACTCTCAGGTACTACAACGCGATGCCCTCTCATTATGCAACCCTTTTCCAGTTCTAAGTCGTTCCTACAACGGAAATAGGGATTGATATTAGCACAATTAATTTTACGCGGCCAACCGTTCTGAACATATTTGGATACTGTTGCTAAGGTTTTATCTGCTACCGTCGCACTCTGAATATCTTTGTAGGTCAACGGGGGCAAATTACATAATTGCAAGGCATTGACAGTTAGTAAATTGCACTGTTTTAAGGATGGCCTCACTATACCGCTATCCGATTGCTCCGACGGACACGCGCGCGAGAAATAATCGGCAACTACATTATCCTTGCCGGCAGTGTACTGGATAATATAGTTATACGCGGATAGATATATAGCGTACCTCACTAACCGGGAAGCCGTCATCACAGATATACCGTTCTTTTTACCAAATATCGCTAATAGCGGCTTGTGGTCCGTTTTTAGAATAAAAGGTTCCGACCGGCCATACAAATATTGGTGAAATCTTTTGATTCCAAACACTATCGCTGTCGCTTCCTTGTGCAGCTGACTATAGTTTCGCTCGCTGGTGGTCAGTGAGCGCGAGCCATACGCGAGCGGGCGCTCCACCCCGTCCTCGCAAATTTGCGATAAAACCGCGCCCAGGCCAGCAGGCCCCGCATCAACGCTCAGCAAGAGGCGAGCGCCGGGGTCAAAGTGCGCCAGGACGCGCTCGGACGCTAGCTCGCGCTTCATGCGCTCGAAGGCAGCTTCATGTCGCGACGTCCACTCCCACTCCACGTCCGCACGCAATAATTCGTGCAGTGGGCATAATATGGCCGACGTGTTCTCCACAAAGTTGCGATAGTAATTCACCAAGCCTAAGAAACTTTTAAGTTCCTTTATATTACTAGGACGCGGTGCGTTCACTATAGCCTCAACCTTTTTAGGGCACTTATGTAAGCCCTTTTTATCAATTATAGGACCCAAATATGTGACGCTTTTTTGGAAAAACGCACATTTGCTTTTTTGTAGCCTTAATCCAGCGTCTTGAAACCTATCGAACACCAAGTTTAAACGAGATAAATGTTCCGACTTAGTAGACCCTGTGACACAAACATCATCTAGGAATACCGTTACCCCCTCTATTCCTGCTAGCAAGTTCTCGATCGCTCTCTGGAACACCGCGGCCGCGCAAGCAAGACCGAAAACAAGACGAGAGTACATGAATAAGCCTTTCGTAGTATTGATTGTGGTAAGCTTTTGAGCTTTATCTGACAGAACAAATTGATTGTAAGCTTGACTGCAGTCCAACTTCGAATAATGCTCCCCCCACTTAATTTAGCAAAAACCTCATCAATCCTTGGAAGAGGATACTTGTCAATGTAAATATCATTATTCAAAGTGATGGAATAGTCGCCGCATATCCGCACGCTGCCGTTTTGCTTTAAAACCGGTACTATCGGCGTTGCGTAATCGGAGTAATTAACGGGAACTAAAATTCCTTCCTTTGTGAGTCTCGCTAACTCGTCTTCTACTTGCGATTTTAAGGCAAAAGGTAACGGCCTAGGCTTAAAAAACTTGGGTTTGACGCCCTCTTTCAAATGAAGATTTACTTTAAACTTGTTAAAACAACCTAGTTCATCGCGAAATAGCGGTTCAAACTTATTTAACAAAGTTTTTACATCGGAATCTAAACACTCGTTTACAACAATGTTATGAATGCCCGATGTAAAATTTATTTGAAATTTGACCATGAACTCACGCCCAAGTAATGGATTTGCTCCATTCTTCACAACATAGAACGATAGTTGCTTTGTTACGTTACGATAAGTAATATCTGCCGCGAATCTACCCTCGGGTGTGATTTTATGTCCGTTATAGAAACACATTTTAATATTACATTTTTCTAACGGGAATTCCGAGAAATACTTTGTATACAAAGACTGACTGATTACATTCGTACTGGACCCCGAGTCCAGTTCCATGCTCAATTTCAACTTATTTTTAAAAACAACCGGAACTAAGATTGGATCATTACTGACGCACCTTAAATTGAACAGCTGGCATTCCTCACAGTCACTGTTGCAGTCTTGAGACTCCTGAACCTCCGACGGCTGTGCTATATCAATATTATGTACACGACTGGATCTGCACACTTTCTTCAGATGCCCCTTTTCGTGACACCTCTGACACCGGTAATTCTTAAACTTGCACCTGTCCGCGACGTGATTACTTAGACCGCATACCGTACAACGGGGTGAAGAGACCTCGTTGTTTGCCGAACGGCTGCCTTGCCTGTCGCGACTGCCGATGCCTCCGCGGCCGCTACTACCGCTCTTTATTGTGCCCGTTTGGAAAAGTGGCTCTTCTTTCGGCCCTACCTGCGCAGCTCTTGATTGCCGAGCACAAGCCGCCTGTTGCGCTAACTCCAACGCCTTGGCAAACGTTAACGTATTCACGTCTTGCTCGCAGAGACGGTCCCGTTCTGGACCCGCGTTGAATCCAAGAACAAACCGATCGCGGAGCATCATTTCGAGAGCGGCTCCAAACTCGCAGTGAACTGCGAGTCCACGAAGTCGAGCCGCCCAGTCCTCGATCCTCTCGCCTTCTGCCTTCACCGCATTGTAAAATTTTGCCTTATCGGTGAAAGTCGACCTTTTCGGTGTAAAATGGCCATTGAGTAATACGATCAGCTCCTCGTAATTCACTGTTTCCACATCCTTTGGGTGTGCGAGGTTTGTAAGTAGCCGATATGCGTCGTCCGATAGATGCGTTAACAAAACCGCTCTCTTCATTTCATCCGTGTCAATTATGTTTAACCTTAAAAACTGCTTCAATCGACTAGCAAATATTTGCCATTCCTGCGTATTAGGGTCAAAATTGGGAACACTACCAAGAAACGCGGACATTTTTTTTTATTAGTTAGTGCGCGGGTATGATTCAGCCTCGTTAGCCACTGATACTTTTTTTTTTTTTTTTTTTTTGTTATGAGAGCTCGTTTATTACTGCCGTAGGTACGGTCGCGGCTCAGCTTACGACGGACGCCTCGGTGACGTCACGCGTATACACATCAGTAACACTGAGGACTTGACCAATAATTGTCAAAATGTGACTTAGTTGAGGTCTGTAAAATGGGTCACTGATATTACAAATGTTTTAACCACCAATTGTAAAAAAATGGTATGAAAGGTGGACTTAACTTCATAAAGCAATCTCTAATACCGTCATCAACTAATCATTCAGACAATTCTAACGAACCCAAACTCAACGGGGTTACGTCGGTTAATTGTATTTAAAGCTATAAAATACAATAACGCAAAAATATGACGTTTTCTATTTATCTTTATTGACAATTTTCATTTCTCAATCATACTTGCTATCGATTATTATTGATTTCATCGAAACTACCCTCATCTCTACTTCCAAGCCTCGGTAGGTACATGCGATGGGGAGGATTATTGCGATAGGGTTCTACGGTGATACGTGAATCAAATTCCTTAACTGTAGATTATTAGATAAAAGATACGAATTCAAATTATGTAAATTTTCTCACCTCTAATAACGGGTCAGCGTACGTAACTGAACCACCTATGTGTACAAATAGATGCTGCGATAGTGTTGTACTCGGGGGATACTGTAAAGAAATTGCAATTGCTTGCTAATTATATATCATTTATAAGTCGACTGTACTGCCAGGGTGTGAAAGCTGACATTTAGCTCTGCCACAACGGACGGCTAAGTCGCAGTACTCAGAAATGAATGGCCGATAGTTATTAATGTTACACTTGTTTTCCTTTTTGTGAAGGAATTTTTTAAATTATAAGCAAGTCCTATGAACGTTAACGATATAAAGCAATTTCTTATGATATTTACATATATGTTTGAGGTTTTGATTTTATATACTGGTTTAAGTTATTGTGTGAAAAAACAAACAAAACAAAAACAAACAGAACAAAAAACAAAACAAACTTACAAAAAAACTGAAACAAACAAACAAAAACAAACAAACAACAAAAAAAAACAAAAAAACTAAAGAAATCAAAACGAAATCAAACAAAAAAAACAAACGTAAAAAAAAACAAAAAAAACGAATAAAAAAACAAAATACGAAGAACTTAAAAAAAAAAATAGAACAGAAAAACAAGATAAACAAAAAAACAATTGTTGTTTATACAAATTTATCCTGGGTCACTTTGAAAATAAAAAAAGAAAGAAAGAAAATATTTATTCATTTATTATTAATCTTTCAAGTTTTATACACGCACTCGGAGGGATTTTGGTACTAGTTGAAGTCGGTTAAAACATTGTATTTAAAGTAAACTAGGCAAGGCAAAAGATACTAGCATAGATAACAACGGCAACAGGAACAGCAGGGACTTAGTGGCAAAACCGACTCGGATCGCGGATAGGTTAGAAGACGAAAGAGAGCTCCCGCAACATTAAAAAGAGAAAAAACGTAGAAAAGAGAAAAAAAACATGAAAAAGAAAAAAAAAATACAAAATAGAAAAAAAAAAATCATAAGATTTTTTTAAATAGTACACAGGTAGTTCGGGTCAGCCCATTAGGGATAACCCGTAATGAATTAGAACTTATAATGCGTCCGTCTTGCCCGCGTTCTCCTTGCTGGCCACCAGGTCCTTGGCCGCCTGCTGCTCTAGTCCCGCCATGAAAGCGTCTAGTGGGTCTTCCTCTTCTTCTTGCGCTTGCTGGTAGTTCAATATGTTCGGTCAGTATCGCATATTCGCTGATGTTATAAAAGCACTAATTAAGGAGCCAAGTTCTAAGAGTTTGTTTAAACGTATTGCCCTCAAATTATTTTATTTCGCCCAACAACTTCTCTTAAAATTCTTATTGTTCCATAACAACTTCGGAATATTTATACCACGAAATTAAGTGGAGATATATTTTTACGTTAATACACTGTATTTTTTACGCGTTTGTACTCTGAAGGTACAGATCGTTCGGAAACCCTCCGGTATGGAAAAAAACACAAACTTTAAGGCAGCGGTTAAGACGCCCGTTAATACCACTCACCGGCCATCTTCCCTAACAAAAAGTAACCTTTAGATCTACCTGACAAGAGGACGTGTCTACCGGAGACCAGGAGAGTGGTATACGCAATGCTGCTTCAGGGAGACCGTCGCCTATGGCGGAGGTTCTGTCATGTTCTGGGCGGGCATTTCCTACGGCGGACGGACGGAGCTCGTTTTCGTGCCTGGTGGGGGCCGGGGCGGCGGTTTGACTGCTTTGAGGTACATCACCGAAGTCCTGGAAGTGCATGTGGTCCCGTACGCTAGGAATTTGGGCGAGGGGGGAGACAATGCCCCTTGAACAAAAGCGTAAAAACGACTTCCTCAGCAGAATAATTGTTTAAATAGCTATAAAAACAGTTTCCTATTACGTATATCCTAAATTCGGACGTTGCAACGTTGCCGAACGGAAAACGAACTGTATCACATACCATAGAAGTTTTCAGCTTAGTAATTTTGCGCGTTGATGTCTTCACAGTTATCTTATACAGCTCCTGGATTCATAAGATGACTGCTGGCGGTTATCTTATGAAACCATACGAGCTCCGTCACCAGCTGGTAGAGCTCTAGGATTAAAAAGTATGTGATCTTAGTTTCGTGTACGAAATCTTAATTCAAAGATTAAAGTCGACGAGTAGAAAAAAAAACTTATGTATCTACGAAATGTCATTTGATATTTAACAGCGGCTTTTCAGTGAAGGAAAACATCGTGAGGAAACCGGTCTAGCCCCAATAAGGTCTAGTTTTCCCTTTGGGTTGGAAGCTCAGTCGGCCTTAATTAATCAATTCGTCAGGATGTCGCCGTCGATGAATGAGGATAATTCCTCCTTCATCGACAATGATCAATTCATATATATTATTATGATTCCTCCTACCCGAGAACGAACTAGTTTTCAATGTACATTTAAAATGGCCACCATACAATTAAAGATGGCTGACTGAGGAGTTGGTTCCTATCAAAAACTTTGTTTTTAAAGTAAATTATATAATTAGTGTACATAAGTTATGGAATGTTCTATTTTGTGTGCTGAGCATGAATATTTCTTCCTGAGTCATGGATGTTTTCTACATATCGTCGACCGTAGGTTCAATTAAGGTAAAGGACAAAATACGCAAAATGAGTTGAGTATACAGTTTTGTTCAGAATTTTTCGCTCTTTCGAATGGTATATATAAAAAAATTCTAGCTAAAAAGAAATGTCCCTTACCCTACTGTTTTTTTTGGGTCCCAAGTCAAATCAGCTCCATCATAACAATGTATCGGGTTATTTTTTTTAAATTGCAACTTTAAATGGTGTAATTACCACCAATCCACTTTGAATAAGGTAAGGGTCTTTGCAGTCAAATAATGGGTTGGTTTTAAAGAGATAACCATAAAACTATCGTTACACTAATGCTTTTATTATCTCAAAAAAAAAATATCACCCATACCCTAAACAGTAAGCACACAGATTGAAATAGTTGTCCGTTACCCCAATTTACATTGTCATACTTTAAGCAATGTAAACGTTACGCTAATTTGATTCAAATTATGTGTGGGTTCAGTGTCCGTTACACCAATTTGTTCGAGATAACTAATGAATATATATCCCTGTTACCTTTATTTACAAACACTTCTAATTTCCTAACACAAGATTACGCGCACTCTTACATTACTGCCGTCCTTTTCTATGCGGCAACGTATTTCTGTGTGCGAAAGAGAGAATGATAGTACCTAATGCGAAAGCTGCGCCCGGGCATCAACAAAGTCCCTAAAGACTTATCAGTGTGCGTTCACCTGTCCTGTAATCGGGATTGTGTACGTTTTTTAACAAGGAGAATGTGGTAAAAATGGTTTTGCTATGTTTGGGGTGTATGTGACGAAAAGCGAGGGTCGAAAGAGATAGGATCCTGTCTTTTCAAGTATCTGAAAGACGTCGATGACAGAGGAATAAGAAAACTTATCCTGTATTGCGATTGTTGCACCGGACAAAATTGTAAGAGGACGGTACTATCAATATTGCTATATTTCTTGTCAATATCTCAAAATATCGAGACTATTCAGATTAACTACTTATTGACCGGTCATAGTTACAAGCCTGTTGACAGCATGCACTCAGTTATTGAACGTCAAGTGCGAAAACTGACTGTTTGGCACGCAATAGCCTAGTTACATGGAAGCCGCAATAGAGAATCCTCGTCCCTACGTCGTAACCGTTATGGAGTACAAGGATTTCATTGACTGGGACCCTGTGACAGAAAATATGTTTCCACCAAAGGCGAAGGAGTTGCAAGTTACTAAAATCACAATAACTACGATGAAGAAAAAAACCCGCCAAGTGCGAGTCGGACTCGCGCACGAAGGGTTCCGTACCATTATATATAAAAACGGCAAAAAATCACGTTTGTTGTATGGGAGCCTCCTGTAGCCTAGTTGATAGTGACCCTGCCTACGAAGCCGGAGGTCCCGGGTTTAAATACTTTGAATCCTGGTAAGGGCATTTATTTGTGTATGAGCACTAATATTTGTTCCTGCCTGAGTCATGGATGTTTCTATGTATTTAAGTATGTATTTCTCTATGTTAGTATGTTTGTAGTCGTCTAGTACCCATAGTACAAGCTTTGCTTAGTTTGGGACTTAGCCAATTTGTGAAAGAAAAAATATATTTAAATAAAAAAAAATAAAAAAAAATCTGGTTTTTGTATTTGTTGTTATAGCGGCAACAGATATGCATAATGTGTGAAAATTTCAGCTGTCGAACTATCACTGTTGTTGAGATACAGCCTGGTGACAAACGGACAGACAGACAGACAGACGGACAGCGGAGTCTTCGTAATAGGGTCCCGATTTACTCTTTGAGTACGGAACCCTAAAAAGACCTGAAAGCCATTAAAACCAAACACTCCATGAAAGAGGGATCTCTTGTTCATGTAAATAAAGCAGCCGAAGAGAAAATTTGGAAATAATTTATAATAGCTGATTTTTTATTTGTAATGGATACATTATCAATTAAATAGTTACCTAGCGACAAAATCCAACAAAATTTTTAATCAAAAATAATTTTAAAATTATGTATTTTTTGTCAGAGTAATCTACCTCTGTCATTTTCTTCACAGTTAGTCGAATTGTTGGGAGTAAATGCAAACGCGACGCCTAACAGAAACAAGATAGCAATGTCAATGCGCACACCCGTTGACATTGCCTCATGATATCGCTAGGTCCCTACTTCCCTAGCGCCGATACGTGTCTACGTGACCAGACAGTTTTATAAAGTAAATGTACAATTAATTAAATAAAGTTAGTATTCAGTGATAATCTTGCGTTATTTATTCACAACAGGTTATGGGCTGTCCCTACCTGATATAGTTTTTGAAAAGTATTCTTGTTAAAAGTGAAAATAAGTAAAAAAGTAAAATATAACCTCACTTTCCGCGAGTAAAATTTAGAGTCACTTTTTTCAGCTATTATTACGAAAATTAGTATAAATAATGGCTACAAATAAATTATCTATTCAGAAATTATGTGGAAGAGATGATTTCTCTACCTGGAAGTTTGCAATGGAAGCATATTTGCAACTTGAAGAGTTGTATGAATCTGTCACAACAGAAGATTATAAAGACAAGAAAAAGGACACTAAAGCCAGGTCTAAAATAATATTGTCGATTGATCCACAACTTTATATACATGTGCAAGAAGCTACTACAGCAAAACAGGTATGGGACAATTTGTGTAAAGCGTTTGAAGACTCCGGCCTACTCAGAAAAGTTGGGCAGCTACGAGATTTGATAAATACTAACTTGGAATCTAGTACAAATATTGAAGAATATATAAATAAAATCATGTCGGCGGCGCACAAGCTAAGAAATATAGGCTTCAGTGTATGCGATGAATGGCTCGGCACTCTCATGTTGGCTGGATTGCCCGATGAGTACAAGCCAATGATAATGGGTATTGAGAGCTCAGGCATAAAAATTAGTGCAGATCTGATTAAGACTAAGCTACTGCAAGAAGTTAAATCAGATACTACTACCGCCTTTTATGCAAGGTCAAAGAAATTCAAGAACCCAAATCGCTTCAGTAAAAGCAAAGAATATCAATCAGAGAAACCAAAAGGCCCCCGGTGTTTCAATTGCAACAAGTATGGCCATTTGGGGAAGCAATGTTGGTTTAAAGATAACAAAAGAGAAGAAAAGGATACAAAAAATGGTTTTGTTGCCGCTTTCTCAGCCTCAACAGTCAATGATGCTAACAGTTGGTTTTAAGACTCCGGGGCATCAGCACACCTAACTATGCATGAGAAATGGCTTGAAAATAAAGCAGCTCCACCTGTTCAGAACATCAGGATTGCCAACAATGAAATGCTTAAAGTACAAAGCAGCGGCACAGTGACCATCCGGGTACCAAATGAAACAACAGGACAGTATGACAATATTCAGGTAAAAAATGTATTGTATGTTCCTGGCGTATCGACAAACTTACTATCTGTCAGTAAAATGATTATGAATGGAAACAAAGTTGAATTTGACAGATATGGATGTTCAGTATTAAACATCAATGGAGATATAGTGGCCAAAGCAAAACTGGTAAACAATACCTATAAATTAGTAACCGACCTACAAGGCCAGGCAATGGCAGCTACGACAGAAGACGAATACCTCTGGCACCAACGATTGGGCCACATCAATTTCAGTGATTTACAGAAAATCCCAAATTATACAACTGGTGTAAAGCTATCTCATCAGGGAAAACCAGATGCATGTACTTCTTGCTTGAAAGCAAAGCAAACCAGACAACCATTCAAGACAGAAGGTTCCCAGGCTACGAAGTTGCTGGAAGTTGTGCATTCTGATCTCTGCGGTCCTATGGAGAAGCAGTCTATCGGAGGTGCAAGGTACTTTCTAACATTTATAGATGGTTTTTCAAGAAAAGTCTTTGTTTATTTTTTGAAACAGAAAACAGAAGTACTAGATAAATTTTTGGAATTTAAAAATAGAGTAGAAAATGAATTGGATATGAAAATCAAAATACTGAGGTCAGATTGCGGGACAGAATATAAAAATAATAAATTTGATAAATGCCTGAAACACTTCGGAATTAAACATCAGACAAGCACTCCGTACACACCAGAACAGAACGGAACAAGCGAGAGAATGAACCGTACCCTGGTGGAAAAGGCTAAATGTATGATGTTTAATGCCTCATTGCAGACGGAGTACTGGGCTGAAGCTGTAGCTACCGCTGCATATATCATCAATCGATCTCCTTGCCGTTCTTTACCTGAAGTCACACCCGAAGAACGATGGACTGGTTCAAAACCTGACTTAAGCCACATGAAGGTGTTTGGATGCAAAGCAATGGTGCATATCCCTAAAGAGAAGCGTCACAAATTTGATCCAAAATCACGTGAGTTGACTTTTGTGGGGTACAGCGAATGCACCAAAGGATATCGATTTGTTGATAAAAGAACTAAAAAATTTTTAATGAGCCGTGACGTAGTATTTTTGGAAGAGACTGTTAGTAAGATTAATACTACAAAAGATAGTGAAAAGAAAAACAAAAGTAAAAAGAATCTCAACGAAAATAAATCTCCAGAACAAACTAATAGAAGTGTAGAAGATACAGTAACTTTTGAGACAGAAGAATATGTAGAACAGTATTTAACTGAAAATATCGATGAAAAAAGCCATGATGAAACAAACGAAACAACTTTAACTGAAAATATCAATGAAGAAAGCCATGATGAAATAAACGAAACAACTGTAACTGACAATATTGATGATCTAAGCGATACATCTGAAGACCCTTGTAATGCAGATGAAACATACCTGCCTTCAGATGGTGATATTGATAGTTCTCCTGAAATGCGACATATCAATTTGAGACCTCGCCGACGCCAAGACAATAATTCTGAACCAAACTCATTTTTATGTCTGAACTCTGAGTCAGCAATGAGCTTATTGGATAATGATCCTCAAGATCATGTAGAAGCTTTAAATAGTGAAAATTCTGATTTATGGAAAGAGGCTATGGCGACTGAATATGAGTCTTTAATTGAAAATGATACCTGGACTGTAGTTGATTTACCTAAAGGCAAAAAGATAATACCTTCCAAGTGGGTATTTAAAACTAAAAGAAATGACGTAGGAAACATAACTCGTTATAAGGCCCGCCTAGTCATAAAAGGTTTCAGACAGACCAAAGGGATTGATTTTCATGAAGTGTACGCTCCAGTTGTACGGTATACATCTATAAGATACCTGATTGGCTTAGCAACAAAATATGGCTTAAAAATTCATCAAATGGATGCAATCACAGCATTCCTGCAAGGAGATGTAGAAGAAGAAATCTACATGGCATCACCACCGGGATATGAAACAGAAAACAAAGTTTGTCGACTTAATAAAGCTTTATACGGCTTAAAGCAGGCCAGTCGACAGTGGAACATTAAGCTTAACGCTGCTCTTCTAGAGATTGGTTTATTGCGGTCAAATGTAGACCCCTGCATATACTACAGACTTCAGAATGAAGACGACATATTATTTATAGCAGTATATGTTGATGACATTCTTTGTCTATTTAACAATGACAACACCGCAAAGCTTATCAAAGAGAAATTGGGAGAAAAGTTTAAAATGAAAGATCTTGGTGCTGCTCAACAATGCATTGGTTTTAAAATAACACAGAGTGATAATTTGAATACAATATCTTTAGATCAATCACTCTATATTGAGAAGATACTGCACAGATTCAGGATGTACGACTGCAAGCCTGTACCTACACCATTCGAAGCTGGTGCTCAGTTAAAAAAGGCAGAAAATGAAGGTGAAGTTCAAAAAAACATTCCCTATCAAGAAGCAGTGGGATGTTTATTGTATCTGTCACAAGGTACACGTCCTGATATAACCTTTGCAGTAAATTCTGTAAGTAGATTCAATAACAATCCTACTACTCAGCACTGGGGAGCTGTTAAAAGAATATTCCGATATTTAAAAGGAACAATTAACATGAAATTAACCTTCAAGAAGGACAATAAGAACATAACTGGCTATTGTGATGCGGATTGGGCCAGCGACACAGTAGACAGAAGATCCTGCACAGGATATATTTTTATTTTTCAGGGTGCTTGCATAAGTTGGAACTCAAAAAAACAAGCCACGGTAGCACTGTCATCTACTGAGGCTGAGTACATGGCTATGAGCTCCGCTGTTCAAGAGGCGGTATGGCTGAAGCAACTTGAAGATGATATCTGGTCCAATTTATCAGGTACGCCAATAACTTTGTACTGTGATAATCAGAGCGCTATCAGTATTTCAGGGTCTGGTGCCTATCATGCTCGCAGCAAACATATCGACGTGCGGTACCATTTTGTAAAGGACAAGATTGCTGCTAGAAAAGTGAACATCGAATACATCAGCACCAATGGCATGGTGGCAGATGCACTCACCAAAGGATTATCGAGACTGAAGCTGAATACCTTTACAGCTGCAATGGGTTTGCATTCAGGAGAGGGTGTTGGGAGTAAATGCAAACGCGACGCCTAACAGAAACAAGATAGCAATGTCAATGCGCACACCCGTTGACATTGCCTCATGATATCGCTAGGTCCCTACTTCCCTAGCGCCGATACGTGTCTACGTGACCAGACAGTTTTATAAAGTAAATGTACAATTAATTAAATAAAGTTAGTATTCAGTGATAATCTTGCGTTATTTATTCACAAGATGGTTGATTGCACCCACCATGCCATTGGTGCTGATGTATTCGATGTTCACTTTTCTAGCAGCAATCTTGTCCTTTACAAAATGGTACCGCACGTCGATATGTTTGCTGCGAGCATGATAGGCACCAGACCCTGAAATACTGATAGCGCTCTGATTATCACAGTACAAAGTTATTGGCGTACCTGATAAATTGGACCAGATATCATCTTCAAGTTGCTTCAGCCATACCGCCTCTTGAACAGCGGAGCTCATAGCCATGTACTCAGCCTCAGTAGATGACAGTGCTACCGTGGCTTGTTTTTTTGAGTTCCAACTTATGCAAGCACCCTGAAAAATAAAAATATATCCTGTGCAGGATCTTCTGTCTACTGTGTCGCTGGCCCAATCCGCATCACAATAGCCAGTTATGTTCTTATTGTCCTTCTTGAAGGTTAATTTCATGTTAATTGTTCCTTTTAAATATCGGAATATTCTTTTAACAGCTCCCCAGTGCTGAGTAGTAGGATTGTTATTGAATCTACTTACAGAATTTACTGCAAAGGTTATATCAGGACGTGTACCTTGTGACAGATACAATAAACATCCCACTGCTTCTTGATAGGGAATGTTTTTTTGAACTTCACCTTCATTTTCTGCCTTTTTTAACTGAGCACCAGCTTCGAATGGTGTAGGTACAGGCTTGCAGTCGTACATCCTGAATCTGTGCAGTATCTTCTCAATATAGAGTGATTGATCTAAAGATATTGTATTCAAATTATCACTCTGTGTTATTTTAAAACCAATGCATTGTTGAGCAGCACCAAGATCTTTCATTTTAAACTTTTCTCCCAATTTCTCTTTGATAAGCTTTGCGGTGTTGTCATTGTTAAATAGACAAAGAATGTCATCAACATATACTGCTATAAATAATATGTCGTCTTCATTCTGAAGTCTGTAGTATATGCAGGGGTCTACATTTGACCGCAATAAACCAATCTCTAGAAGAGCAGCGTTAAGCTTAATGTTCCACTGTCGACTGGCCTGCTTTAAGCCGTATAAAGCTTTATTAAGTCGACAAACTTTGTTTTCTGTTTCATATCCCGGTGGTGATGCCATGTAGATTTCTTCTTCTACATCTCCTTGCAGGAATGCTGTGATTGCATCCATTTGATGAATTTTTAAGCCATATTTTGTTGCTAAGCCAATCAGGTATCTTATAGATGTATACCGTACAACTGGAGCGTACACTTCATGAAAATCAATCCCTTTGGTCTGTCTGAAACCTTTTATGACTAGGCGGGCCTTATAACGAGTTATGTTTCCTACGTCATTTCTTTTAGTTTTAAATACCCACTTGGAAGGTATTATCTTTTTGCCTTTAGGTAAATCAACTACAGTCCAGGTATCATTTTCAATTAAAGACTCATATTCAGTCGCCATAGCCTCTTTCCATAAATCAGAATTTTCACTATTTAAAGCTTCTACATGATCTTGAGGATCATTATCCAATAAGCTCATTGCTGACTCAGAGTTCAGACATAAAAATGAGTTTGGTTCAGAATTATTGTCTTGGCGTCGGCGAGGTCTCAAATTGATATGTCGCATTTCAGGAGAACTATCAATATCACCATCTGAAGGCAGGTATGTTTCATCTGCTTAAATATATATAAAACTAAAAAAAATATTTTAAAACTTATTTTAAATATTATAAAACTAATTAATATAAAACTAAAAAAAATATATGATATACATTACCATGCAAACTTCCACCGAAAATTGGTTTGAACGAGATCTAGTAAGTAGTTTTTTTTAACTTTTTCTTGTAGCTTGTTATGTCGCCTTGGTCACCTAAAACTGAGATTTCAAACGAATCTATATCCACTAATAATCATAAGGTTTTGTGATAACAAACCTATTTTTATCTCCTACACATAGGTATTTAACCTCGTAATGTCCAAGCTATTTTAGGACTAATGTAATAACGGCTAAGTGTCCTGAAAATAGGTCATAAATACTTTTCAACTATCTTATATATGTACATACTAATAGGCACATTATACGTTAGTTTAATATCATTACTAAATTTGAATATTATTTGCAGTCGTTGCACTAAAAACAATAGGAACTTTACAAAAATCTTACGAGCTAAGTAGCATATAATATTTCAAGACCTCACAAAAGATGTTCCCCGTTCTTAAAGCAAACAGGTTTTTTCATAATACATGCACGGTTCAAATATGCCCTAAGATATTCTCACAAATTGCCGTCTCCTTATAAACCTTAAGGAAATAAGCCAGAATTTAATTAGGTACGTTGAATGCATGTGGCTTGGCGGGGCTTAGGTTTTTTGCGGGAGCTACCTACGTAAGGTACCCAGTTTATCGATATCGATGAAATGGTTTCCCATTTGTAAATAGAAAATCTCTACTTGCAAAATAAGAACCGTTTTACTCGTAACGAATGTTGATTTTGAAAACTTTGATCCATAGGATCTGATGAGTTATTATTTAAGAGCCCTATTGTAGAGTCAAGAACTCCTGGAACATAAGAAGGTGCTATTCTATCTAGGAAGGATTCGGCGCGCGCGGCACCCGAACGAAGAGTACGCTGAACAAACATTACTCATCAACAACACATTCAGCAATTACTATAATTGACTTTCAAAAAAAAAATGCTAAAAAAACATTATACAGACTCTCATAACACCAGCACTGAGGAATAATACTGGTATGGATAAATGTGATAGATAGCAAACTAATAAACTAATATTAATTAGATATTTCTTACAAATAAGCCTAATTGAGGCTTCAGTAAGAACTAAAGAATATATAAATGTAGTAGAATAAGTTTATAATTTTGAATAAATAAAAGTAAAAAAAAAAAAAAAATGGAAAGGGATGAAGATGAATGTAAGTAAGACGAAAGTGATGGTATTTGAAAAAGATGAAATTATGACAGACTGCGAAATAATGATTGGTGAAGAAAGACTGGAACAGATGTTTTCCACGGATTTTGACAATTCAAAAATAAAAGTAAGTAAGAAAATCAAGGTGTTACCACGAAATTTATATCGAAGTTCGTATGTTTTCATCTCTGTCACTAGTGTCACTCGAGTTATACAAGTCTTATAGACACGGAGCCATCCAAATTTCAATTTTCGTCAGAAAACAGAAAAAATTCCCGTTTTCAACAAATATCGACGGTTTGAGAATACAGCCTTTTTCAAAAGAGCAAGCTACTAGGTCAAGTTAATTGAAGATATAGTGGTTTTGGCAGATCGATTTAGTTACATTCTAAATAATTAATAGTGAGTATACGGCAGCTCGAGATTTTAAAATATTATATTCCAATCATTTATTATGTTACGATATTTTATGATTGAGATACCTAACTGTTATTCTTATTTTTTTGTGTTCCGTACTCAAAGAGTAAAACGGGACCCTATTACTAAGACTCCGCTGTCCGTCTGTCTGTCTGTCTGTCACCAGGCTGTATCTTACTGATACCGTGATAGTTCCAGTTGAAATTTTCACAGATGATGTATTTCTGTTGCCGCTATAACAACAAATACTAAAAACAGAATAATATAAATATTCGATCCTTAATTTATTGACCCTATACGGGTCTCATTCGGATTCCGCCGACACACGGGATTATGCAAACTGCTCGATTTTCTTGAAATCTTTTTAATATTTGTTATTGGAAAGTTTCGTTTCTTAATTGTACTATGAAGTTATTGATTTAAATCTTTGTGTTTACTTATCAGAAAAACTATAAAAAATGCTCAATAGATTCGAAGTAACATAAAATTTACTTTCTTACATACCTACGTAGTAAATACAATTGACTATGAACTATACATACCTACTTAAAGTTATTTGAATACCACCATCAATGCACCTAAGCTTGAAGAGATTACAAGCGATCCTTACACAAGGCAACGGAATTTATTAAAGACACTCAATAAAATAATCAATAATGTTGTATTTATCGAAAAAGGATTAAAAATGTAGTCAAATACTGAAAAAGTAACGCACTAGGTTAAATAATCACAAAGTTATAAGTGTCCAATGTTTTAAAAGGGGGTATGTTCTGTCCCTTTTCCGCAAAACGCACCTTCATATGAAACGATTGTCATTTACTATGACGCTAAAGGATCGTGACGTCACGATCCCCGAGCGCTTTCTCTTTCTAACAAGCAACATTAAAACGGTTGTAGCTTCGTAAGTTTTTGAGATATTTGAATGGGATTTTTGTCATTAGGCAGGTTTTTTGCCTTCTTTCTTTTGAAGTAATAATACATTTTGAGTCTACACCCCTATTAAAAATGTAGCACTGATGTGACACTTTGTTGTACAGGTCAGCAATTTTGAACGGCGGCTACAAGGTGTCGTACTCGCACGCGTCCAAGCTGTCGATAAAGACTAACGCGCCCGCGCTATACGTGTGGGACATCATACGGACGTGGGAGAAGTCGCATCCGATCAAACCCGCCAAGTATGTACTTACATTATTATGCCATTGTCTGCTTCGTGAATTGTGTGGGACACCAGGCCCCGTAGCATGGCCTTATCACGCGATAAGTGTCAGGATAAGAGCGTCGTCTCGTTCTATCGAACGGTGTCAGCCAGGGACGGATGCTCTATCTTGTCACTTATCGTGCATCCATGCTACGGGGCCAGGAGCCCAATTTTACAGGTATAAATTGGTAACTGATACGTATGCGGACGCAATGAAACCAGCGTGTGTTACGAGAGCTCGTTTATTACTGCCGTAGGTACGGTCGCGGCTCAGCTTACGACGGACGCCTCGGTGACGTCACGCGTATACACATCATCTCCTCCCATCATAATTAAGGAAACCTGAGACCAAAGAAAATTTACATCATTACCCTCGTAGAGATAACTACTTAAACTAATTCTTGTAACAAACTTTCTTAGCCCTAGGTCGCAATCCATAGGGACGACGTTGGGGAATGGGCGATGAGTCACTCGACAAGGCAACCATATTGCCTTCGTTTCCGGGTACCGACGAATCGGTTACTGTCGTCCGTCGCTCAGTCCCCAGGTCCTCCTCCACTGCTTCCGCGTCCTCCCACCTCTCCTCATTGGAACCCTCGTTAACTGAATACGGGTTATTAATTATTGCTTGATTCACGTCATCCTCATTAAGATCTGTTGAATGGTTTTGCGAAGCTGAGGGTGGGGTGACAGAACCCGGAATAGTATCTGATGACATAACAGGTGGTGTAGGCGGTACGCTAAAATTGTCATTATTAAAATCACTGTTACTGTTCGTATATCGCAATATCTGGTCGACGTGACGTCTACAATTAGTATTTTGGTTGTCCAAGTTGACCAGGTACATTCTACAACCCATTTTTCGAATTATTTTACCTTTTGCCCAAAAAGGTTTCCGATTACTGAAACATTGAACCCAAACGTCTTCATAGTCGTAAAATGAACGCGCTTGTTGTTTACCGGGCTGCTTCGCCGGCGGCGGCGGCGGCGGCGAGGAATGCGCGGCATCGACACTTTTGTCCCGCGGCGGTACTATGAGGTCTAATCTCGATCGCAACTCCCGACCCAACATCAACTTAGCCGGCGTTACTCCTGTTGCACAGTGAACGGTTGTACGATATTCGAACAAGTAACTCTGCAATTTACAATTTAATCGACTTATGCTTAGCGACTCTTGTTCTATAATAGATTTTACCATTTTCTTACAGTTTCGGACCGCGCATTCGGCTAAACCATTGCTAATCGGGTGGTATATAGGTGAAGTTATATACTTTACACCACCCATTTTACAAAATACTTGAAACTCTTGAGATGCAATCTTGGCGTCGTTGTCTGATACGATAGTATCCGGTAGTCCAAATCTACTAAACAACAATGATAACTCGGTGATTAAATGTTTCGTAGTAGTACCACCAGTCATGTCTATGCACTCAACCCATTTGCTAAAAGCGTCTACTCACCAAGCTGATCAAGCTGAGCCAACAGCTGATCGGCGCGTGCGGCGGTGCGCGCGCAGGCACGTTGCGTAGCGCGCTGCACACGCCGCACGCGCCGATCAGCTGTTCGATGTCCCGGTCTATACCGGGCCACCACATCCGTGATCGAGCATTACTCTTAGTTTTAACTATGCCTTGGTGAGTCTTATGTAATTCTCGCAATAAATTATTTCTCACACTCTCAGGTACTACAACGCGATGCCCTCTCATTATGCAACCCTTTTCCAGTTCTAAGTCGTTCCTACAACGGAAATAGGGATTGATATTAGCACAATTAATTTTACGCGGCCAACCGTGCTGAACATATTTGGATACTGTTGCTAAGGTTTTATCTGCTACCGTCGCACTCTGAATATCTTTGTAGGTCAACGGGGGCAAATTACATAATTGCAAGGCATTGACAGTTAGTAAATTGCACTGTTTTAAGGATGGCCTCACTATACCGCTATCCGATTGCTCCGACGGACACGCGCGCGAGAAATAATCGGCCACTACATTATCCTTGCCGGCAGTGTACTGGATAATATAGTTATACGCGGATAGATATATAGCGTACCTCACTAACCGGGAAGCCGTCATCACAGATATACCGTTCTTTTTACCAAATATCGCTAATAGCGGCTTGTGGTCCGTTTTTAGAATAAAAGGTTCCGACCGGCCATACAAATATTGGTGAAATCTTTTGATTCCAAACACTATCGCTGTCGCTTCCTTGTGCAGCTGACTATAGTTTCGCTCGCTGGTGGTCAGTGAGCGCGAGCCATACGCGAGCGGGCGCTCCACCCCGTCCTCGCAAATTTGCGATAAAACCGCGCCCAGGCCAGCAGGCCCCGCATCAACGCTCAGCAAGAGGCGAGCGCCGGGGTCAAAGTGCGCCAGGACGCGCTCGGACGCTAGCTCGCGCTTCATGCGCTCGAAGGCAGCTTCATGTCGCGACGTCCACTCCCACTCCACGTCCGCACGCAATAATTCGTGCAGTGGGCATAATATGGCCGACGTGTTCTCCACAAAGTTGCGATAGTAATTCACCAAGCCTAAGAAACTTTTAAGTTCCTTTATATTACTAGGACGCGGTGCGTTCACTATAGCCTCAACCTTTTTAGGGCACTTATGTAAGCCCTTTTTATCAATTATATGACCCAAATATGTGACGCTTTTTTGGAAAAACGCACATTTGCTTTTTTGTAGCCTTAATCCAGCGTCTTGAAACCTATCGAACACCAAGTTTAAACGAGATAAATGTTCCGACTTAGTAGCCCCTGTGACACAAACATTATCTAGGAATACCGTTACCCCCTCTATTCCTGCTAGCAAGTTCTCGATCGCTCTCTGGAACACCGCGGCCGCGCAAGCAAGACCGAAAACAAGACGAGAGTACATGAATAAGCCTTTCGTAGTATTGATTGTGGTAAGCTTTTGAGCTTTATCTGACAGAACAAATTGATTGTAAGCTTGACTGCAGTCCAACTTCGAATAATGCTCCCCCCCACTTAATTTAGCAAAAACCTCATCAATCCTTGGAAGAGGATACTTGTCAATGTAAATATCATTATTCAAAGTGATGGAATAGTCGCTATCCGCACGCTGCCGTTTTGCTTTAAAACCGGTACTATCGGCGTTGCGTAATCGGAGTAATTAACGGGAACTAAAATTCCTTCCTTTGTGAGTCTCGCTAACTCGGCTTCTACTTGCGATTTTAAGGCAAAAGGTAACGGCCTAGGCTTGAAAAACTTGGGTTTGACGCCCTCTTTCAAATGAAGATTTACTTTAAACTTGTTAAAACAACCTAGTTCATCGCGAAATAGCGGTTCAAACTTATTTAACAAAGTTTTTACATCGGAATCTAAACACTCGTTTACAACAATGTTATGAATGCCCGATGTAAAATTTATTTGAAATTTGACCATGAACTCACGCCCAAGTAATGGATTTGCTCCATTCTTCACAACATAGAACGATAGTTGCTTTGTTACGTTACGATAAGTAATATCTGCCGCGAATCTACCCTCGGGTGTGATTTTATGTCCGTTATAGAAACACATTTTAATATTACATTTTTCTAACGGGAATTCCGAGAAATACTTTGTATACAAAGACTGACTGATTACATTCGTACTGGACCCCGAGTCCAGTTCCATGCTCAATTTCAACTTATTTTTAAAAACAACCGGAACTAAGATTGGATCATTACTGACGCACCTTAAATTGAACAGCTGGCATTCCTTACAGTCACTGTTGCAGTCTTGAGTCTCCTGAACCTCCGACGGCTGTGCTATATCAATATTATGTACACGACTGGATCTGCACACTTTCTTCAGATGCCCCTTTTCGTGACACCTCTGACACCGGTAATTCTTAAACTTGGGTCCGCGACGTGATTACTTAGACCGCATACCGTACAACGGGGTGAAGAGACCTTGTTGTTTGCCGAACGGCTGCCTTGCCTGTCGCGACTGCCGATGCCTCCGCGGCCGCTACTACCGCTCTTTATTGTGCCCGTTTGGAAAAGTGGCTCTTCTTTCGGCCCTACCTGCGCAGCTCTTGATTGCCGAGCACAAGCCGCCTGTTGCGCTAACTCCAACGCCTTGGCAAACGTTAACGTATTCACGTCTTGCTCGCAGAGACGGTCCCGTTCTGGACCCGCGTTGAATCCAAGAACAAACCGATCGCGGAGCATCATTTCGAGAGCGGCTCCAAACTCGCAGTGAACTGCGAGTCCACGAAGTCGAGCCGCCCAGTCCTCGATCCTCTCGCCTTCTGCCTTCACCGCATTGTAAAATTTAGCCTTATCGGTGAAAGTCGACCTTTTCGGTGTAAAATGGCCATTGAGTAATACGATCAGCTCCTCGTAATTCACTGTTTCCACATCCTTTGGGTGTGCGAGGTTTGTAAGTAGCCGATATGCGTCGTCCAATAGATGCGTTAACAAAACCGCTCTCTTCATTTCATCCGTGTCAATTATGTTTAACCTTAAAAACTGCTTCAATCGACTAGCAAATATTTGCCATTCCTGCGTATTAGGGTCAAAATTGGGAACACTACCAAGAAACGCGGACGTATACACATCAGTAACACTGAGGACTTGACCAATAATTGTCAAAATGTGACTTGGTTGAGGTCTGTAAAATGGGTCACTGATATTACAAATGTTTTAACCACCAATTGTAAAAAAATGGTATGAAAGGTGGACTTAACTTCATAAAGCAATCTCTAATACCGTCATCAACTAATCATTCAGACAATTCTAACGAACCCAAACTCAACGGGGTTACGTCGGTTAATTGTATTTAAAGCTATAAAATACAATAACGCAAAAATATGACGTTTTCTATTTATCTTTATTGACAATTTTCATTTCTCAATCATACTTGCTATCGATTATTATTGATTTCATCGAAACTACCCTCATCTCTACTTCCAAGCCTCGGTAGGTACATGCGATGGGGAGGATTATTGCGATAGGGTTCTACGGTGATACGTGAATCAAATTCCTTAATTGTAGATTATTAGATAAAAGATACGAATTCAAATTATGTAAATTTTCTCACCTCTAATAACGGGTCAGCGTACGTAACTGAACCACCTATGTGTACAAATAGATGCTGCGATAGTGTTGTACTCGGGGGATACTGTAAAGAAATTGCAATTGCTTGCTAATTATATATCATTTATAAGTCGACTGTACTGCCAGGGTGTGAAAGCTGACATTTAGCTCTGCCACAACGGACGGCTAAGTCGCAGTACTCAGAAATGAATGGCCGATAGTTATTAATGTTACACTTGTTTTCCTTTTTGTGAAGGAATTTTTTAAATTATAAGCAAGTCCTATGAACGTTAACGATATAAAGCAATTTCTTATGATATTTACATATATGTTTGAGGTTTTGATTTTATATACTGGTTTAAGTTATTGTGTGAAAAAACAAACAAAACAAAAACAAACAGAACAAAAAACAAAACAAACTTACAAAAAAACTGAAACAAACAAACAAAAACAAACAAACAACAAAAAAAAACAAAAAAACTAAAGAAATCAAAACGAAATCAAACAAAAAAAACAAACGTAAAAAAAAACAAAAAAACGAATAAAAAAACAAAATACGAAGAACTAAAAAAAAAAATAGAACATAAAACAGAAAAACAAGATAAACAAAAAAACAATTGTTGTTTATACAAATTTATCCTGGGTCACTTTGAAAATAAAAAAAGAAAGAAAGAAAATATTTATTCATTTATTATTAATCTTTCAAGTTTTATACACGCACTCGGAGGGATTTTGGTACTAGTTGAAGTCGGTTAAAACATTGTATTTAAAGTAAACTAGGCAAGGCAAAAGATACTAGCATAGATAACAACGGCAACAGGAACAGCAGGGACTTAGTGGCAAAACCGACTCGGATCGCGGATAGGTTAGAAGACGAAAGAGAGCTCCCGCAACATTAAAAAGAGAAAAAACGTAGAAAAGAGAAAAAAAACATGAAAAAGAAAAAAAAAATACAAAATAGAAAAAAAAAATCATATTTTTTTTTTAAATAGTACACAGGTAGTTCGGGTCAGCCCATTAGGGATAACCCGTAATGAATTAGAACTTATAATGCGTCCGTCTTGCCCGCGTTCTCCTTGCTGGCCACCAGGTCCTTGGCCGCCTGCTGCTCTAGTCCCGCCATGAAAGCGTCTAGTGGGTCTTCCTCTTCTTCTTGCGCTTGCTGGTAGTTCAATATGTTCGGTCAGTATCGCATATTCGCTGATGTTATAAAAGCACTAATTAAGGAGCCAAGTTCTAAGAGTTTGTTTAAACGTATTGCCCTCAAATTATTTTATTTCGCCCAACAACTTCTCTTAAAATTCTTATTGTTCCATAACAACTTCGGAATATTTATACCACGAAATTAAGTGGAGATATATTTTTACGTTAATACACTGTATTTTTTACGCGTTTGTACTCTGAAGGTACAGATCGTTCGGAAACCCTCCGGTATGGAAAAAAACACAAACTTTAAGGCAGCGGTTAAGACGCCCGTTAATACCACTCACCGGCCATTTTCCCTAACAAAAAGTAACCTTTAGATCTACCTGACAAGAGGACGTGTCTACCGGAGACCAGGAGAGTGGTATACGCAATGCTGCTTCAGGGAGACCGTCGCCTATGGCGGAGGTTCTGTCATGTTCTGGGCGGGCATTTCCTACGGCGGACGGACGGAGCTCGTTTTCGTGCCTGGTGGGGGCCGGGGCGGCGGTTTGACTGCTTTGAGGTACATCACCGAAGTCCTGGAAGTGCATGTGGTCCCGTACGCTAGGAATTTGGGCGAGGGGGGAGACAATGCCCCTTGAACAAAAGCGTAAAAACGACTTCCTCAGCAGAATAATTGTTTAAATAGCTATAAAAACAGTTTCCTATTACGTATATCCTAAATTCGGACGTTGCAACTAGGGAATGCAAACCGGTTAACCGGTTAGCCGGTTAACCGGTAAATGGACTAAATATGAGGCCGGTAAATTACCGGTAAATTAAAGTCAAAACCGGTAATTTACCGGAACAAAAATGATTAGTAAAATACTACATTTTAACGATTGTTAATGCTTCATCGTCATGATTATACCTCAATAACCCTCCTTTTATCATGAAAAAATGTCAATTGAATAAATTTGTTAGCGTTATCTTACCTCATGTAGGATCAAATTAAAGGAATCGTTTGTAGAAGCTTCTTAAAATATTAACACGTTCCCAGTTCCGTTCTATAAAATATGAGTAATGATCAGTTTGAATAAGTACAAAAGAGACGCCTTATTTAACATACTTTATACCTCTAAAGTATATTAACTAAGGCGTCTCTATTCGCTATGATGAGAATACCTATATACTAATCATTTTAATCCAAAAAAATACCGCTCTTCGTCTTACAGCAAAGGGAGAAAGCTAAAGAAAGGAACGGAGGTGAGGTGGTGCTTTTCTTCAAAAAGGGTGACAACACCCTGCTGAAGAACTACCAACCCATCTGACTTCTGAGCCATGTCCATAAACTGTTTTCGAGAGTCATTACAAATCGTCTCGTACGCAGGCTAGATGACTTCAAGCCTCCCGGACAAGCCGGTTCCCGGAGAGGCTTTATCACCGTAGACCACATCCAAACGCTCCGTCGGGTTATACAGAAGACTGTGGAGCCCTGCTTAGCGTTCGCGAACCATGAGAAAGCCTTCAATTTGATCGAAACCTGGGCTGTACTTGTCTCTCCAGGCGGTGCCAAGTTGACTACCGCTATTTCGAAGTATTGAAGTGTTTGTACGAAAACGCCACTGTGTCAGTCCGACTCCAGGTTTTGAATGCGAAACCTATTCTGCTGCAGCGGGGAGTCAGTCAAGGAGATGTTATTTCCCCTAAACTGTTCACCGCTGCACTGGAGAATTTTTTCAGTCCTGATTTGGATCTGTTTGGATTTGTCCTGTCGGCTCGGTTTGACCAGTGTGTGTTGCCAGTGATGACAATATATGGCACCTGAAATGAAGTCGCTCACTATGGGCCTCAAAAGAAGGCTAAAAGTCACCCAAAGGGTAATGAAGATGGCTATGCTGGCAGTTTATCTGCGTGATCGCATTAGAAATGAGGATAGTAGAACTAAAGTTACAGATATAGCCCTCCGAATCGCTAAACCAATGTCGCAATTTGAAACCCCCATGAGCTCCACTCCTAGAAAAAGTAATACAACCGTTTGTACGAAGGCTCTTAGGTAAAATGTATTGTTACTATTACTACCCTTTTCTCTATCCAACTCTTTTCGATCTGGGTATGGATGGTTATATATGACTCTCTTGAAGCCCGTAGAAACATCTATTTAGTGAAATATTATTTTAGACTACTAAGTGGGCTTGTAGTTTAGTTTTTGTAGAACTGGGGACAATTCCTACCCACCTGATAATCCCCAAGGAACGTTTTCAGTTGTGTTTTTTGCCTTCCTACCACTGAACAAGTTTGAAATATTAAAGAATCTGTTTATTACGGCGTTTACGGCACATGATAACTCTTTAATACTATATCATAGCTTATTTTTACGATAAATCAACGTCAAATAACGCTACTTATTAGCCAAATTGAATTTACCGGTAATTTACCGGTTAACCGGTTTTGCCTCACTCAAGTCGGTAATTTACCGGTAATGAAATTTGCCCGGTAATTGCATTCCCTAGTTGCAACCAGTTGACTGTGATGTGCCGAACGGAAAACGAACTGTATCACATACCATAGAAGTTTTCAGCTTAGTAATTTTGCGCGTTGATGTCTTCACAGTTATCTTATACAGCTCCTGGATTCATAAGATGACTGCTGGCGGTTATCTTATGAAACCATACGAGCTCCGTCACCAGCTGGTAGAGCTCTAGGATTAAAAAGTATGTGATCTTAGTTTCGTGTACGAAATCTTAATTCAAAGATTAAAGTCGACGAGTAGAAAAAAAAACTTATGTATCTACGAAATGTCATTTGATATTGGTGCTATGGATTATTTCCTGTCCGTATAGGTCGAATATTTCCCTTCTGGGTGCGCTCCAAGGGTGGTCTGTATGACGGATTCCTATTGGGGTAATTATGGTATGTGCGCTGCGGGTAATTACTGACTGGTCTGGGTTTAAAGACACTTTTGTAGGGTCTTTGGAAATTACTTGTTTTGTTCCGGAAGTGCATGAGTTGCTCCGGAGTGGTTGTTGATAATGTAGACACCTCTTGGTCTTTTGCTCCTTGTATGGCGTCTTTTAACGAGGTGTATCCTCGCGACGCTATAATAATGCTCAGTTTGTCATTTCGTAGGCCTTCCGCGAATTTTTGAACTGTCATTTTTTCGTTTAGAGGTTGCAATATTTCGTGAGCCTCTGGCTTTCCATTGGCTTGGGTCATTGTGAGGTTCACAAATAGATCCTCTAATTCCTGTCCGTAACGCTCGATTGTTTTATTTCCCTGTTTAGTCGTTAATAGCTTCGTTTGTATCGCGGTTGCTGATTTGGTAGGTAAAAGACGAAGTTTCATCTCATTAACTAAATCGCGTACATTGGTATGATTTTCGGCTATCCTAAATTTAGCACTTTGAGTCAATCGGGTCTTTGTTACGAAATTTATTAATAATTTGGAGTCTGATTCTTTCAACATCATAGAGTATAACTCGATGGCATCTATCAGTCGTATAGTGACAGCCTCAGAACCGTCCATGGGCGGTAGCAATGCTACTGCCGTTTTCAGGTCAAAACTGTCACCTGACGCCATTTTGTCGTCCTCTTTGTCTTGTTCGTATGACGTTAAAATTTTACTGTAAATTTCCTCTATTTTCGTGAAATAAGACTGGATTAACTCACTGTCCTTTACAGATATTTCAAATTTTTCTAGCTTAGAACTAAATTCCTCTATATATTGCTCGTACTGACTATACAATTTTTTTACTTGCTGGAGTTTACTCTGACCGTTTGCCTCTTTTCGGCGTTTTGGTCCTAATTTTCTGATATCTTCTTGTAAAGTTCTTAATTGGTCAAATAGTTTTTGAATATTGATCATAATTTTATTTACATAGGATATAATTAATTCGAGCTACGAACTTGATTTTAAATATGCAAAATTCACACCATTAATAAATTTATGTTCAACGCGGTTGCGCTGAAGTACCTGTAGTGTGTTGCGGTCGCTGTAGGGCCTCGGTGGTGGGGTAGCGGCGGCGTGGCTGGTGCTGGTGATGCGCTGCCGGTGATCTTGCTAGACGCTCTGCTCCGCTCTGTTCGTGTTGCGCAGCATAGCGGTTACGGCTTGTCGTTCAATCTTGCGTGTAAGACACTTATGTATCTTCTTCCAGATGGCGTACATGAGAATGACGCATATAATGACGAGGACAGCTGTGGTTACGTACGCTGTGATTGTGCTGCTGTCTGCCTGTTTGGCGCTGGCGTTGTTCGAAGCTCCGTTCTGTGCGATAATTACTTCTTCTTTACGGTCTTCTTTTGTGCATTGTCCTCCCATGGTCTGTATGCTCACGTAACAGCTGGTGCTGGATCTGGCTGGCGCGGTGGAGCTGGTTGTCTAGGCGGCGTCTTCGGGCTGGTGCGGATCTAGGCTGGCTGGAGCAGCCTGACTGGCAATGGTCGCCATGCGGTATAGGACGTAGGGACGATAGTAACAACACGAGGTCTAGGTAATAACTGATTTATTCAAAGAAAATACTTTCCTTTTATAGTCATACATTGTCTTTGTTGCATTAATATTGTGCAATGCATATGAGTTCATTCGGTCCAAAGTGTGGTGGGGAGATAACCTTCGATTCCTATCTTGATGGTTTACGCACGAGTAATCACATCATCGTTAAACTAAACCCATTATCGTAAATGTACCATTGTTAGCGTTCCCACCACGCAGCCTTACAGAGAGTGTATATAAGCCAGCGTTCACCTAAATAAAGGGTTCATTCCTATTCTGAAGCTCGTCTATTATTTACCTAGAACATACTTCAGTTCATGGCGATCCTTGCCAGGCCTGGCAGGACATTTTCATAGTGTTCCTGCCAGGGCAGGTCGCTTCACGGCGACCTGCCTTGCCGTTATATAATAAAATAAAATAAATTCGCGCCGCGTTCCACGCAGATCCCTTCATAAGCGATCTTGCGAGTACGGCTGCTCAAGACAGCCCCGAGCTCAGCTAAGCTAAGCATCCAACGCAGCGCATCGATCAACTCTAACGAACCACGCAACATGCAACATGGCAACTCTTCAGAAGCAAGAAACTCTTCATGACGTTCATCAGCAGCAGCGGTCCAGCTAATCCACGACCACGCCACGCCACGCCACGCCACGCAAAGTAAGAAGACAGAAGAGGAGTCCAGGGTTATCCCGGCCCATGTTCGAGGGAGTCCAGGGTTTTCCCGGCCCGGCATCAGAAGCAGCAGCTGACGCAGCCGTCCCGAAGGAGCAGACTGCAGCCACCACAGCTTCAAGGACGAGATACGACACGGACACCACGAGGACGTCGAAAGCGTATCGTATTGTTTTAATTAACATTAATATATATTTTTTTTTTTTTTTAATGTAAAAAACGTAACGTAATGTTAACGTATATTTTTTGTAAAACTAGTGTCACCATAATTAAATTCGCAAATATAATTTAAATGTCGCAATATTACAGACAATTATACATTAGCTAGTTATTGGACTGGCCATCTGATAACTAAGCGAAGGTTTAATTGCTTATAAAATAAATTTTCTATCAAGCAAGAAAAAGATTGAATATTCTGGTACGGTACAAATGTATATTATAAATATTATTATAGAAAGAGCACTAAAGTGACTCTTAAAACAGGCGCAAAGGTGCGGCCTATTATTAGGAGCAAAAGACTCCAACGGAAGTTCATATACGCGACGACGTAGAGTTAAATAAGATATAAAGTACCAATACCATGATACCAGTAGGTAGAATTAGAATCCGTACAATGAAATGCATTAAAATGAAAAGTTAAAATATTGACAGAGAAAAATAGATATTTAATGAAATAAGTTAGTACAAATAAAAATAAAAAAAATGTGTAAGATTCATTATATTAATTCCAGATAAAAGGATGAAAGGGAAAAATATATTTTTTTTAAAGAAAATAGTGAAACTAGGTAATATACTCGTACTAGATAATATGCTAGATAATATTTTAGATAGGAAATATTTAATCACGTAATTTAAAAATGTAAAAAATTAAATGCAGAAAATTAACAAATATAAGAGCAAAAACAAGTCATTTTTCAGCTAATATATAATAAAATAAGGTTTCCAACTATGATTGGACTGCGCAACCAAAAATGGTGGAAATCCTTAAAAATTTACAATACTAAAAATAAATAAATAATATCAGACAATTCAAATTAAATAAAAAATAAATAAAAAAATGCAATGAAACTATGTTTCATTTATAAATCCGCAGTAATAGAATATGTAAAATAATATTGAAAGTAACTAATAAATTGCAAATGATACTTTAATACGTGCCGCTGGATGACGACACACAAGTAATAAATAAGAATTAAATAGTTAAAAGTATGGTACCCAAATTACTTAAAAATACGTAAAATCAAAATTTTATATTTTCCCCATTAAATGATTTCATAATAATACAATTAAGACGCAAAGCGACGTGCGTGTCCTGCAGGAAAGGATAGGCACGCCATGTCAAAACAAATAATTATAAATAATAATAATAAAAAAATGACGATTAAAATTAAAACACATATTTAACATATACAAAGAAGCTTCGTGCATAAATACATTTTTTTTTACAAATTCATTTAATTTTAAAATCACACCAATATTATTCATGATCCGTAAAGAAATTGCTTTCACAAAGAACATAAATTCAATAAATAACAGATAGTACAATATTTAACTATAACAACTAATTATAAGTGTACCGGCTTTTACTATTTAATAAATGGAAAAAAAAAAAGCTTTTTACCTACGTATATAAATAACAAAAGTATAGAAATAATAAGTATTTTTTTAATAGTAATTTAAAGTTAACAAGTAGGTATCGTAAATATGTAAAAAGTATTCAGTACGTGTCCGAGAAAGTTAAAACATCTAAGTTTTTCACAGAACGATTAGACTGATCACCTTAAAGTTGTTGAAATTCTTATATGTCAATGTTCTCAGGATTCGTGCATATGTAGTAGGATAGACAGTCAGAGTGAACTTTTTAGTATTAAAACGTTCATAGGATAAAAATATGTCCTAACTTGACCAATGGTAGCTTGGCAAGCGCCGTTGACCAAGCCGGTACGGTTTGGCAAGCGCCGTTGACCAAGTGGGTACGTATTGGCTTTGGTACACGGGATACAAGCAGACAGGAAATCTTTAGAGCCATCATGAGGGATCAAGTGATCAATCATGAAGGTCTTTAGACCCATGCTGGCTGAAAATATGTTATCATGCCATAGAGAGGCATGGTAAGAATAAATTCAGTACATGAGGGTTAAATGAACTGTCTGGCCATATACATGCGCTTGTATATGTGCGCGCGCTTATAAATAAATATAGGTATATCCTATTCTTGTATCCTTATTATTTTTATTATATATGGTCGGCCGACCCGCATTTAATGCGTAGTGTACCAGCCTGAGTATGCATTCATTTGCCTGAGTAGGCATTTCGAGATGCACTCATGCAGAAGTGAGGCAAACACTTCAACAAAAAACCGATTAATTATAATGTTTATAAACACAGTATCCTAGGTAAGAGAAAGTAAATTAATCGTATGACTGTTCTAATAAATTAAAGATAGTTTTGTTTTCAATTAAGAAATATAAGATAGTTGTTTAGTAAATACTTCCATAGTTTCGTCATCCAAGCGTGCATTCATTGATAACTTAAAATAAAAATATTAAACGTAAACGAGATGCAATAAGATGCATATATCAAGTATAATTATTAAAATAATAACGTAATACAATTAAGTAAATGATGTTTAAAAATAAACGTAGAAATATTTTAATTAAAACAAATATAAAAAAATAAAAAAATTTAAACAAAAAACTTTGAAGAAAAAACTATTCAAGAAAATAACGACGTAAGAACGCATTTTATAACATAATATTATTATAATTTAGAGAATAATTTTACATTTATATTATTATTTTTTTTGGCAAATACTCTATCAGAAGTAAATTTTCAACAAACGTCAAAATTAGAAAACACTGGAACCAGTAGATCGTGTTACCAGTAAAAATAGCAACATAATATCACAAATACATTTTTCGTAAGTATCATGCCTCCGAGAGGCTCCTCGCGCAGCCACGGAACGCACCGTGTACCATGCATAATGCATGAAACGGAAAAGGTATAGGTGATATTGCAGGGTATGCCAAGGTGCAAGCAGGCAGTACATCCTTGAATCACAACATGGTTTGGTCGAGCTACCAACCATGGAGGTTTTTGGACACAGTTTTTTTTTTAATAAATAATAATAATAAAAGGGGAAGTGTTAAAATAACTGTCTGAAAAGTAAAGAAGAAATAAAGAAGAAGAAGTATAAGTAGTAAGTGCACACATATTTCCCCATAAATGCGTACCTAGCAGTACCCGGCCAGCTCCAACAAATAATGACGTAAACAAATAAATATAAAAATATTGTAACCAAGACAATTATGAATTATTCAAAGTCAAAGTAAATAGAAACATAAAAACGAAGAAACGTATCAAAAGTCATACGATCATAACAAACTTGCGATTATTAAACAGCATTCCAAATTTTTTTTTTTAACCAAAATCTTGTTAGGAAAGAAAATACATATTTATGTAATATTTTAATCATGTAGCAGTAATCAAATAAAACAAAAAGAAAAACATAGAAAAAAAATTTTTTTTATGAATAAAAACAACTATATTAACCTTAGGATAGGAGATTTAATTTTAATATTAACCATATTATATTTTGATTTCAAGTATTAACTCTATTAACTATACGTATATGATAGAAAACTTCTTATATATAAATAAACACCGAAAACACGGAACCGTAACGCGAAAACGTTAAATAGCACACAAACAAAACTAAACTCTATTACTGATAACAATAAAACACAAATTAAAAACTTACCGAAACGCAGCAAAATATAAAACTTATTTCAAAATGCGCAAAGTTATAATATTATCCATCTTTCAAAGTTTCACGAGCACTGCCTACTCCATTTGGGAGTGTAGGCGTTAATCTATTAATTCATTTACACAAAGTTTAACAGGTAGACATAGGAAACACTGTACAACACGGCACTAAACATAAAAACTTGTTTTAGGACATCAGCGACCACCAAATTTTATCATAAATTACTGTCCGGAAAAATAAAACGAAGTTTAGACCGACTAGGACACAGAACAAAATTAAACTAATAACTTAGAGAACGAGAGCAACATCATGAATGTTAGACCACCCAGAATAAAGACACCAGCGATGTTCAAAGTTCCAATCCCAATATGGAACATTTCAAATTTCAAGTTCATAGGTATCAGTTACATAGTATTGTTAAGTGCAACTAAGTATGTATTCGTAATATAAGCATTAAGATAACATGTAAGTCGATCCAGAACCCATATACAGAACGTTTAGAATTAACATTGAAATATTGTATAACTCGTAAATTTTATAATAAACTCACACAGATGACACAGTAATGTATACAAAATAGAAATAAGATAAGTTTAAACACGTACCTATATGAAACATTGTAATTGATAATGTTAAGCCAAAAATATGTCCACACATTTTTGTCTCAAAAAAAAGGGAGGTCGTGTGGTGGGGAGATAACCTTCGATTCCTATCTTGATGGTTTACGCACGAGTAATCACATCATCGTTAAACTAAACCCATTATCGTAAATGTACCATTGTTAGCGTTCCCACCACGCAGCCTTACAGAGAGTGTATATAAGCCAGCGTTCACCTAAATAAAGGGTTCATTCCTATTCTGAAGCTCGTCTATTATTTACCTAGAACATACTTCAGTTCAAAAGTACGAGGCTATTAGGTAGGTAAGTGTGAGGAATGCGAAGCATTTCCTTTGTGTTGATTACTTGGAATTTATATAAATAATAATACGGAAACTAGGTGACAGCTGGTCTCAGCTGGTGAGCCTCACTACACTACGCCCGCTGAAACAAAACTAGTACTAGTTTAGCTTAGAATAATAACGCCTAGAATAAATATGCAAATAAATATTACTTTTAATTTGTATTAACTTAAATGATTAATTTAAGTAGTGAATAATCGTCTCAGGCTTAACTTTACTCATCTTACAAAACAAGAAGGGAGAGAGACGGAGAGACGTCATCATACTTTTCTTAAATCTATATAAATACTTCCGGATGGAAAGTTTGTTGGATTCTTGAATAAATGTATTCATTAGGCAACATTTGTCAATAAACTGTTTACGAATTGATCACAATGTTTCGCGACAAGTTTAACGTAAACACTGTTTCTGAAACTTAGCAGTCCACACTTGTCAGTTGTTTATAAACTCAAAATCATGTTTATAAACTCAAGTCATGTTTATAAACGGTTCGCATATTTTTGTTTAATCTATCCTCAAAGCCACTGGATACATTAGTGAAGAATCCTTGTCGCCACTGGATACCAAAAGATGGCGCTGGTGATGTGTTTTTAAATCGGTCATTCTTGAACTGTGTCTACGGATACCTAAACTCCATCAATTTTTTTTTTTACGTTCTCATATGGTTTGGCAGAATTTAAACGCATAGAAAAATCGGAAGAATTACCTACTACGGCTAGAATATGGCTGGAAATGTGTGACGCGCTGCATCGCAGTATTGAAGTTTTTAACGTTAGTTGTAAAAATACAATTTCCGTCGATGTTATTTTATTATGTATCTTTGACCACATGGATTTCCTTATAGATACTGTTTCACATTTATAATATTAGTGTGATTATAAGTACTAAATTGTAAATAGGTGTAGGTTAAACACATGTTACATACAATTGCATACAGTTACTTATGGCTTATGATTATGATACTTAAGAAATGTCGTTTTAATTTTCTTTTAAAGTCGTTTTTTATCCTTTTACGGCTGATAGTTTCTGGTAAACTGTTAAGAAGATAAGGGATACGTTTCTTCAAGGTTCTGGGGCCCAGACTACGATTTTGTATAAAGATAGTGTTGTTTGTTTGATATATGGTAGCAAAAAGAAGTGATATTCTTGTAAATGTAGTGAGAAAAAAGGTTTACGAGTTATTGTTCAAAAGTAATATTTAGCGACTTGGTTTTTTTGTTTTCTTGTATTAGTGAAAAGGTTTTATTAAAAGTTACACTTACCGTGGATTTTTCCTTAACTACTGGATAGATTCATGTTTGTTACAGGGAAGTGCACGTCCCGCCTTATAAAAATAAAATAAAAATAAAAATCATTTAATTCAGAAAACTGGTTCCATAATTCATAGTAAGGCACTTTAGCATGTTGACATTTGCATCTTTAATAGTGCTTTATGCCTTTCAAAATGGTCCTAGAGCGCTGAAATTTGACTAGCGGGATCCTATATGGCTCTAGATTCTGAAAACCAAAAAAAAAAGTTTCTAGCTTTAAAAAAAAATTTGTATGGGGAATTTTTTCGATTTTTTTTTCCGGCCAAACTTTTTTTTTGTCTCTCATAGCTTCCCTTTAATGACTCATTTAGATTGCTGATTGATTGCTATAATAGTATTTGAATAGACGAATCAATACTCAACAGCAAATACTCAACTAAGTATTGGGGGTGAAACACCCCTTGAATTTTTGTATACTCACAAAGTACGTTTGAGTTTTTTTTGTAAAAATGTTTGCATATACTTAACATGTAAACAGGGATCGCCCTTAAGGTTTCGGCGCTTTCGGGTTATTCACAAGCTTAGGCTTGGCGCGTATGGGATTGAGCGCACCCAACTACACTCAAGAGCAAAAGTTTCGGGTCACCCTAAATTAAATAACCTCAATAGGTTTTTTTTTTAATAATTTACACAACTTGGTCTTATTTACATAATATACTATTTTTTTTTTTTTTTTTTTTTTTAATTTATTGACCAATATAATCTGAGTTTGCATTTTGGTATGCATTTTTTCACCAGCGGAAACCTCTGGGGTTTATATGCTGATGAATAGTTCGCTATGGTACATTAATTTACTTGATTACGTCACCGTTCATAATTATTCAATCAGACACAACAATTTTGTTTATTATGTAGACATGTGCATTGGTAACAAAACAACTAAGTAATAAAACAAACCAAACAGAGGAAACTCGCATTTGATTAATAATCAAAGTTTTTGACGAGTATTAAGCATTGTTTGTTTTATTTATAAAGGGTTTTGCATCCGAGACGCTCAAGTTTCAGGTAATATATCATGGCTGTCATATCAACTAAACAAATTACATTGGTTCTGCTGCGGATAGCCTCATTTCAGATGCGATCGCGCAGAGAAACTCCCAGCATAGCCAGAGATTTCAAAGTAAGTAGGTAGTTTATTTTAATCAAATTTACTGTTATATTTTGGATTTATATGCAAACGATACAAAAGAAGCATTTGTCTACTTTCGCCTATCTTTATATTATCCTCTTTATTCTATATTCGTTCCGTTTTTTTACGTGAATATTAATGGCTTACTTACATGACATACGTATGCATGTCGTCATAAGTGACAGCGGGCGTTGGCTCATTATATGCAAAAAGCACTGCTTAGCGTATCGTCAATAAAAGGAGTACTTATGTTTCATAAGTACAGACCAACCAAATATCAATAAAAAAATATCTCAAAAAAAAAAAAAATAATAATAAAAAACCAGCCAAGTGCGAGTTAGACTCGCGCACGAAGGGTTCCGTACCATTATCAATAAAAATATTAGCTGTTACCAAGCTC
The DNA here is from genome assembly GCA_963854355.1 of Epinotia brunnichana. Classification (NCBI taxonomy): domain Eukaryota; kingdom Metazoa; phylum Arthropoda; class Insecta; order Lepidoptera; family Tortricidae; genus Epinotia; species Epinotia brunnichana. The sequence continues at coordinate 2,322,007 of OY977955.1, read as the reverse complement.
TTATTTTAACGTGGTTTCTACGTATATACTTATTCTAAGATGACAACAAATATCCAAAAAATCAAAACGTAGCGGCATAGATTATTTCTTCTTCTTGCAGCTTCCAAAATTTTATGATGATTGGTTGCGTTTTGGAGGAGGAAACAGTTGAGGTAAAAGGTATCGTAGAATATAATAGTTTTAAAGATAAATTAAAGCAATTTTTATTAAGAGGGTGCTTTTACAGTGTTGAAGAAATATTTGATAGAGTGTAGAGTGTAGTTATTAGATATTAGAGCGTAGTTATTAGTTATAAGATGTATTATATTGTTAGCCGTAAGGAATTCAAACACAATCCTGTATTGTTTCATGAATAAATATGTCTATGTCTATGTCTATGTCTACAAGTACATAGTGAAATAAAAAAAATTGTGATCGAACTTTTATTTTATTCACCAAATAATGAAGTGCGTAAATACCTACCTAAATATGGTGTACCTACTTATACGTAAATACTGTATTGCCATTCTAAATAGTAGCTAATACCTACCTATTACTGCTTGATAAAATATAAATATTTATTATTATTATTATTATTATTTATATGAAAAGCACACATCATTCAATAACAAAAAAATCGAAAAGATGTTATAAACAAAGCAAAATGAAATTAAACTGTCCCGGTGAAACCATAATTCATCGCGCCGGCCATGTGCTCATTCAGAAAGTTTTATTGCTATCAAGAGTACCTAAGTAGTACTTCGTACGTATGCGATAATTACGGAGTACATAGCTTGATTAAATAATGAGCACGTAGCGGTAACCAGAGACTTTTACATAATAGGTAAATAGTAGTTACAATATTAAATAGCCAATCATCAATTATTTAAGTACTTTGTTTGACTAGAATAAACCAAATTAAGGGATTAAAATAAAGCATATGACCATGACCATTCGGTAACTCCATTCTACACACAAGTGAAATAATCTTTGAAAACGGTCCAGTGGTTCTCTGGGTATTACCCATTAAATACAAGCTTACAAACATACAATCTCGCAGACATTTTCTCTTTATAATATTAGTAGGTAGAATTTAACATGTTGCTACATCCTAGTAGGGGACCCATGTTCATCCCATAAGAACACTGTAAATACCACGGTTGCCACAAATTAATGTTTACGATGACCGTGTCAAGTGTTAGTGTTGTTGGATACGCTGTACAGCTTGCTAGATCTTCACAGGAGGTCACCATAAATAAACGGCGTTTCGCGCCAAATGTACAGTGGGATAGGCCTGGTTTTACCGTCCTAGGTAATTAATGTACTATTCCGAATACTGACATTTCGGTCAACCAGACATTCAGCCTGAACTGAGTTCTGTTACATCTGCTACATTCGACGCTATTTTTTGCCTTATTACCATAGGATAGGGTGCAAAAATTTAAAATAATTTGACGTCTACTGATGGTCTCTTTTTGGGCTGGACGTATATATATTTGTGAGCACCTTGTCCGCTGAGATATATTTGCTGACGAACGTCGAAATTAACTTATTTTTTAGTGATAGATAGTGTGAAAATTTCCTAAAATCTTTGATAGATATATTGTATTAACCTTTACTTATATCGAATATTTCGTTTTTTGACTAAGAAATCACAGTATTTTAGAATATAAAATATGTAATTTGGTATATTATGAAATTAGGTCGACAATAACTGTGCCAAGTAACATTTTTGCATGGCAGCTTTACCATGCGAGCCACATCACTTTCACCTTGAGGAGAGGAAACTGTCCTCCTGTAAGACTTGGTGATGACATCTTACCACACTCAGACTGTGTGAAATACCTGGGCTTTCACCTTGATAGGCGCCTCACATGGAAACATCATATAAAACAAAAGAGAGACGCAGTCAACCACCAGTTTCGTAATATGTATTGGCTTATGGGAAGAAACTCTGTACTGTCCATAGATAATAAGCTTCTTATCTACAACTCGGTATTAAAACCAGTCTGGACCTACGGAATCCAGCTATGGGGTGTTGCCAGTAAAAGTAATATCCTCTGCTTACAAAGAGTACAAAATTGCATTCTTAGAGCAATAGTCCACGCGCCTTGGTTCACAAGAAACGATGAAGTTCATGAATATCTCAACGTGCCGACAGTTACATCCGAAATCGAGCGGTATAAAAAACAATACAAAGAGCGTCTATCCTTACACCAAAATCCACTCGTAGCAGATTTATTGGACCCGTCCGTGGTGGTCAAGCGACTTAAAAGGGACCACCCCATTTGATTGGTAGAGGTGGCGCTGGCCACCCCACCAGAACCAGCCATCTTTCCCGCAGCAAATTCGCTTATGGTCTAACGACCGATTGCAAATTCACAAGGAAAAAAAAAAAAAAAAAAAAAAAAAAAAGCTTTACTATATCAAGGTAGTGGTCTAGTGACTTGTAAAAGACTGAACTACAATGTGTTATTATGTACAATTGTATTGAAATGTACTTTATTATACACAGTCAATTTGTATCAATATGAAATGCCAATTTTATATTTTGTCCGTAGTATTTCTTATTACTGTGATTTTGACGTTTCTTTTAGCTGACAGATGTGGCGGCGATATAATTTAAGAATAATAAATGAAAAATTAAATGAAGTCGTATATTACGGAAAATAAATTAATTGTCGCAGTCGGATAAAAACCCTATTGTAAACCCTTAATTATTACTATGGCATCAATTGTACACTATGTGTACACGGGTGATCCCAAAATAATACTACTTGCTCTCTTATATAACTGTATTCGCACAATGTCTCAAAATTACAGTACAGTAGGTAGTAACTTAAGATTCAAAAGACAATGTATGCTCTGGATCCCTATACTTTGGGTTAACCCATCGTTACCCAGTTTCCCGATGTAACAGCGACATCTAGGGGTAACCTTTGTAACTAAGGTTAGAATGATTTAGGTTCCTTGCAAGTGTTGAAATTAATACTATAATTGGGTACCACTAGCGCCATCTGTTGACGGGCTTAAGGAAACCTAATAGATTTGCAGTGGCGATTGAACATACCGCCCACCAAGGACATTATGAGACATGTTGTCCTTAATTCCGCCCACCATGGCACTAACAACAAGTGGATTTCTTAAATACTAAATAACTATAAACTATCAAAGCAACAGATAAACATATTTTCTCACATGCTTACGCATCAGGGATGGGTAGGCATGCAAGATTCCTTAAGATATAAATTACGTTACATATAATTGTTGTGGAGATCTTCACATTAACAAACTCAAAAAAAACTATTATTTTTCCACAGGAAGAACACAGATCTTTCCCACGGATCTCTTTATGCTACCTCCCTTGCACTTTAAACTAACGACACGTGTAATGCCGTCCAATCCAGGGTGTTTGTTTGTAATTCTACCGTATAACCACTTAGCCGGAGGAAGATCATCCTCTTTAACTAAGACTACATCTCCAACAGCCGGTTCCGAGACTTGATGGCCCCACTTGTACCTATGATAAAACTGTGTCAGGTATTCACGCGACCAGCGACGCCAGAAATCTTGGACCATTCTTTGAGTAAGCTGCCATCTTCTTAAATTGCTTATGTTTTCTGCTTCAAAATTGTAGTCTGGTACTAACACTAAGGGTTCTCCTACCAGGAAGTGGCCGGGAGTTAAAGGCATTGGATCGTTGCAGTTCTCATTCATCTTAGAAATTGGTCTTGAATTAAGACATGCCTCAACTTGGGCCAATACGGTAGCCATTTCCTCGTACGTCAAAGTCGAGGTACCCACGACTCTTTTGAGGTGATATTTTGTGGATTTGATACCAGCCTCCCAAAGCCCCCCGAAGTTCGGAGAATGAGGCGGTATGAAGTGCCAATTCGTGCCATTTGTGGCTAGCTCGTCCACTATCTCTGAGAGCAAAGAAGCCCTTTCATTGGCAAACAAATGCTTCAGCTCACGAGCTGCACCCACGAAGTTCGTGCCGTTGTCACTCCAAAGATCTGTGCACTGACCACGGCGTGCTGTAAATCTCTTGAAGGCAGCTAAAAATCCTTGCGACGTCAAGTCACTAACTGCCTCTAAATGGATGGCTCGGGTAGCCATGCATATAAAAAGACAGATATAGCCCTTATACGCATGGTGACCTCTGCCCTTCGAGGTTCTTATGTTAATTGGGCCAGCGTAGTCCACTCCGCTGTGACGAAACACTCGGGTAACAGTCCCTCTTGCTGTAGGTAACTGCCCCATTAACTGATGCTGAGTTGCAGCAGCATATCGTATGCAGACAACGCACTTTCGAACAAACAGACTCACCAGATTTTTTGCCCCCACTATCCAGTACTTGGATCTTAAATAATTTAACATTAGCTGTGGAGCTCCATGTAAGGTCCTTTGATGTGCATCAGCTACTATTAAATCAGTGACATGTGACTTGTGGGGCAAAACGATGGGATGCTTCATATCTTCACTGATTTGAGCATGCTGAAGTCTTCCTCCTACTCTTATTATTCCTTCTGCGTCTAGCGTAGGATTTACAGAGGTAAGTTTACTCCTTTTACTGATGGGTTTTTGTTGCTTTAAGTTCAGCATCTCCTCAGTAAATTGTTCGGCTTGAGTAAGTCTTATGCATACCATCAAACTGTTTTGTATTTCTTGACTTGACAACCATTTATTGAATACTTGACCTTGACACCTTTTAACGAATCTTTTACAGAAAGCCAACACGCGGATCAACCTTCTCAGGTTAGAAAACCTAGACATGATTTCGGTTTCAGGTGTGATGCCTTCTTCAGCAGCACCACAGGTTTGTATGAAACATAACTTATTACGTTTTTCTTCTAACTTCGTTTCCTTGACAATAATATTTGTGTAATTTAAGTTTTCCTGTTTCAGCCAGGTCGGACCCTCTTTCCAGAGCAGCTCATCGACGGATTGGTAAGTACCTCTGGAGGCGCAGTCAGCGGGGTTATCTTTCGACACGACATGGGACCATTGTTGAGGTTCCATTGAGGTAATAATTTCAGAGACGCGATTCGCCACGAAGGTCTTCCACCTATTCGGGCGACTGTTCAGCCAAGACAGCACGATTGTTGAATCGGTCCAGGCATGAATCTTCATCTTATCGATGCCCATTACGTCCGCTACCTCTATTAATAACCTCGTCAAGAGAACTGCGCCACAGAGTTCCAGCCTCGGGATAGAAACCTGTTTGATCGGAGCTACCTTCGTTTTAGCCGTGACTAATGAAACGTGTACTTTGCCATCACTGTCGATGACGCGAGCATATACCACTGCTGCAAATGCATCTGACGAAGCATCACAGAAGCCTTGCAGTTCCAGAGCTTTGTCCCCGGCACTAGAGAGGATCCATCGTGGAATCTTAAATTTGGTAAGTTGTGCCAAACCTTCTCTGTAGGCTAGCCATTCCTTCAGCAATTTTACTGGGACCTCTTGATCCCATTCAATTCCCGAAAGCCAAAGTTTCTGTATGAAGATTTTGGCTGTTATGATCACCGGTGCCAGCCACCCTAGGGGATCGAATAGTCGTGCAATATCTGAAATTACATTTCTTTTAGTTAATGGCATTTTTGGTGGGGGAAGCTGCACTGCGTACTCGAACTCGTCGGTGTTCCGGTTCCATGTAAGTCCTAAAATTTTCATAACTGTGTCCATTTTAAGTTGCACATTTTCTGTTTCCTCTACATTTTCACTTTTGATTTCTTGCATTAGCTCTTCATTATTTGTTGTCCATTTCTGTAATTCGAATCCTCCTTTTGTTAATAGTTCAATCAACTCTTTGTGTATCTGTTTTCCTTCTTCGACAGTTTGACATCCGGTCAGTAAATCGTCCATATAAAAATGGTGCAGCACTCGCTCAGCAGCCAAAGGTACAGTCGCTCCTTCATCATATGCGACCTGATGCAACGCACGGACTGCTAGATATGGTGCGGACGCTGTTCCGAAGGTCACTCTTAGCAGTTTAAAGTGACCAATCTCATCTTGCGAGTTTGCTCGCCACACGATTCGTTGGAAGTCTGTATCACTATCATCGACTTTGACCTGTCGATACATCTTTACAATATCTGCGACTAGGCAGATAGGGTTCATGCGCCACCGAAGAATGATGTGACGTAAATCAGCTTGTAAGGCCGGTCCTACCAATAAATTTTGGTTAAGGGAAACTCCGTTGATCCCTGGACATGAAGCGTCGAATACGACCCTCAATTTTGACGTGGTTTTGTCTTCCCGAATTACAGCATGGTGAGGTAGGTACACTACATTCGACTTGTGTTTTTCTTCTTCAGTTACTCTCTCCATGTGGCCTAATTCGAGGTATTCTTTGATGACTTCGGTGTATCGAGTTCGCAGTTGGGGATCCCTGTCAAATCTTTTCTCCAGTTGCATAAAGCGTCTTGTAGCTATGGCTTCAGATTTGCCGTACTTGCAACTAGGGTCTCCATCTCGGAACGGAAGTTTAACAATATATCGACCTGTACTATCTCTTTTTGTTGTTGCCTTAAATGTTTCTTCGCATTTCTGTTCTTCTTCGGTGTAACTTTCATTTGGAGATTTCATCGGAATGTCTGTCTCAAGTTCCCAAAACCTTTTGAGAAGCTCATTTTCGTTAACTTGAACGTGGTTTACACTTATCTTATAGTGTTCTGATGAATCAGGTGCATGAATTGGTCCGGATAAAATCCAACCCAACGAAGTTTTTTGGGCCACTATAGCACCTGAAGATCCTTTGATGATTCCGTCTTCTAAAATACGACCATAGACGTCAGCTCCAAGGATCAAATCTATTTTGTTTGGTTCATTAAAGGATGGATCGGCTAGCTCGATGTTTTTGAACTCAGACCATAGCTCGACAACGATCCTCCTTTCTGGTAGGACGGATGTCAGCTTGTTCAACACAAAAGCATTAACACTCACGTTGACTTTTGGATCGAGAAGTGATTGAATATTTACGTTGACCATTGCCTTAGACGCTAAAGGAGCGCCTTCATCACTTCCCAAACCCGAAATTGTGCTTTTATGTTGAATCTTCCGCAGTCCCAGTAGTTGGACAGCGGACTCTGTGATCAAAGAAGCCTGAGATCCCTGGTCGAGCAAACACCTGAGAGTGATTCCTGAGCCATTCTTCGATTGTGCCTTGACTAAAGCCGTTGCTAGCAATACCTGATTACGGCTAGTCGAAAAATGACTCATGACGTTGCTACAAGTGGGTTCATCGTGCGATGGTGAACTTGTCGAAGCACTGTGCACAGCTACGCTGAGCTCGGCTGATTGATTCGATACCTCAGAATCAGCCGCTGAGGCGATATTCTTGGGATGCAGTAAAGAGTGATGTTTTTTGTTACATATACGGCATCGAGTAGATTGGCGGCAAGCAAATACGGAGTGATTAACACCTAAACAATTAAAACACAGATGACTGGATTGGACGAAATCACGACGTGCATCAATATCAATGTTCGCAAAACCCTTACAATTGCTAATTTTGTGATCATCGGAACAGTAACTACATGACAGCGCAGCTAAATGATGGACCTTTGGATTGGAAGCAGCGTTGAACCCCTTGTTAGCATAGCTATTGAAACCTTTATTACTAAAGCTAGAAGTGTATTTTACTGAGTTTGGTTCTACGAATTCTAACGCTCTGAACCGAGTTTCCAAAAATCCATAAAACTGTTTAAGAGTGGGCAAATCTTCAGACAGTTCACAAGATTTGATTTCCCACTGTTTTCTCGTTTCACAATCTAATTTTAAACAGATTATGTGAATAACTATAATGTCCCAGGTTGACACATCAACCCCAATGTTTTCCAAAGCATGCAAACACTCGTTCGTTGTATCCAACAGCTCCTTGATCGCATTTGCAGATTCCGATGTCAGATTTCGTTGGCTCATTAATCTTTTAAGTATGTGATTAGCCAGATATTTCTTGTTATTATATCGCTTTTTAAGTTGTTCCCAACACGCATCGTAATTTTCCTGACTTATATTGACGTGTCTCACAAGTTGCTCTGCTTCACCAACTAAATGGCTCTTGAGGTAGTGTAGTCTTTGCACATTGTCCAATGACTTGTTGTGATGAATGAGCGATACAAAAAGATCGTGGAATGTCGTCCATTCTGAGTACTTCCCGGAGAACACAGGTATGGTAATTTTTGGCAGTCTTATATTCGACGTGGTAGGTTCTGTATCGGACTTCACGTTTGTAGGACTCGACTTAATCTCTAACTTCTGTAGTGCCGATTTCAATTCAAAATTATATTCTATGTACAATTCCTCAGTGCTTCCATACGCGTCGCCTGTAACATATACACTGGCGTTTAAGACTAAAGGCTCGGTATCCAGCACAATTTGAGTGTGCGTCGAATTAAATTGTGCCCATAACTCTTCCAACATTTTTAATCTAAGTTTCAGATAATCCTCGGACTGTAGCCGCTCTTTCGGTGACTTTCGGAAATTATCCTTAGCCTGTTGGATCCGTTTTATTAAATCATTTTGTACTCTCAGATAATTTGCCATTTTGAACGTTGAAGCCTGATGCAAATTTATTCTCAGTTCAAATTATCGCGATTTTTTTAAGTCTCAAACGATGCAAATTCGCCTAAGTCCAAACTGATGCAGAATTTGTTGTTTGAACAACTCTGGCTAAAATCGGGCATGGATTCCCCGTAGTTCCAACTTTGAGAGAATTATTCTAAGTCCCTAGAGCTCAATTTTACTAAGTCCAAATATAAGCTGAATTTTTTAAGTCCAAATCCTTTTAGTTAATCTTCAATTAAAGCTTCTAATTAAATATAATGGAAAGTACTCACAGTTTGTCTTCACTCACTCACACGCACACACTTATTGATGACGATACACGCTGCGTTGATGACGTCACACGATGCCGATGACGTTGCTCCGATGACGTTTCCGCCCACCTTCAGCAGCAACCCGCTACTGTGTCGGTGGTCAGGATTCCTGCCGCCAGATCAACCTCGAGCACAATCCAGTTCGAAGGACCATGTACACGGGTGATCCCAAAATAATACTACTTGCTCTCTTATATAACTGTATTCGCACAATGTCTCAAAATTACAGTACAGTAGGTAGTAGCTTAAGATTCAAAAGACAATGTATGCTCTGGATCCCTATACTTTGGGTTAACCCATCGTTACCCAGTTTCCCGATGTAACAGCGACATCTAGGGGTAACCTTTGTAACTAAGGTTAGAATGATTTAGGTTCCTTGCAAGTGTTGAAATTAATACTATAATTGGGTACCACTAGCGCCATCTGTTGACGGGCTTAAGGAAACCTAATAGATTTGCAGTGGCGATTGAACACTATGTACGCATAGAGTTTTCTTGCATAATATTGTGCAAGGGTGGTCAAGGTTCAGGTTGATTTCTCTGATTGGCTAAAAAGATTCGAGCAAAGTCAAACTTATGCTACCACGTTAATGTAAATGTGAAAATTGACGGTCTCACCCGGCCATAGCTTCGTAACCAGATGAGGTACGAAGACAATTAAGGTATCATTAGAAAGATAAGTTAAATGCCCTTACGTATGTATAATCATTTTTAATAACCAATGTTAATTAAAGCCACTAGGAGCTGGCAAAGCTTTTTAATGTTACCAAACTTAATAATTTTACGTAAATATCGATTTTCCCAATTTAAACAGGAAAAGCAGGAAAACTAATAGACATTGTAATGTATAGCCTAGAAATAGTTCTTTTAAAGGTAAATATGTAAAAACCCTGAGAGAGAGACAGAGAGTCTGTAACGATTCAACCTCATAAATTGGCTGTCTTTTTATGTTTTCCTATTCTGAACTTAAATTAACCCCTATCTGAAAGCTGAAGCTCCTGAGAAGCTTCTAGTCGTCTGAAAATTGAATCCTACCTGAAGGAAAAGCTATTGAATAAAATTAAACAGATAGTAAGCGAGAAAATAAATCATTTATTTACCATAGAAATATCAAATTAATTTTGTTTGTTTTGAAGCTAAAGAACCCTTGACTAATTAATCCAGTAAAATCAAGACTCGATTGTACTAGATATCCACTTTGTTCCTATAAATACTAACTCGTACCAAAGCGAATAGAAAAACCGAGTTAGTTCCGGCCGATCCTATTAGAAAGGTTGAGTTTTATTCTAGTCTAGGTAAATCTATCCTACAGCTACAAGATCTTTCGTTATTTATGTTAAAGTATTCGAGCTTGAGTACTTTAACAGACCAAATCATCTCCTAGGATATTGCCGGACGGAAAGAGATTCGGTCAAATAAAAAACCGTCCGACTCCAGACCTACAATGCCGTAATCTAACCTGGAATTTATTATCTCTGGAACCTAACCTCGAAGACCTATTTAGACCTAAGCTATACGTGATTCGCGCTGGTGAAGTGGCTTGGCGTGTGATTTCGTCTAGTGGGTGAGGCTCTGCGTTGTGCGAATAGACCCAGGCCCTTTTCGAGAAGTATGAAGTTTGTATTTCTATAAAGGGAAAAAGTTACACGTTAATTGAAGTTGTACATTAACCCTATTTTAGTAGAACCTATAACTTAAGTAAGACAATTATACCAGGTTCCTTAGAATTTATTTACAATTCTGTAGTTTCATTAAGTGATGCACAACTATGGAGGCTAAAGTGGGCATAAATTCCTTGTTATACTAAGTTGTGGGAAGTGATAAATTACGCTATGTGGTAGGTGACGCCCTTTAAACAGACTCGCAATACAATAGTGGTCAACTTGTGTTGGCTATGATGGGATCTCTATTGATGATGATGCGATGATATAATAGTGAAAATAATCGTGAAGAAGTCAAGATATTGATGATGATGCGATGATATAATAATGAAAATAATCGTAAGTCAAGATATTGATGATGATGCGATGATAGTCTATTGAAATAGAATATTAGTACATGTTTTACTTACAGGTACATGAATGGCGTAATGTCTAGTGTAATATCGATTCTCCCTAACGATGAATCTTAGAGTTGTTAGCGAACTGTAGCGCTCGCCTCTCGCTCGCTCGCGGCTGCTCGTACTCGCTAGTAATCCCACCTCATCTGTTGATTCCGCCTACCCTATCGTTTTTTCTATCAAATCTAATACCAATTAGTACTGACTTTTCCTAAGCAATTTATAATACAATTCATCCCCAAAATATCTCAATGGATGTAACACAGTGTCTTAGCAACCAATCTCACCCAATCAACTCAAAGGCACTTTATAGTCGGAACAATGTTAAATATACGACAATGCACAATTGAACTGACGAATGATAATTAATTACCAACCCACCGTGAGACCTTTGTGGAGATCCCAATAAAACGGCCCCACCTAAGAAGAGACCTACTTAAATATTACTGATATTAAGAGTGAAAGTGTTGGATTCCCTCGCAAAATCAATATAACAAAGGCCTCTAGATAAGAGGCCTTTGACTAAACCAAATCGATAGCTCAGCTACTGAGAACTCCCAATTTGCAAGATTGGGAACTCTAAATACCTTTGCCTAATCGATGACACATCCATGACGGTGCTTAAGGTGCGGTCACATCTCACTTGACTAAGGAACCTCTTACGAGCGAATCCTCATTGGCCAAGGTCGTCAATGTGCCCTGAGAACAAGAGTCCTGACACCAAGCGACGCGATCACCGGCGTACATGAACTAAATTACCTTGCTACATTCATTCGGCTAAGGAATCCCACACGGTATACCTATAGGTATATTTGATTCCTTCATAGATTAACGCAACCGCACCCCTTATTAAGAGGTTTGTTAAGACTAAGACGGAAGCTTGACCGGGGAAGATCCCCGATTTGCAAGATTGAGGACCCTCAGCCACTCGCTCCGCCTACACATCCATGAAGAGCGCATAAAGTGCAGTCATACTTCTCTCGACACAGTCGAGGTCTTAAGTATGTCCAAGGGACGATAGTCCATCAACACCGGTGCGAGCACACCTCTTCTTGACGTCATCAAGGTCCTCAATGTGCTCTGGGTGACAAGAGTCAGCGACACCGAGCACTCAATCATAGGTGTACATTATTAAATTACTCAGCTACGTTCACCTATTAAGGAATCCCTCAACCATATCGATAATTAACCACCGGGTCTAAGATGTACTTGTAGTAACATTAGTCGCTTATCCGCGCCTTAACAATTTATTCTCATATTACAACACGTACCACGGACCGAGTCAATTGCTATAGCTAGGTTGTCGTATAATAATTGATCACTTTATCTCGTAAGGGCGCACAGAACCCAATCATATCGCAGTGACAAAACAACTAGTAATATATATGTAGAACAAAACAACATTTCTGTAATATCGTCAGTTATTTGACCAATGACCTAGCTCCGTTCATAACCTATACATAAACCGCTCGTACTTTATCTAGCATATTCCCCAAACTATATACAGTAGAACTAGATTTCGATACACAAATACAAGTATGATAACGTTGAAATGGTTAGATAATAGCCCAAAAACAAATTAATAAGTTTCAGAATCATTCAATACAGTGATTATAAAGGTCACTCACCAGATTTTAAATTCTTAATAGTGGGACACGTACCCAACGCCTCTCTGGTTCCCAGGGCTCCTGCCTTTCTGATCTCCCTCGACGCTCGTAACAAGCCAGCTCCTCCGCCATAAATAAATTACAATATAATATTAGCACATATTTTAATAAAGATTTCCCTCATTTGTACCTACAACTAACCACTAGATACTGGTATACAATTAGGAATTATTTACCATTGGACCGTTCCTTAGCGAACATTCATGTACTATAAATAGTCGTCGATTGCAATGACTAGACTAAGATAAGTGTTCACTTCACTTCATGGGAGTATACGGAATCCTAATATGGTGATGTCTTAAGCGCATTTATTAGGTGATAAACCTATTATTCCGTCACATATTAAAAATACACACGTGATAATATAAGATCATATTAGTTCGTGAACAGAAAGATATTGCCTAAATATTAATCACTCAATTCAAGACAATGCGCGCACCAGATAATTACTCCCTAAGAAATTCTAGAATTCACTACGATTAGTCACACTTTAAAATAAAATATTCAATCTCACCAGACGATCGCAAAGGCATTTGCGACCTTACCAAACTCTAATTCCTCTCAGCAACAGCCGTAATGCAGCCCAGTGGTGACCAGCCTTGTTCCGCCTCGAAGTAGTACGCGCCCAGAGGTCAGCCTAGCCTGGCCGCCTTTGCCTTCTGCAGCGTGATCTCGCTTCGACGTCCCATAGAAAAGTGAAACGCTCCTCGGCCCGCCGGGGTATTTATAGCCAACACTAACACGATCACGCCACTAATCCGACTCCTCATCTGAAAATATACCTTAACAAAAGGGTATATGGCCCATTTTCCAGGGAGCGTTCCTCGCCCCACCGTGCCGATCGATGTCCACTTTTCTCGACTTCGCGGGTAGAATATTTCTGCAGGCCGCGCGTCCGTCCACGCGTTTTCTTGCTGGCCAGCGATCCATTCCTGCAATTAACCTAACTAGTCTAATTTATGAATCCATAAATTTAGATCTAGCACACATTAAATGATACACTAATCCAACAATACTGAATTAGTATGCTGAAGTATGTTTTAAACCAATTATTTTGGACGAAACGCGAGTTTTCTACACTTTTAATTGTAGTCTTGATTTTAGCCTAGAATAGCATCTAACGCAATTTATATCTAACTTATTTACATACATAATTAACAGGATGATAACGAATGAAAGCTTCAATCCCTTCATATTTGGACCTGAAACCCACAACGCTAACATCTATCAATTTAAAAGAGTAATTCCGCCCTTAGATACTATTGAGTCTGAGAGCGGAGCTCTCGGATCGTCTCAATCTGCCCCATGATCATGCACAGCGAGAAATCTACGATTTTGAGCGAAGCATTATCACAATCTTAAACATACCTAAGCAATAAACAAGGAATTGCGACCTATTAATGGTGAATTTTTAAATAACTTTGAGTAGATAATTCCGTTAACCTACTGTCTTTATACCAAATTTAAATATAATATTACTCTAACTGAAGGCTAGATTTGTTAGCTGTGTCTATTTACATCAATCTCCCAATTAATTCTGACCAATAATCTATGATTATAATTTTGCAAAAAAATGCCAACCCCATAACTCGGGAAGTTTCAATTCGTTGATATATCGATCTCTCCAACAAGTGTATTTTAGGTGTGTGAATGTTTAACCACTACGTTTGCTTGGTGATGGACGTTGAAGAATAGCCCCTGTATCACCTTGTGCCTCCAGTCACCTTCTGGCTTCCGTCAGCACAAGTTTAGCCACATATCTCGGCTGATGACACACATACCCATCCCTACGGTACCACCTTGAGTCCACAGATGCCCCCTGGCCACCACAAACTCAAGTTTAGCCACATATCTCGGCTGGCAATACAAACCCCTATACTGCATCACCTTGCACCTCCAGTTGCCTTCTGGCTTCCGTCAGTACAAGTTAGGCCACATATCTCGGCCGATGACACAATATAATTATCTTCTAGCTTCACCTTGAGCCCACAGATGCCCCCTGGCCACTACAAACTCAAGTTAGACCACATATCTCGGTCGGCGCCGCTAGAAAACTTCCCCAGAATACTCCCATTCGCACAAAGTACTAGGTTGTGAGCCCAATAGATCCTAATGACCACGATGTTGCACTAACACCCCGAACCCTCAGATACCTTCTGGCTACCAAGGATCCAGGTTCGACCACATATCTCGGTTTATGTTATTACAATAACTCCCCATGCGAACAGCAGAACACTGAGTACACAGATAACCACCAAGCAAACCCAGTGGAGAATGTTTCTTCTTGACTAGGATATCCGACTTCAGACTGTATTCCACACTAGAGGCAAACTGTTCATAGACTACTGGGTTAATTTTGCATTAATCCCTTCAATGTCCTGACAGCACCATCAAACCATTAACGATAGTGATAATACTGACAAAACATCAAACAAACTTTAACTTTAATCGTCGTTCGCGATGATACTCTATCTCTATACCGAACGTGACCCAGTCGCACACAGTAACATTCATCAACCCCGTGGGGTCTCTAGGAAGTGCCTTGACATCCTATAGAGAATCCGACTACATGCGTCCAAGCCCCACCCAGCTTTACTGTAGAAATGTCGTAATTACTATAAAATACGTTTGCATTACTCAAATACAAAATGCAACACTTCACCATCGTGTAAGAATAACAGCCTTACTAAATTTAATTTCAACAAACCATGTTCATTGAACCCTTGCAAGATTGTAATCTTGACATTGCAAATTAATTAACATATAATAGGAAATTCCTGATAAATTCCCAGTAATGGAAGTTAAAATATTATTACTTTAGTTTCAGAATGAATGTTCGTTGACAAATCATCCCGAAGAATATGGTGTCAGAAGTATCCTTGCCACGAAGAGATGTGTAGGACGAAGATAAGACTAGCTTAGCCTTTCAGCTTAGCTTCTGTAGAGTATAGTGTCGCCACAGTTAGTCACACAAGGACCTTGTCATTTTATGACTTTAACCTAACCAAACTATAACTGCGGAAACACCGGTGTAAAATGGTTTGGAGAGATCAATCAGTACCAACAAACCTAGGTTGCACTGCGAACTCCGGCCAGTCGGTAAAAGCCCATTGTTATCATACAATCACACTTTCAGCACTACCTCTCACGTGGACTCATACATCTCTTAACTCAACGAACACACTATTTACCCACCCAACCTAGTTAATCCCCTTGCCCTAAACACGACTTAGATCAACTAAACGGAATCCGACAGTACAACCACATTAATGATATATAATGTTCTTCCCAAGTTATATGCTATGAGAATTTACATTTACTTTACAAGATGAGAAAATTATGATATGAAGAGTAGAACAAAGTGATAATATAATATTACTACTTTACTTATTTTGCAAACAAAATTTTACTGCTTTAATTGATCCGCACAGCCCTATTCGCACACAGCCAACTAACCTGCCCTTCATATGTTTGAAGATTATAAAAGACAGCAAGTCAAACTTAATTAACCCTCCTAGAGTATCCCGTAAATATCTAAATTTTAAGCCATATCCCTTTTACCATTTACCTATCAGTCATTAATTAAATAACTGCCCCCCATTCTCACAACTTAAATAATTTTATAGTTGGATCTCAAATTTTCGTAATACTATAATTTATGTAGTAAATACCAGATAAATCGCAATACATAATTCATAAGTTTTAAATTAGGCTTACGCCAATACCGAATTTTACGTAAACGTAAGATTCGCCGATTACTAAATGAAGATTACACCCACGCCCTTAAGACCCACATAAATTTAACGCCTGATGTCAATATTGTATTGACAAACGCATCATACATCTTAAGATATACCTGTAATAAATGGATTATTTCATGTAAATATTTAACGTTGTTTATGCACTACCTAGCGCATAACATGTGGACATAATATATAACATAACCATATTTCATACTTGAGATAACTTTAAGCCGGAATAATTATAACTACGTAAGGTCCTAACCACTAGACGATCACGGCCCTCATCTCTTTTCCTTTATTATGAACTCCATCCCTGTTGTCATAAGATCCCTGTAAGTTTCAATAATTAGTATTCAATCGGTGCTTGAAATTCCACTCCCGCAACTGCAACTGCCTTCACGCTGTCATAACATCGTCGCCTTTACCCCCCCATCGGTATCGTAATTCAAAATATACAATCACAAGCTAATCGAATACGATAGCCGCGACCTCTTCTTCTCCAAAGCCGACCCTGCTCTATTGAACTCCAAATTTAGCCCCAAAATTCGAAATCTGCATCCGTGCATTACTCGAAAATGATACTCGCGCCGATTTTTTCTTTCAAAAATTTTATCAGCCATCCTGGATTCCAAACTTATCTTAAATCTAGAACCTGCATTCCCGTATAACTTGAAAATGATACCCGTCAGGAATCCCTTAAAACCAAGATGAGCCGCGATCTAAAATTTCAACTTAAGTATCTAAAATTTGACACGCACGACAACAGGTTATCTGATTCCCCCTTTATACCTATGAGACGTCAATCCGCCGTATACCTACTTTCTCCGAAAGGAAGGGATGACAAGAACAAAATTAAAATTTCCCGCCAACTCAAAAAAAAGAATTATAAATTTATACCATCTAGTACTTAATTTATCAGTCATTCCTGTCCCGTTATCCTGTAACTTATTTTACGTCATCCTAAAAGGTCACGTACAAATATCTCTAGACTCCGCAATTCGTAACAACTAAATATTGGGATATAACCGCTAGTACTCTTTGGGGGAGTCCTGTCTAACAGTAGCTGTCTACCGGCTAATATGATGACGATGGTAACGATGACTCAGCGCTGCGGGTATAGATCTACTTTCGCTAGTGGTGAAAGGTGAGGTGAGGTGAGGTGCTTCCCTAGTACGCCCAGAATAACAGCCCAGCTGATAGCGAGACAATCCCGCGGTCATTGCGCCAACCTTGATATTCGCCAATGCAGAACGACTCGACTCAAATCGATTTATTTCTTACAGCCAGTATAACCTGATCTCTAACCTCTCATTATCAATATAAGACCAGGGGTCAGTGCTAATTTTGCCACGCCCAACGCAGCGATCTCGAATCTACCTTAATAGCTACCGGTATAATCTATCGTGAACTACATATTGGACAATTTATTGACTTAGAAATATTTCTGACGATAAATGTTACGCATTAAAAATACCTAAATTCCCATACTACAACCAACCATTTTGTTAATATTTTATAACAAGTACCTAATTTGTTGTTGAACAACCTATATAGGCGCCTTTAATTAACGTCCAACCTGATTTAAAGAAGTAAAATACAACCCATCTGAGAGCCCTCCCCTTTTTGAAAGTCGGTTAACCTTATCGACGCACGACCTCCCGTGAGCGCACACTATAGATACGCCTTACGATCTCGACCACATAATATCTTATTTACAAACTTACAAGTTGCCTATTCTATTCTAGTTTTAAGCACGGAATCAAGCATAAAGTACTAAATTTCCCCTTTTTTTTTATATCTAGTGTGAAACGAACAACGCGAAGTACTTACGGTTTCATTCGCGCGATTTGAACCAGCGGTGAGTGGATCGCGTAACTATTCTTAACACAGACTATAACTTTTCTTATTCTACTTATCATTATTTTTTTGATATTTATCGTCTAAAATGCTAAATAAAATTGTGGTAGTACCCTCGCAAAAGCTATCATACCGAATGGATTAAAGACAACCGACTACGCTAACCCTCCCGCGATACAAGCGATAATGGCCCTACAAACGATAATGTACACCCAACATAATGCGCGACTCAATTTCAATGGGATGTCTACAAATTTTGGTATGAATACAAACACTTACTAGGATTTCTCATTTGGATATAATGTAGTATCAGAGTATTTTATAATCACAATGCTAACCCCAATTACAAAAGGCCCCTTATAAATCGACGCGAATTCTGACATTGGTAGGACCTGTTAATCACATTTATAGTTTAATAACTTTAAGCGCAGGGAAATTAATCATTAGATTTATCAACTAGACACAACGTACTGGCAAGGTCTATCTAATAAAAGGTCCTAGTTTAATGTTAGTAGGCAAGGAAAATCCGTCTAAGTAAATATGAACTCTCTTGTCAAAAAAATTTAACATAATTCCCAATACCTCACTTGCCTGATACACAGTTTATAAATGTAAGATGCTCTTGTAACGCGTAAATGATTTGACTCGAAACCGAATTAACCCCTTCATTCCGCCACCGTATTCCACATGACAAAACCCCATTAGAATTAAATTACCACCTCTAAGTAAGCTCAGGCTTTATATATTTCCTAAACCGTAACAACCGTTTAAACACGCCACTTGGCCGTACATTAAAGCCTCACCACAGATCTTAACCCAAATCAGCAAATGTCAAATTCCCGCGGCCTCGCTAGACAAATTTTGTAAACAACATTCGTCGTAATTAATCAAATAATTTAATAACTAGTGTCTAGATTGCTATTATTTGAAGGAATAAATTGCTCCAGTTACGCCTGACTGGTATAGTGCAACAACGAGTGTTTTGCCTCCTATTTTGGCCTTTTCCAACGTATCATAATACGAGCATTATTCAGTGTTGTGCATTAGAATGCATACTTAGTTAGTTTTAAGGTGAAGCTAGTGAAACCATGAATTCTGCTACTGGGAACTCAACTAGTGGGTGTCATGTCAATCAACCGTAAGTAATTTATACCTTCTTCCTTTAAAATCTTCCCATTTTAAACCATAAGGCCTATTTTAATCCAGCACTGAATTCAGTAAAGGTACTAAACTCTTTTAAACGGTTACGAAAGAACGGAAAGCAACCGCGATCTTACTCATGCGACAGTTAATCCATCGGCCGACTACTTATTTCTTACATGGATGAGAGAAATATCACTTGCGTTCGTCGCTAGTATCAAAATATCCCCGCCACGGGTCGGATTAATTTTCCTACGTGACCAATATCTGACCTATTTTGCGCTAGTTTTGTAACCGAACTTGGAAATATGCCCTAATACGAATATCGTTTATAAACAACCATACGTTCTGTTCAATAAACCTACGCGAGTGCCTCGATGATAATTTTATGCATCCGTAAAATTATACCACAGACCCTTAAATAATACCTAATTACAACCTCTTACATTAACTGATAAGTCATTTTTGTCATAGGTACTTCATGGAAAAAAAATAGACGGACCCTATGTCGTAGACAAATACACAATTTGATGAATACCTAAATCGCATAATGTTAAAACTATAAACGCCTAAATATATAAGTATCCCCAATTACCCTTAACTTACTCCAAACATTGTAAAATTCGTTCAATTTAATAACCAAAGGTTTAAAAAGTAGTAGCCCACAATATTGTTAGTAAAGCAAAAATAAAAAAACACAAAAAGATTTTTCCGTACCGGGGATCGAACCCGGACGCTCGCGATTCATAGCCCGCCGGACAAACCACCCGTCCAGTGCGCCGTTAAGATAACTTGCGAAATTAACGACCTATTTCGAAATTCACATTACCTCAACAAATGACTAGAGAGGTGGAACAGTTAGTTTACATACTCCAGTATCACATACTATGGTAACCAATTAAAGTGCCATGCGATATATACGACTCCTGCCTTAAAGTACATAATAATAATAACACGTGCACAACTTGGTATTACTAATATAATTTCTCCGAATTGCCCTGTTACCATATAATGTAAACATGGCGAATATCTTTCGTAACCTGACGTGAACCGGTACATATATGGTATTTGTCTGACAAGCTCTAATCTTTCGGTTTCAGACTGGGACAACTATCCATCTTATACTTGACAAATTCTGAAACCATTGTTTAAAATACGTAAGTAATAAATTTTACTATCAACGTAACTATCAATGAATTGATCCGTACTATATTTACTTACTATACCTACCTACATTTAAATTGCATTCAACCCTATTGATAGAACCCATGACTTTAACACTACCTTATTAATAATTAAGTGCGTTGCGGTTAATCAATTTCATGCCCTACACACATTGTCTTACGATTCTAAGCCTTCTGCCCCCCTTTCTTAGAGCTGAATCTCCCGTGAGATTCGGAAATCCCTATCAGCGAAGTCTTTCGCCTCAGAACCTGAGTATCAAAGTTATTCGCTAACTAATAATGTCGTACCGTAGATCACGCGTGCTTGGTTTTGCATATATATATGAAAACCTAACTTGACTGGAATTATAATTAATTATTTAAATTATTCTGAAACTTCACAAACCCCGCTCTATAATTATGACTCATGAAGTAACTAAACCAGACAGACGGATTTCGGAATATCCTTATTCAATGAATTCGTTTTATTTCATTCGCTTGCCAACACGTGTTACCTTTTTTATTTTATTTTTTTATTTATTTTATTTATTTATTTCAGTACAGCAACTATTTTTACAGGTTGACCTAATACAATAGCGCCTTAATCTTATATCTATATATATATATCTATTATTACTTACTTACTTATTTTCTAATTCGAACGTTCGTAAGTACGTTAGCGTTAATTATGCTACTGATTACAATGAAATTCGCTATACCTACAGTGTGTGATGGGTCTAAAACTTTATTTCTATTATCTTTTTCATTACATTGTACCTACGTAAACCCGCGTGACGCTTTAAGGTACTTAACATACCTATTAGAATTGACCAATATAAAATATGTAGGCTCTAACTAGCTTATACTTAGCCCGCAACCTCCACAAAGCTAATTTTGTCGCATACTATTTCTATATATTTAATTCGCCGATATCAATTCCGGCCCGTGAGAAAAACCACCTCAAAAGTAAAGCAACTATATTATTACCTAGTTATTAGAAATAATTTACACTATGCCATTATCATAAAGTTACTATCAATATTAACGCATCTGACTGGCTACATTATTTTCCGTGTCAAAATATTTTACGTGCGGCGCGCTTTATTTAAGACCGACCTTAATGCATTACATAAATATTTATCCTATGATCCTAAAACTGTTCACCCATTCCACCAAATTATAAGCGAACGCGACATATAGTTAATTAATATTACTCCTTTATCATCAAATTAAACAACAATTTCCCACCAAAAATCTTTATGATTACCGGCGCCGCGACGTCGCTAGATTCCAAAATGGCTGCCCGAACCTAAGTTCGATGTTTAAAATTGTTTTTAGTTTGCGCGCGGGCTTCAACGAGCCGAATTCTCGCATATTCAGGCCTATTATTTTAATCAGTTTAAAGTGTTTTACTGTGGTTTAGTGTGTATTCAAACATAAATCAATGTAGTGATAATTGAACTGGTGCACATTATAAAGTGAATGTGATAGAGTGGCCGCGTATTTATGTGGAAATGTGTGAGTCCTACCATGCCAGGAATATACCTCTGTGGAGTTAGCCAGGTATTTAAGTGCCCTTGACTTGTTGTCTAACTTCGACCCTGTCACTATTTTAACCCTGCCAAAGTGGTTTTATGTACCTACGAAATTAAAAATTGAAATCTCACGCGTACATACAACCGGTTCACTGACTCACGATGACAACCATTTAAATACCTACACACAGCTTACCTTTTGACCTTAATGACCTAACAACAAAGTTTCTAGCCGGAACTAATCCGATTCGAATGCGCATTTTTTTTTTTGTAACAGATAACCGCTCCAGTTTCCTATCATTTTAACTGGTTAATGAATATAACTCGCGCGAATTACCTACTTATCTATTCTTACAATTACTTTCCTTACAAAGACGATTACGTAGAAAATATCCGCAAGGTTATAGGTACTTAAGATTTCGGACAATACTTAGTAGCGATCGATTTAACGTAAACGCCGAGAATTGGATTCAATTTGACTAGGTCAACTAACTAGGTATAAACGCATCTAAATGTACCTACTTTTCTCCCATAGCTTACGAAAGTTACCTATAACTCTATGTGATGAGTTCTTTAGTATGTTCCTAAGTCCTTGGTACTATAATCATCCACCGGTACTTTCCTAACCGCTGTTTAACGAATAATTGCCTAAAATGTGGGACAGAATGTCAATGACCTCAACACTATTCTTGCGAACTCGAATGCAACAATTGAATATGAAAGATGAAATAATCGTAGTTAAATACATAAGATGCTAATATAACAAAATACTATCTTGAGGTAACCTTATTCCGTTTTATTTTATTTTTATTTTATTTCGGAATAAAAACATTATACCTAAACTTTATTATACCTAACTACTACCGCAACTGCCTGATGTATATGGAACCTACTTAATTGTGCTATGGCATTGGCAGATTGTAAGGCCATTCCGTATGACATTCCTGCCCCCCTTTTATACAAATTTCGCGTAGACGCTACTTTTACACTACTGCCCGATGAAAAGAGTATTTACTATTACGCTTCTACTTAATTCTTAAATTAGACCCTCCTCTATTGCAATGGTAGATCGTAAGTCCCTCCCACAAAACATTGCTGCCCCCCTAATTTACAAATATCGCATAGGCACTACTTTTAGACGACTGTCCGATGAAAAGAGTGTTTAGGTACTGTTACGTTTTTACTTAATTCTTAAATAAGACTCACTTTCCGACTTCCGTTCGGCCTAAAATTTCGCACATATGTATAAATCACATGACAAATTAAAGTTATGATGACAAGGAACTAATCTGATGCTGGGGTTGGAAGATGGGCCTAGGAACTTCGTGATACAATGACACAAACCCATCGAGTTTGGGCTCGTTAGAATCGTCTCAATGAGCAGTTGGTAAACATATGTAGAAAAGTACAGTCGGGAATAAAAATGTGTACCCCCAAATGAATTTCTGTCAAAATAATATTAGCCCTTCGTCTACAACAAAATTATTTCTATGCATATTTTTCATAGTTTAGTGTGATATAACTTATTGATTAGTAATTCACCTACGTACCGCGCGTGAAAATCCCTTTGAAATTAAAAGGTAGAAAGAAAATCCTGAAAATAATACACAAAACAACATAAAAAAATACAAACTCCATCTCTCTATCTACTCCACGGCAACAAAATGTGGGTTATTTGTATAACCCACACACAGAAAAATCTGTAAATAAATTGAATTAGCCCTTTCACCAAGCGAATCACGTAATAAAAAAAATATTTTTTCTTTTATTATTTTTTTTTTTTATTTTATTTTTTTTATATCTAAAATACTCTATTCTGTAGTAACCCGGGATACTAAAAAGTGAATTTAAAACCCTATTTTCATCCTGGGCACGGCCTCACCAAAATGTAACGATTCAACCTCATAAATTGGCTGTCTTTTTATGTTTTCCTATTCTGAACTTAAATTAACCCCTATCTGAAAGCTGAAGCTCCTGAGAAGCTTCTAGTCGTCTGAAAATTGAATCCTACCTGAAGGAAAAGCTATTGAATAAAATTAAACAGATAGTAAGCGAGAAAATAAATCATTTATTTACCATAGAAATATCAAATTAATTTTGTTTGTTTTGAAGCTAAAGAACCTTTGACTAATTAATCCAGTAAAATCAAGACTCGATTGTACTAGATATCCACTTTGTTCCTATAAATACTAACTCGTACCAAAGCGAATAGAAAAACCGAGTTAGTTCCGGCCGATCCTATTAGAAAGGTTGAGTTTTATTCTAGTCTAGGTAAATCTATCCTACAGCTACAAGATCTTTCGTTATTTATGTTAAAGTATTCGAGCTTGAGTACTTTAACAGACCAAATCATCTAGGATATTGCCGGACGGAAAGAGATTCGGTCAAATAAAAAACCGTCCGACTCCAGACCTACAATGCCGTAATCTAACCTGGAATTTATTATCTCTGGAACCTAACCTCGAAGACCTATTTAGACCTAAGCTATACGTGATTCGCACTGGTGAAGTGGCTTGGCGTGTGATTTCGTCTAGTGGGTGAGGCTCTGCGTTGTGCGAATAGACCCAGGCCCTTTTCGAGAAGTATGAAGTTTGTATTTCTATAAAGGGAAAAAGTTACACGTTAATTGAAGTTGTACATTAACCCTATTTTAGTAGAACCTATAACTTAAGTAAGACAATTATACCAGGTTCCTTAGAATTTATTTACAATTCTGTAGTTTCATTAAGTGATGCACAACTATGGAGGCTAAAGTGGGCATAAATTCCTTGTTATACTAAGTTGTGGGAAGTGATAAATTACGCTATGTGGTAGGTGACGCCCTTTAAACAGACTCGCAATACAATAGTGGTCAACTTGTGTTGGCTATGATGGGATCTCTATTGATGATGATGCGATGATATAATAGTGAAAATAATCGTGAAGAAGTCAAGATATTGATGATGATGCGATGATATAATAATGAAAATAATCGTAAGTCAAGATATTGATGATGATGCGATGATAGTCTATTGAAATAGAATATTAGTACATGTTTTACTTACAGGTACATGAATGGCGTAATGTCTAGTGTAATATCGATTCTCCCTAACGATGAATCTTAGAGTTGTTAGCGAACTGTAGCGCTCGCCTCTCGCTCGCTCGCGGCTGCTCGTACTCGCTAGTAATCCCACCTCATCTGTTGATTCCGCCTACCCTATCGTTTTTTCTATCAAATCTAATACCAATTAGTACTGACTTTTCCTAAGCAATTTATAATACAATTCATCCCCAAAATATCTCAATGGATGTAACACAGTGTCTTAGCAACCAATCTCACCCAATCAACTCAAAGGCACTTTATAGTCGGAACAATGTTAAATATACGACAATGCACAATTGAACTGACGAATGATAATTAATTACCAACCCACCGTGAGACCTTTGTTGAGATCCCAATAAAACGGCCCCACCTAAGAAGATACCTACTTAAATATTACTGATATTAAGAGTGAAAGTGTTGGATTCCCTCGCAAAATCAATATAACAAAGGCCTCTAGATAAGAGGCCTTTGACTAAACCAAATCGATAGCTCAGCTACTGAGAACTCCCAATTTGCAAGATTAGGAACTCTAAATACCTTTGCCTAATCGATGACACATCCATGACGGTGCTTAAGGTGCGGTCACATCTCACTTGACTAAGGAACCTCTTACGAGCGAATCCTCATTGGCCAAGGTCGTCAATGTGCCCTGAGAACAAGAGTCCTGACACCAAGCGACGCGATCACCGGCGTACATGAACTAAATTACCTTGCTACATTCATTCGGCTAAGGAATCCCACACGGTATACCTATAGGTATATTTGATTCCTTCATAGATTAACGCAACCGCACCCCTTATTAAGAGGTTTGTTAAGACTAAGACGGAAGCTTGACCGGGGAAGATCCCCAATTTGCAAGATTGAGGACCCTCAGCCACTCGCTCCGCCTACACATCCATGAAGAGCGCATAAAGTGCAGTCATACTTCTCTCGACACAATCGAGGTCTTAAGTATGTCCAAGGGACGATAGTCCATCAACACCGGTGCGAGCTTACCTCTTCTTGACGTAATCAAGGTCCTCAATGTGCTCTGGGTGACAAGAGTCAGCGACACCGAGCACTCAATCATAGGTGTACATTATTAAATTACTCAGCTACGTTCACCTATTAAGGAATCCCTCAACCATATCGATAATTAACCACCGGGTCTAAGATGTACTTGTAGTAACATTAGTCGCTTATCCGCGCCTTAACAATTTATTCTCATATTACAACACGTACCACGGACCGAGTCAATTGCTATAGCTAGGTTGTCGTATAATAATTGATCACTTTATCTCATAAGGGCGCACAGAACCCAATCATATCGCAGTGACAAAACAACTAGTAATATATATGTAGAACAAAACAACATTTCTGTAATATCGTCAGTTATTTGACCAATGACCTAGCTCCGTTCATAACCTATAAATAAACCGCTCGTACTTTATCTAGCATATTCCCCAAACTATATACAGTAGAACTAGATTTCGATACACAAATACAAGTATGATAACGTTGAAATGGTTAGATAATAGCCCAAAAATAAATTAATAAGTTTCAGAATCATTCAATACAGTGATTATAAAGGTCACTCACCAGATTTTAATTTCTTAATAGTGGGACACGTACCCAACGCCTCTCTGGTTCCCAGGGCTCCTGCCCTTCTGATCTCCCTCGACGCTCGTAACAAGCCAGCTCCTCCGCCATAAATAAATTACAATATAATATTAGCACATATTTTAATAAAGATTTCACTCATTTGTACCTACAACTAACCACTAGATACTGGTATACAATTAGGAATTATTTACCATTGGACCGTTCCTTAGCGAACATTCATGTACTATAAATAGTCGTCGATTGCAATGACTAGACTAAGATAAGTGTTCACTTCACTTCATGGGAGTATACGGAATCCTAATATGGTGATGTCTTAAGCGCATTTATTAGGTGATAAACCTATTATTCCGTCACATATTAAAAATACACACGTGATAATATAAGATCATATTAGTTCGTGAACAGAAAGATATTGCCTAAATATTAATCACTCAATTCAAGACAATGCGCGCACCAGATAATTACTCCCTAAGAAATTCTAGAATTCACTACGATTAGTCACACTTTAAAATAAAATATTCAATCTCACCAGACTATCGCAAAGGCATTTGCGACCTTACCAAACTCTAATTCCTCTCAGCAACAGCCGTAATGCAGCCCAGCGGTGACCAGCCTTGTTCCGCCTCGAAGTAGTACGCGCCCAGAGGTCAGCCTAGCCTGGCCGCCTTTGCCTTCTGCAGCGTGATCTCGCTTCGACGTCCCATAGAAAAGTGAAACGCTCCTCGGCCCGCCGGGGTATTTATAGCCAATACTAACACGATCACGCCACTAATCCGACTCCTCATCTGAAAATATACCTTAACTATAGGGTATAAGGCCCGTTTTCCAGGGAGCGTTCCTCGCCCCACCGTGCCGATCGATGTCCACTTTTCTCGACTTCGCGGGTAGAGTGTTCCTGCAGGCCGCGCGTCCGTCCACGCGTTTTCTTGCTGGCCAGCGATCCATTCTAACCTAACTATTCTAATTTATGAATCTATAAATCTAGATCTAGCACACATTAAATGATACACTAATCCAACAATACTGAATTAGTATGCTGAAGTATGTTTTAAACCAATTATTTTGGACGAAACGCGAGTTTTCTACACTTTTAATTGTAGTCTTGATTTTAGCCTAGAATAGCATCTAACGCAATTTATATCTAACTTATTTACATACATAATTAACAGGATGATAACGAATGAAAGCTTCAATCCCTTCATATTT
Organism: Epinotia brunnichana; assembly: GCA_963854355.1. Classification (NCBI taxonomy): domain Eukaryota; kingdom Metazoa; phylum Arthropoda; class Insecta; order Lepidoptera; family Tortricidae; genus Epinotia; species Epinotia brunnichana. Next base: position 2,294,093 of record OY977955.1, on the reverse strand, counting down.
GGACCTGAAACCCACAACGCTAACATCTATCAATTTAAAAGAGTAATTCCGCCCTTAGATACTATTGAGTCTGAGAGCGGAGCTCTCGGATCGTCTCAATCTGCCCCATGATCATGCACAGCGAGAAATCTACGATTTTGAGCGAAGCATTATCACAATCTTAAACATACCTAAGCAATAAACAAGGAATTGCGACCTATTAATGGTGAATTTTTAAATAACTTTGAGTAGATAATTCCGTTAACCTACTGTCTTTATACCAAATTTAAATATAATATTACTCTAACTGAAGGCTAGATTTGTTAGCTGTGTCTATTTACATCAATCTCCCAATTAATTCTGACCAATAATCTATGATTATAATTTTGCAAAAAAATGCCAACCCCATAACTCGGGAAGTTTCAATTCGTTGATATATCGATCTCTCCAACAAGTGTATTTTAGGTGTGTGAATGTTTAACCACTACGTTTGCTTGGTGATGGACGTTGAAGAATAGCCCCTGTATCACCTTGTGCCTCCAGTCACCTTCTGGCTTCCGTCAGCACAAGTTTAGCCACATATCTCGGCTGATGACACACATACCCATCCCTACGGTACCACCTTGAGTCCACAGATGCCCCCTGGCCACCACAAACTCAAGTTTAGCCACATATCTCGGCTGGCAATACAAACCCCTATACTGCATCACCTTGCACCTCCAGTTGCCTTCTGGCTTCCGTCAGTACAAGTTAGGCCACATATCTCGGCCGATGACACAATATAATTATCTTCTAGCTTCACCTTGAGCCCACAGATGCCCCCTGGCCACTACAAACTCAAGTTAGACCACATATCTCGGTCGGCGCCGCTAGAAAACTTCCCCAGAATACTCCCATTCGCACAAAGTACTAGGTTGTGAGCCCAATAGATCCTAATGACCACGATGTTGCACTAACACCCCGAACCCTCAGATACCTTCTGGCTACCAAGGATCCAGGTTCGACCACATATCTCGGTTTATGTTATTACAATAACTCCCCATGCGAACAGCAGAACACTGAGTACACAGATAACCACCAAGCAAACCCAGTGGAGAATGTTTCTTCTTGACTAGGATATCCGACTTCAGACTGTATTCCACACTAGAGGCAAACTGTTCATAGACTACTGGGTTAATTTTGCATTAATCCCTTCAATGTCCTGACAGCACCATCAAACCATTAACGATAGTGATAATACTGACAAAACATCAAACAAACTTTAACTTTAATCGTCGTTCGCGATGATACTCTATCTCTATACCGAACGTGACCCAGTCGCACACAGTAACATTCATCAACCCCGTGGGGTCTCTAGGAAGTGCCTTGACATCCTATAGAGAATCCGACTACATGCGTCCAAGCCCCACCCAGCTTTACTGTAGAAATGTCGTAATTACTATAAAATACGTTTGCATTACTCAAATACAAAATGCAACACTTCACCATCGTGTAAGAATAACAGCCTTACTAAATTTAATTTCAACAAACCATGTTCATTGAACCCTTGCAAGATTGTAATCTTGACATTGCAAATTAATTAACATATAATAGGAAATTCCTGATAAATTCCCAGTAATGGAAGTTAAAATATTATTACTTTAGTTTCAGAATGAATGTTCGTTGACAAATCATCCCGAAGAATATGGTGTCAGAAGTATCCTTGCCACGAAGAGATGTGTAGGACGAAGATAAGACTAGCTTAGCCTTTCAGCTTAGCTTCTGTAGAGTATAGTGTCGCCACAGTTAGTCACACAAGGACCTTGTCATTTTATGACTTTAACCTAACCAAACTATAACTGCGGAAACACCGGTGTAAAATGGTTTGGAGAGATCAATCAGTACCAACAAACCTAGGTTGCACTGCGAACTCCGGCCAGTCGGTAAAAGCCCATTGTTATCATACAATCACACTTTCAGCACTACCTCTCACGTGGACTCATACATCTCTTAACTCAACGAACACACTATTTACCCACCCAACCTAGTTAATCCCCTTGCCCTAAACACGACTTAGATCAACTAAACGGAATCCGACAGTACAACCACATTAATGATATATAATGTTCTTCCCAAGTTATATGCTATGAGAATTTACATTTACTTTACAAGATGAGAAAATTATGATATGAAGAGTAGAACAAAGTGATAATATAATATTACTACTTTACTTATTTTGCAAACAAAATTTTACTGCTTTAATTGATCCGCACAGCCCTATTCGCACACAGCCAACTAACCTGCCCTTCATATGTTTGAAGATTATAAAAGACAGCAAGTCAAACTTAATTAACCCTCCTAGAGTATCCCGTAAATATCTAAATTTTAAGCCATATCCCTTTTACCATTTACCTATCAGTCATTAATTAAATAACTGCCCCCCATTCTCACAACTTAAATAATTTTATAGTTGGATCTCAAATTTTCGTAATACTATAATTTATGTAGTAAATACCAGATAAATCGCAATACATAATTCATAAGTTTTAAATTAGGCTTACGCCAATACCGCATTTTACGTAAACGTAAGATTCGCCGATTACTAAATGAAGATTACACCCACGCCCTTAAGACCCACATAAATTTAACGCCTGATGTCAATATTGTATTGACAAACGCATCATACATCTTAAGATATACCTGTAATAAATGGATTATTTCATGTAAATATTTAACGTTGTTTATGCACTACCTAGCGCATAACATGTGGACATAATATATAACATAACCATATTTCATACTTGAGATAACTTTAAGCCGGAATAATTATAACTACGTAAGGTCCTAACCACTAGACGATCACGGCCCTCATCTCTTTTCCTTTATTATGAACTCCATCCCTGTTGTCATAAGATCCCTGTAAGTTTCAATAATTAGTATTCAATCGGTGCTTGAAATTCCACTCCCGCAACTGCAACTGCCTTCACGCTGTCATAACATCGTCGCCTTTACCCCCCCATCGGTATCGTAATTCAAAATATACAATCACAAGCTAATCGAATACGATAGCCGCGACCTCTTCTTCTCCAAAGCCGACCCTGCTCTATTGAACTCCAAATTTAGCCCCAAAATTCGAAATCTGCATCCGTGCATTACTCGAAAATGATACTCGCGCCGATTTTTTCTTTCAAAAATTTTATCAGCCATCCTGGATTCCAAACTTATCTTAAATCTAGAACCTGCATTCCCGTATAACTTGAAAATGATACCCGTCAGGAATCCCTTAAAACCAAGATGAGCCGCGATCTAAAATTTCAACTTAAGTATCTAAAATTTGACACGCACGACAACAGGTTATCTGATTCCCCCTTTATACCTATGAGACGTCAATCCGCCGTATACCTACTTTCTCCGAAAGGAAGGGATGACAAGAACAAAATTAAAATTTCCCGCCAACTCAAAAAAAAGAATTATAAATTTATACCATCTAGTACTTAATTTATCAGTCATTCCTGTCCCGTTATCCTGTAACTTATTTTACGTCATCCTAAAAGGTCACGTACAAATATCTCTAGACTCCGCAATTCGTAACAACTAAATATTGGGATATAACCGCTAGTACTCTTTGGGGGAGTCCTGTCTAACAGTAGCTGTCTACCGGCTAATATGATGACGATGGTAACGATGACTCAGCGCTGCGGGTATAGATCTACTTTCGCTAGTGGTGAAAGGTGAGGTGAGGTGAGGTGCTTCCCTAGTACGCCCAGAATAACAGCCCAGCTGATAGCGAGACAATCCCGCGGTCATTGCGCCAACCTTGATATTCGCCAATGCAGAACGACTCGACTCAAATCGATTTATTTCTTACAGCCAGTATAACCTGATCTCTAACCTCTCATTATCAATATAAGACCAGGGGTCAGTGCTAATTTTGCCACGCCCAACGCAGCGATCTCGAATCTACCTTAATAGCTACCGGTATAATCTATCGTGAACTACATATTGGACAATTTATTGACTTAGAAATATTTCTGACGATAAATGTTACGCATTAAAAATACCTAAATTCCCATACTACAACCAACCATTTTGTTAATATTTTATAACAAGTACCTAATTTGTTGTTGAACAACCTATATAGGCGCCTTTAATTAACGTCCAACCTGATTTAAAGAAGTAAAATACAACCCATCTGAGAGCCCTCCCCTTTTTGAAAGTCGGTTAACCTTATCGACGCACGACCTCCCGTGAGCGCACACTATAGATACGCCTTACGATCTCGACCACATAATATCTTATTTACAAACTTACAAGTTGCCTATTCTATTCTAGTTTTAAGCACGGAATCAAGCATAAAGTACTAAATTTCCCCTTTTTTTTTATATCTAGTGTGAAACGAACAACGCGAAGTACTTACGGTTTCATTCGCGCGATTTGAACCAGCGGTGAGTGGATCGCGTAACTATTCTTAACACAGACTATAACTTTTCTTATTCTACTTATCATTATTTTTTTGATATTTATCGTCTAAAATGCTAAATAAAATTGTGGTAGTACCCTCGCAAAAGCTATCATACCGAATGGATTAAAGACAACCGACTACGCTAACCCTCCCGCGATACAAGCGATAATGGCCCTACAAACAATAATGTACACCCAACATAATGCGCGACTCAATTTCAATGGGATGTCTACAAATTTTGGTATGAATACAAACACTTACTAGGATTTCTCATTTGGATATAATGTAGTATCAGAGTATTTTATAATCACAATGCTAACCCCAATTACAAAAGGCCCCTTATAAATCGACGCGAATTCTGACATTGGTAGGACCTGTTAATCACATTTATAGTTTAATAACTTTAAGCGCAGGGAAATTAATCATTAGATTTATCAACTAGACACAACGTACTGGCAAGGTCTATCTAATAAAAGGTCCTAGTTTAATGTTAGTAGGCAAGGAAAATCCGTCTAAGTAAATATGAACTCTCTTGTCAAAAAAAATTAACATAATTCCCAATACCTCACTTGCCTGATACACAGTTTATAAATGTAAGATGCTCTTGTAACGCGTAAATGATTTGACTCGAAACCGAATTAACCCCTTCATTCCGCCACCGTATTCCACATGACAAAACCCCATTAGAATTAAATTACCACCTCTAAGTAAGCTCAGGCTTTATATATTTCCTAAACCGTAACAACCGTTTAAACACGCCACTTGGCCGTACATTAAAGCCTCACCACAGATCTTAACCCAAATCAGCAAATGTCAAATTCCCGCGGCCTCGCTAGACAAATTTTGTAAACAACATTCGTCGTAATTAATCAAATAATTTAATAACTAGTGTCTAGATTGCTATTATTTGAAGGAATAAATTGCTCCAGTTACGCCTGACTGGTATAGTGCAACAACGAGTGTTTTGCCTCCTATTTTGGCCTTTTCCAACGTATCATAATACGAGCATTATTCAGTGTTGTGCATTAGAATGCATACTTAGTTAGTTTTAAGGTGAAGCTAGTGAAACCATGAATTCTGCTACTGGGAACTCAACTAGTGGGTGTCATGTCAATCAACCGTAAGTAATTTATACCTTCTTCCTTTAAAATCTTCCCATTTTAAACCATAAGGCCTATTTTAATCCAGCACTGAATTCAGTAAAGGTACTAAACTCTTTTAAACGGTTACGAAAGAACGGAAAGCAACCGCGATCTTACTCATGCGACAGTTAATCCATCGGCCGACTACTTATTTCTTACATGGATGAGAGAAATATCACTTGCGTTCGTCGCTAGTATCAAAATATCCCCGCCACGGGTCGGATTAATTTTCCTACGTGACCAATATCTGACCTATTTTGCGCTAGTTTTGTAACCGAACTTGGAAATATGCCCTAATACGAATATCGTTTATAAACAACCATACGTTCTGTTCAATAAACCTACGCGAGTGCCTCGATGATAATTTTATGCATCCGTAAAATTATACCACAGACCCTTAAATAATACCTAATTACAACCTCTTACATTAACTGATAAGTCATTTTTGTCATAGGTACTTCATGGAAAAAAAATAGACGGACCCTATGTCGTAGACAAATACACAATTTGATGAATACCTAAATCGCATAATGTTAAAACTATAAACGCCTAAATATATAAGTATCCCCAATTACCCTTAACTTACTCCAAACATTGTAAAATTCGTTCAATTTAATAACCAAAGGTTTAAAAAGTAGTAGCCCACAATATTGTTAGTAAAGCAAAAATAAAAAAACACAAAAAGATTTTTCCGTACCGGGGATCGAACCCGGACGCTCGCGATTCATAGCCCGCCGGACAAACCACCCGTCCAGTGCGCCGTTAAGATAACTTGCGAAATTAACGACCTATTTCGAAATTCACATTACCTCAACAAATGACTAGAGAGGTGGAACAGTTAGTTTACATACTCCAGTATCACATACTATGGTAACCAATTAAAGTGCCATGCGATATATACGACTCCTGCCTTAAAGTACATAATAATAATAACACGTGCACAACTTGGTATTACTAATATAATTTCTCCGAATTGCCCTGTTACCATATAATGTAAACATGGCGAATATCTTTCGTAACCTGACGTGAACCGGTACATATATGGTATTTGTCTGACAAGCTCTAATCTTTCGGTTTCAGACTGGGACAACTATCCATCTTATACTTGACAAATTCTGAAACCATTGTTTAAAATACGTAAGTAATAAATTTTACTATCAACGTAACTATCAATGAATTGATCCGTACTATATTTACTTACTATACCTACCTACATTTAAATTGCATTCAACCCTATTGATAGAACCCATGACTTTAACACTACCTTATTAATAATTAAGTGCGTTGCGGTTAATCAATTTCATGCCCTACACACATTGTCTTACGATTCTAAGCCTTCTGCCCCCCTTTCTTAGAGCTGAATCTCCCGTGAGATTCGGAAATCCCTATCAGCGAAGTCTTTCGCCTCAGAACCTGAGTATCAAAGTTATTCGCTAACTAATAATGTCGTACCGTAGATCACGCGTGCTTGGTTTTGCATATATATATGAAAACCTAACTTGACTGGAATTATAATTAATTATTTAAATTATTCTGAAACTTCACAAACCCCGCTCTATAATTATGACTCATGAAGTAACTAAACCAGACAGACGGATTTCGGAATATCCTTATTCAATGAATTCGTTTTATTTCATTCGCTTGCCAACACGTGTTACCTTTTTTATTTTATTTTTTTATTTATTTTATTTATTTATTTCAGTACAGCAACTATTTTTACAGGTTGACCTAATACAATAGCGCCTTAATCTTATATCTATATATATATATCTATTATTACTTACTTACTTATTTTCTAATTCGAACGTTCGTAAGTACGTTAGCGTTAATTAAGCTACTGATTACAATGAAATTCGCTATACCTACAGTGTGTGATGGGTCTAAAACTTTATTTCTATTATCTTTTTCATTACATTGTACCTACGTAAACCCGCGTGACGCTTTAAGGTACTTAACATACCTATTAGAATTGACCAATATAAAATATGTAGGCTCTAACTAGCTTATACTTAGCCCGCAACCTCCACAAAGCTAATTTTGTCGCATACTATTTCTATATATTTAATTCGCCGATATCAATTCCGGCCCGTGAGAAAAACCACCTCAAAAGTAAAGCAACTATATTATTACCTAGTTATTAGAAATAATTTACACTATGCCATTATCATAAAGTTACTATCAATATTAACGCATCTGACTGGCTACATTATTTTCCGTGTCAAAATATTTTACGTGCGGCGCGCTTTATTTAAGACCGACCTTAATGCATTACATAAATATTTATCCTATGATCCTAAAACTGTTCACCCATTCCACCAAATTATAAGCGAACGCGACATATAGTTAATTAATATTACTCCTTTATCATCAAATTAAACAACAATTTCCCGCCAAAAATCTTTATGATTACCGGCGCCGCGACGTCGCTAGATTCCAAAATCGCTGCCCGAACCTAAGTTCGATGTTTAAAATTGTTTTTAGTTTGCGCGCGGGCTTCAACGAGCCGAATTCTCGCATATTCAGGCCTATTATTTTAATCAGTTTAAAGTGTTTTACTGTGGTTTAGTGTGTATTCAAACATAAATCAAAGTAGTGATAATTGAACTGGTGCACATTATAAAGTGAATGTGATAGAGTGGCCGCGTATTTATGTGGAAATGTGTGAGTCCTACCATGCCAGGAATATACCTCTGTGGAGTTAGCCAGGTATTTAAGTGCCCTTGACTTGTTGTCTAACTTCGACCCTGTCACTATTTTAACCCTGCCAAAGTGGTTTTATGTACCTACGAAATTAAAAATTGAAATCTCACGCGTACATACAACCGGTTCACTGACTCACGATGACAACCATTTAAATACCTACACACAGCTTACCTTTTGACCTTAATGACCTAACAACAAAGTTTCTAGCCGGAACTAATCCGATTCGAATGCGCATTTTTTTTTTTGTAACAGATAACCGCTCCAGTTTCCTATCATTTTAACTGGTTAATGAATATAACTCGCGCGAATTACCTACTTATCTATTCTTACAATTACTTTCCTTACAAAGACGATTACGTAGAAAATATCCGCAAGGTTATAGGTACTTAAGATTTCGGACAATACTTAGTAGCGATCGATTTAACGTAAACGCCGAGAATTGGATTCAATTTGACTAGGTCAACTAACTAGGTATAAACGCATCTAAATGTACCTACTTTTCTCCCATAGCTTACGAAAGTTACCTATAACTCTATGTGATGAGTTCTTTAGTATGTTCCTAAGTCCTTGGTACTATAATCATCCACCGGTACTTTCCTAACCGCTGTTTAACGAATAATTGCCTAAAATGTGGGACAGAATGTCAATGACCTCAACACTATTCTTGCGAACTCGAATGCAACAATTGAATATGAAGGATGAAATAATCGTAGTTAAATACATAAGATGCTAATATAACAAAATACTATCTTGAGGTAACCTTATTCCGTTTTATTTTATTTTTATTTTATTTCGGAATAAAAACATTATACCTAAACTTTATTATACCTAACTACTACCGCAACTGCCTGATGTATATGGAACCTACTTAATTGTGCTATGGCATTGGCAGATTGTAAGGCCATTCCGTATGACATTCCTGCCCCCCTTTTATACAAATTTCGCGTAGGCGCTACTTTTACACTATTGCCCGATGAAAAGAGTATTTACTATTACGCTTCTACTTAATTCTTAAATTAGACCCTCCTCTATTGCAATGGTAGATCGTAAGTCCCTCCCACAAAACATTGCTGCCCCCCTAATTTACAAATATCGCATAGGCACTACTTTTAGACGACTGTCCGATGAAAAGAGTGTTTAGGTACTGTTACGTTTTTACTTAATTCTTAAATAAGAGTCACTTTCCGACTTCCGTTCGGCCTAAAATTTCGCACATATGTATAAATCACATGACAAATTAAAGTTATGATGACAAGGAACTAATCTGATGCTGGGGTTGGAAGATGGGCCTAGGAACTTCGTGATACAATGACACAAACCCATCGAGTTTGGGCTCGTTAGAATCGTCTCAATGAGCAGTTGGTAAACATATGTAGAAAAGTACAGTCGGGAATAAAAATGTGTACCCCCAAATGAATTTCTGTCAAAATAATATTAGCCCTTCGTCTACAACAAAATTATTTCTATGCATATTTTTCATAGTTTAGTGTGATATAACTTATTGATTAGTAATTCACCTACGTATCGCGCGTGAAAATCCCTTTGAAATTAAAAGGTAGAAAGAAAATCCTGAAAATAATACACAACACAACATAAAAAAATACAAACTCCATCTCTCTATCTACTCCACGGCAACAAAATGTGGGTTATTTGTATAACCCACACACAGAAAAATCTGTAAATAAATTGAATTAGCCCTTTCACCAAGCGAATCACGTAATAAAAAAAATATTTTTTCTTTTATTATTTTTTTTTTTTATTTTATATCTAAAATACTCTATTCTGTAGTAACCCGGGATACTAAAAAGTGAATTTAAAACCCTATTTTCATCCTGGGCACGGCCTCACCAAAATGTAACGATTCAACCTCATAAATTGGCTGTCTTTTTATGTTTTCCTATTCTGAACTTAAATTAACCCCTATCTGAAAGCTGAAGCTCCTGAGAAGCTTCTAGTCGTCTGAAAATTGAATCCTACCTGAAGGAAAAGCTATTGAATAAAATTAAACAGATAGTAAGCGAGAAAATAAATCATTTATTTACCATAGAAATATCAAATTAATTTTGTTTGTTTTGAAGCTAAAGAACCTTTGACTAATTAATCCAGTAAAATCAAGACTCGATTGTACTAGATATCCACTTTGTTCCTATAAATACTAACTCGTACCAAAGCGAATAGAAAAACCGAGTTAGTTCCGGCCGATCCTATTAGAAAGGTTGAGTTTTATTCTAGTCTAGGTAAATCTATCCTACAGCTACAAGATCTTTCGTTATTTATGTTAAAGTATTCGAGCTTGAGTACTTTAACAGACCAAATCATCTCCTAGGATATTGCCGGACGGAAAGAGATTCGGTCAAATAAAAAACCGTCCGACTCCAGACCTACAATGCCGTAATCTAACCTGGAATTTATTATCTCTGGAACCTAACCTCGAAGACCTATTTAGACCTAAGCTATACGTGATTCGCGCTGGTGAAGTGGCTTGGCGTGTGATTTCGTCTAGTGGGTGAGGCTCTGCGTTGTGCGAATAGACCCAGGCCCTTTTCGAGAAGTATGAAGTTTGTATTTCTATAAAGGGAAAAAGTTACACGTTAATTGAAGTTGTACATTAACCCTATTTTAGTAGAACCTATAACTTAAGTAAGACAATTATACCAGGTTCCTTAGAATTTATTTACAATTCTGTAGTTTCATTAAGTGATGCACAACTATGGAGGCTAAAGTGGGCATAAATTCCTTGTTATACTAAGTTGTGGGAAGTGATAAATTACGCTATGTGGTAGGTGACGCCCTTTAAACAGACTCGCAATACAATAGTGGTCAACTTGTGTTGGCTATGATGGGATCTCTATTGATGATGATGCGATGATATAATAGTGGAAATAATCGTGAAGAAGTCAAGATATTGATGATGATGCGATGATATAATAATGAAAATAATCGTAAGTCAAGATATTGATGATGATGCGATGATAGTCTATTGAAATAGAATATTAGTACATGTTTTACTTACAGGTACATGAATGGCGTAATGTCTAGTGTAATATCGATTCTCCCTAACGATGAATCTTAGAGTTGTTAGCGAACTGTAGCGCTCGCCTCTCGCTCGCTCGCGGCTGCTCGTACTCGCTAGTAATCCCACCTCATCTGTTGATTCCGCCTACCCTATCGTTTTTTCTATCAAATCTAATACCAATTAGTACTGACTTTTCCTAAGCAATTTATAATACAATTCATCCCCAAAATATCTCAATGGATGTAACACAGTGTCTTAGCAACCAATCTCACCCAATCAACTCAAAGGCACTTTATAGTCGGAACAATGTTAAATATACGACAATGCACAATTGAACTGACGAATGATAATTAATTACCAACCCACCGTGAGACCTTTGTTGAGATCCCAATAAAACGGCCCCACCTAAGAAGAGACCTACTTAAATATTACTGATATTAAGAGTGAAAGTGTTGGATTCCCTCGCAAAATCAATATAACAAAGGCCTCTAGATAAGAGGCCTTTGACTAAACCAAATCGATAGCTCAGCTACTGAGAACTCCCAATTTGCAAGATTGGGAACTCTAAATACCTTTGCCTAATCGATGACACATCCATGACGGTGCTTAAGGTGCGGTCACATCTCACTTGACTAAGGAACCTCTTACGAGCGAATCCTCATTGGCCAAGGTCGTCAATGTGCCCTGAGAACAAGAGTCCTGACACCAAGCGACGCGATCACCGGCGTACATGAACTAAATTACCTTGCTACATTCATTCGGCTAAGGAATCCCACACGGTATACCTATAGGTATATTTGATTCCTTCATAGATTAACGCAACCGCACCCCTTATTAAGAGGTTTGTTAAGACTAAGACGGAAGCTTGACCGGGGAAGATCCCCAATTTGCAAGATTGAGGACCCTCAGCCACTCGCTCCGCCTACACATCCATGAAGAGCGCATAAAGTGCAGTCATACTTCTCTCGACACAATCGAGGTCTTAAGTATGTCCAAGGGACGATAGTCCATCAACACCGGTGCGAGCACACCTCTTCTTGACGTAATCAAGGTCCTCAATGTGCTCTGGGTGACAAGAGTCAGCGACACCGAGCACTCAATCATAGGTGTACATTATTAAATTACTCAGCTACGTTCACCTATTAAGGAATCCCTCAACCATATCGATAATTAACCACCGGGTCTAAGATGTACTTGTAGTAACATTAGTCGCTTATCCGCGCCTTAACAATTTATTCTCATATTACAACACGTACCACGGACCGAGTCAATTGCTATAGCTAGGTTGTCGTATAATAATTGATCACTTTATCTCGTAAGGGCGCACAGAACCCAATCATATCGCAGTGACAAAACAACTAGTAATATATATGTAGAACAAAACAACATTTCTGTAATATCGTCAGTTATTTGACCAATGACCTAGCTCCGTTCATAACCTATACATAAACCGCTCGTACTTTATCTAGCATATTCCCCAAACTATATACAGTAGAACTAGATTTCGATACACAAATACAAGTATGATAACGTTGAAATGGTTAGATAATAGCCCAAAAACAAATTAATAAGTTTCAGAATCATTCAATACAGTGATTATAAAGGTCACTCACCAGATTTTAAATTCTTAATAGTGGGACACGTACCCAACGCCTCTCTGGTTCCCAGGGCTCCTGCCTTTCTGATCTCCCTCGACGCTCGTAACAAGCCAGCTCCTCCGCCATAAATAAATTACAATATAATATTAGCACATATTTTAATAAAGATTTCCCTCATTTGTACCTACAACTAACCACTAGATACTGGTATACAATTAGGAATTATTTACCATTGGACCGTTCCTTAGCGAACATTCATGTACTATAAATAGTCGTCGATTGCAATGACTAGACTAAGATAAGTGTTCACTTCACTTCATGGGAGTATACGGAATCCTAATATGGTGATGTCTTAAGCGCATTTATTAGGTGATAAACCTATTATTCCGTCACATATTAAACATACACACGTGATAATATAAGATCATATTAGTTCGTGAACAGAAAGATATTGCCTAAATATTAATCACTCAATTCAAGACAATGCGCGCACCAGATAATTACTCCCTAAGAAATTCTAGAATTCACTACGATTAGTCACACTTTAAAATAAAATATTCAATCTCACCAGACGATCGCAAAGGCATTTGCGACCTTACCAAACTCTAATTCCTCTCAGCAACAGCCGTAATGCAGCCCAGCGGTGACCAGCCTTGTTCCGCCTCGAAGTAGTACGCGCCCAGAGGTCAGCCTAGCCTGGCCGCCTTTGCCTTCTGCAGCGTGATCTCGCTTCGACGTCCCATAGAAAAGTGAAACGCTCCTCGGCCCGCCGGGGTATTTATAGCCAACACTAACACGATCACGCCACTAATCCGACTCCTCATCTGAAAATATACCTTAACAAAAGGGTATATGGCCCATTTTCCAGGGAGCGTTCCTCGCCCCACCGTGCCGATCGATGTCCACTTTTCTCGACTTCGCGGGTAGAATATTTCTGCAGGCCGCGCGTCCGTCCACGCGTTTTCTTGCTGGCCAGCGATCCATTCCTGCAATTAACCTAACTAGTCTAATTTATGAATCCATAAATTTAGATCTAGCACACATTAAATGATACACTAATCCAACAATACTGAATTAGTATGCTGAAGTATGTTTTAAACCAATTATTTTGGACGAAACGCGAGTTTTCTACACTTTTAATTGTAGTCTTGATTTTAGCCTAGAATAGCATCTAACGCAATTTATATCTAACTTATTTACATACATAATTAACAGGATGATAACGAATGAAAGCTTCAATCCCTTCATATTTGGACCTGAAACCCACAACGCTAACATCTATCAATTTAAAAGAGTAATTCCGCCCTTAGATACTATTGAGTCTGAGAGCGGAGCTCTCGGATCGTCTCAAGTCCACTAGCTTAGAAGCTTTAGGGGTATAAAAGAGGCTGTACCTAATCGCCAGTTGTTTTTGTGCAGCTCAGTCTGCGGGATTAGTGCTCCCCTAGAGCACCTGCGCTATCAAAGCGCGTTACGGCCGTTTAAAAACACGCCGAGCGGTTCCCCGCCGCGGTTGAAACGCGCGGTTCGCCCGTTAGGTGACTGTAGGGTCGCGAAGGTCGAACCTAGGCCTGTCGCACATCGACCCTGTCGGCGCCACGCGTCGTTCACAGTTATGGTGTCAGCATATCATCAAGCGGTTGATGTGTTTGTTTGCCACCATTATGATATAAAAAAAACAAAGTGTGTGTGATTGTTTCCGATAGGTGTGTGGCATGCCTTATTTATATTTTGCAGTGTTGCCAATATTGGATACTATTTATTTTCTTTATGCAATAACCATCCATTATTTAATTCATTATTAAACAATTGTTTTTTTTTATATAATGCAATTATATTAACACTGTTTATATTTTTAAGAAAAGAAATTCAACTTTTTGTATTCATGAAATTCATGGTGTTGTTATTTTGTAACAATTGTGTTTATAAAAACTTATTAACTTCAGTATTTTTTTTTCTTGCTGTCTAGAAGAGCAACACCAAGTTCTTCGTTAGGTAATTGCTTATATAAAGTTCTGCAATATATATTTATTTCAAAATAATCCAGTTGGTAAATTAAATAGTACATTGTGCATTAAGGGCCGTAAGAAGGGGATTACTAACGAGAGTCTATTATTTTCTACATGGTGGCATCAGCAGCTTGGACATGTCCCTTGGTCGTAATTTAGTGTTATTCTGGGGTTTTTTAAAGTAATGAGGAAATTTTCTAACTAGACACGCTAACTCCAATACATACAAACCAACCAAAGTGAGCAGCCCAAGTCTTTTAAACAGAGGCCGACAAGAATCTCTTGGTGTAAATAAATTTATAGTTTATTGCCGGCGGTGTGAACAGCCAGCTATAAACTATAAATATATAACTCTTTCTTTTATTTGACAGTTCCAAAGTGGTAAAATGTGTGCCCCCCCCCCCCCTGTAACTTCTAAAATAAGAGAATGATAAAACTAAATAAAATAATATTTTTTTCATTAAATTGTTTGTCGCTTAATTAATCGTGTGTAATTTTATATCTTCTAATTCCTATCAGATAATCTTTTTTTTTTTTTTTTTTTTTTTTTTATTGCGTTTCATGTAAGTATAATAAGATCTTAAAGTTAGGTACAGTTTTAACATGAGCTCTGGTTGAGCATAGGAATTTCTTAGTTTAATTCACATGTATCCCTTTTGGGCATTCGCTAGGAGTCTATCTAAGGTAGCTATCTAGTTTTGTTGAGAGGTTTGTTGAGAGGTAGGGCACAAAAAAAAGGCTAAGTTTTTCATACAAAACTTGTTTTTGCTGTATTTCGTTTGTTTTATAAACTGGAGCCATATTAACGAATTACAGACGTAGATATACCTCATATCATTGTATATGTAAAGTTTCGATACAGTATGATTATGATTTGTTAATAATGTACTCATTATATGGCTTAAATATTGTAATGCTTGAATATCAATGTTGGTATGTGCGAACAGGGCATGGTTAGAATAATTTACTTTCAAAACAAAGTTTTAACCGACTTCAATTCAGTACTCCGCCAAGCCACATTAACATTTCCACATACCCAGCAGTGCCAGAACCTCCTTTGAGGGTTTTTGAAGGGGTTTTACGTAAGGCTTTGCTTACCAAAGCCGATGCCCCTCAATACCCATTCATTTGGCTTTTAAAGCGCTACCCTTTCCAAGCGCTTAAAAAAGCCTTTCGAACGGGTTTTTTATCATTTAGTGGTAGCCTCTGTAATGCAGAGACTGTTTCAGATAATATGTTTATACTCGTAGAACACAGTCACACCTCTAAACGTTTTAATATTTTTTATCATAAAGTTGAGGGTGGCGGTAAAATATGCGCCGACCGGAGGTGATTGTGCGCGGTGACAGTGCGAGATTGCGAGTGACGGGATAATTCACCGCTGGTGAAGTTGAACACGTTTACGGTCATTATTAATTGGTTTTTCGGACATTGAGCGAGCGTACAGCTAAATAGTTGTTGTGGTGTATGTGAGTGCTGTGAGTCACGGGGTAAGTGTTTATAGTAATGTTGTTGGTCTGGATTCTGGGGGCCAATACTTTGCAATTCGAACCGATGGTGTCAGAGGGTCCTTATCGTACGACCTTTTGTCCACAGCTTTTTGGAACGCCCTTTTCGATGCATGGAGTTTGGGTACACGACGGCACTGCATAAATAAAGAAACTGACGGACTAAGTCTGCCTAGCGATACGTATGGCATTTTTTCGTCACGTCGCTGTATGGGCGTTTGGCCTAGCGGCCTAGACGGTCGGCTGCAAGGCGCGGTCTCCGAGTTCAAATCCCGGCTCATCCACGACCTTCTTTTTCCTTTTTTTTTTTATCTTCTGTTTGTTTACTTTTATTTAGTTTTGCTGGATTTATTGTACGCAGACGATTACGCTAATCGGATTTTATGTTGTGCGACTTTGTACGGTTTAAATAAATTCGTGTTTTTTTTGTTTACACTTTAGTTGTTTATTTTTGTTAAGCGCTTTCTTTAAAATTGTTTACTGTTTTTATTTGGTTTTGAATTCATTTTAAGCTCTTTATAATTATTTTGCCTTGCATTGATTGTTGTTATTTTGTTGGGCATTCTGGCTCAACCTTATTCTATTGAGTTAAATGTTATTTTTGTGTCCGCTTTTATTTACGATTTTATATTATAGTATTGTCACCAACTTTGCCAATTGTTTCCTTCCAACGATAATCCACGAATCCAGCTCATGACATTGGCGCCCAACGGGTAATTCATTGGATTAGTGAAACTTTTGGGCAGAGATTGGCAGTAAAGATTACTTTAGTCAGTAAGACGACACGTTATTTTGTTGAATAAATTATATTTCCGTAGTTTCGAGTAATTAGTACTATTGGTAGGTAACCATGGATGTTAATGCCTTACACAAGGATGAGCTGGAATTTGAATTGGCATGCCGAGGCGTGTACGAATGCCAAAACGTGGCAACAATGCGGAAGTTCTTACGCGAAATGTTTAGGCGGGAAGCCTCCGGGCAATCTTCTATCGGTCTGAAAGTCCCTATTGCGTGCATCGAAAGGCCGGGCAGTGAAATAAGGTTATGCAGAAACAAGTTTGCTATTCTTGGTACACTCATAGCGGAGGTTTCCCACAATCCAGATATTTCCTTGATCAGGCGAATAAACACCCGACTGACACACCTGGAAAATCACACTAAGCTCATCGTACCTACGGAACAGGCTGATACTGCCAGCCATTTGGCATTGCTTAAAGACATCGAGGAGGCCATATCATCTTTAAAGGCGATAGGCCAAGAGGACAGTGACCTCGATGACACTATATCAGAAGAGGACAAATTGGCTCTGCATCAGTCGCTGGGAGATGAGGCTGCCAAGATAATAGAGCACTTAGCCATAAACAATGGTGCTGATAAGGGTGCACAGAAACAAGAGCAAAATTCACAGGTGTATATATCCCCGGAGTCACCATCTGGAGAAAGGGACTCGTTAAATGGGCGTCCGGTTCTAAGTAGACCTACGGAGACAGAGATAGAGGCTAATCAGAGGGAACTTCGATGGAATATGCAAGGTGCAGTCCCAAGAGATCAAATTCAGACTCGGGGTCTACAGAGATCATCTACGATAGATCAAGACCTTTATAAACGGAAATTAGTTCCAATCAAAGACTGGGGAGTTAAATTTAGTGGCGGTGGTTCAATGAGCATCAACGCCTTTCTTGAGCGGATCGATGAGCTCAAAGAAGCACGAAATGCTGATGATGACGATTTATTTCGTTATGCTATAGATTTCTTTGAAGAAGAAGCACTCATTTGGTACAGAGCCAACAAGAATGCCGTATCAAATTGGTCAGAGTTAGTGAAGCTCCTCGTAGATACGTTTCAAAAACCCAACTACCAGGACGAGCTCATGGAGGAAATTAAGGGGAGA
The DNA here is from genome assembly GCA_963854355.1 of Epinotia brunnichana. NCBI lineage: Eukaryota > Metazoa > Arthropoda > Insecta > Lepidoptera > Tortricidae > Epinotia > Epinotia brunnichana. Next base: position 2,275,806 of record OY977955.1, on the reverse strand, counting down.
ACACAGAGTAAACAGGAGAGCATCGTCATATATGTGTCCATCATGCAGAATATGTTTAATCGATTGCCAGTACCACTTACAGAACTCCAGAAATTGGTCATATTAAGGAAGAACGTGCAACCTTATTTTCAGAAGGAAGTGTGTCGAGATACGTTCAATACAGTCGCGGAATTTACATCGGTAATGAGGATGATTGAACATACCAAGTTAAGTTGTGAGAGTTTCAGGGAACCCACGCTAACTGGTCACTCCTTAGAACGGGATCTGGCATATCAAGGCGCGGGATTGTCCTCGCGGTACGGTCATAATGATGTTGTAGCCATCGGAAATATTAATTTGCCCTCTCAGTCTAGATGCTGGAATTGCAGAAGCCCAGGACACCGATTTAGAGATTGCAACTTGCCGAAACAAAGGCTTTTTTGCTATAAATGTGGGCGTTTCGGAAACACCGTTCAAAAATGCACGTGTAATAAAACTATGGAGGGAAACGATCACTCGGAGTCGATGTCTGCCGATCAGACCCCGAAAAACTAGACGGCGTAGCGTCTGATGATTGGCAGCAATGGTTGAGTACAGTTTCAAAATATTTTGCCACTGGGGAAATTTGCAACATACACCGGGACAATAAGGATAAACGATTCTATGCAGATATAAAAATCTTAAATCAAACCTTCGTAGGTTTGCTCGATTCAGGAGCCACGATATCAGTGATCTCTCAGGATTTCAGCAGGAAAATGACGAGTATAGGGTTAACAGTACACAAGGTGAATTGCGAAAGGGTATCTACTGCTGATGGCACTTTCCACTCAATCGACACGATTGTGGACTTACCCATACAATTTAAAGGCATGTATAAGGTAGTTCCGTTTTTCGTAATGGACCGGCTGAAGCACGAAATCATATTAGGGATGAATTTCTTGGAGTCATTCGATCTATCAGTTGGAGTTGAAAGTTTGTCATATAACCTAGCCGAAGTCAGTGTGGCACATCCAGTAATCTCGCGCGAGGAGCTAACTAAGGATCAAAGCGACCGGTTGAACCAACTATTAGAAATTATGGGTGCGGAAATAGGCAAGGGATTGGGACGGACCTCTTTAATCGAGCATAGGATTGACACAGGTAGCCACTTGCCAACTAGTCAGAGACAATATCCCTTTGCACCGCCGATAATGAGGGAGTTAGAAAAAGAAATTCAAGACATGCTTGAGAGTGGGGTGATAGAGCCGTCGTGCAGCTCTTGGCGATCACCAGTTTTACTAGTGAAGAAAGCATCGGGAAAGAATCGCTTATGTTTGGATAGTCGTCAGTTGAACAAGCTGACCGTAAAGGATTCTTATCCTCTTCCAAGAGTCACGACAATTTTGGATAGTCTGAAGAATGCGCAGTTCCTATCAACGATCGATCTGCGTTCGGCTTTCTGGCAGATACCACTGGAGAAGACAAGTAAAGAAAAAACAGCATTCGGTCTTCCAGGAATGGGCCTTTTTCAATTCAGGGTCATGCCGTTTGGACTAAATAATGCCTCCCAGACACAACAACGTTAAATGGATCGCTTGTTCCCTCCGGAGTACGAAGGGAAGGTATTCACATATTTAGATGATATCGTAATTTGTAATGATACCTTTGAAGACCACTTGACGTCGTTAACCTTTGTGAAGGATCAGTTAAAGGAAGCGGGACTAACTATAAATCCTGATAAATGCGTCTTTGCGCGTCCATCTTTGAAATATTTGGGATACATTGTGGACAAGGATGGACTGCGGACAGATCCGGACAAGGTGAAGGCCATATTAGACTACCCTCGGCCTAGCACATACACAGAGTTGAAACGATTCATTGGCTTAGCGAGCTGGTACCGTCGTTTTGTCCAAAATTTTGCCATTGTAGCTGCACCTTTACACGATTTGACTAAGGGGGGTAAAAAAGGCAAAAGGATCGTGTGGAATGAAGATTCTCAACAAGCTTTTATTAACCTAAAAACGGCTCTCACCTCCACGCCAGTGATGAGAGTTCCTGACTTCACTAAACCCTTTTCCGTTCAATGTGATGCCTCGAACAGAGGCACGGGTGGAGTCTTAATTCAGGAAATAGATGGCATGGAAGCGCCGGTGGCTTACACGAGTAGGAAGCTCACAGAGAGAGAATGTAAGTACTCGGCGTCCGAACGCGAACTACTCAGTGTGCTGCATGCAGTTGAACAGTTTCGACCTTACATTGAGGGGAGCCATTTTAAGGTAATTTCGGACCACAGTGCCCTGCAATGGCTACACCGCAATAAGGATCCACATGGGCGACTAGCAAGATGGGCAATGCGATTGCAGCAATTCGACTACGAAATAGTGCACCGAAAAGGGAAATATAACACAGTGCCGGACGCATTATCGAGAGCCGTGGTTGAAGAAATCGATTTGCTAGAAATTAAAGCAGAAGATAAAGATGAATGGTACAGATTGGAGGAAGAAAAAGTAGCTGCAGGGAAAAATGAGCCGGGTTGGGAGATAAGCCAAGAGCGGTTATGGAGGCATCTTAGGCTCAAGCAATTTCCAAATGACAACGATAGCTGGAAACTAGTAGTACCAGAAAAGCTGCGAGACCAAATATTAAGAGAATGTCATGACGACCCCACCGCAGGCCATTTTGGGGTTAAAAAGTCAGTTAATCGCGTCAGACAACAGTACTTCTGGCCTACATTAATTCAAGACGTAAAGAGTTACGTAAGGAAATGTGAAGTGTGTGCCAAATACAAACCTTCACAATCGAAGCCTACTGTACTGATGGGAAGACAGAGGCAGGTATCAGAACCTTTTCAAATAATCTCCATGGACCTGATGGGGCCCTTCCCTAAGTCAAAACAGGGTAACACTATGCTGCTGGTAATTTCGTGTTGGTTTAGCAAGTTTTGTCTTCTTTTTCCGTTACGAAACGGAAAAGCGTCAGCTATAACTCGGATTGTGGAGGAACAGATATTCCTGATGTATGGTACTCCGGAGGCGATAGTATGCGACAGTGGGAAACAATTTATATCCGGACAATTCAAGGATCTACTATCTAACTACGGAGTAAAACCGTGGTATACGCCATATTACCATCCACAGGCGAAACCCACCGAACGCGTGAACAAGGTGCTTGGAACAGCAATAGCATCGTATGTGGAGAACGACCACAGAGAGTGGGATAAGCATATACCCTATATTGGACATGCAATTAGGACGTCCGTTCATGAGGTGACCGGGAGAACTCCCTCGTTTTTGCTCTTTGGCAGAGAAACAGCTATCCGAGGTATAAAGCCATATACCTTCGAACACGAGGACCCCCTGACAGTGAACGAAGAGAGGTTTGAAAGGGCTATTAACCTTCGTCGGGAGGTTTACAAGGATGTTTGCGAAAGAATGAGGTTATCTCACGACGAAAACGGTAAAAAGTATAACCTTAGGCGCCGCACGTGTGCATATAAAGAAGGAGACCTTGTGTGGAAGCGCACTAAGCATTTATCCAGTGCCAACAAGAATTTTATGTCGAAGCTAGCGCCCAAATTTGAAAAAGCTATAGTAGATAAAAAGATTTCTGAGGATATCTACCAACTGCGAAATCTTAGAGGCAAAGATTTGGGCAAGTGGCATTCGAGTGACTTGAAACGCATGATCTGAATCCGGTTGGATTCTCTGGAGGAGAGGGGATATGTAATGCAGAGACTGTTTCAGATAATATGTTTATACTCGTAGAACACAGTCACACCTCTAAACGTTTTAATATTTTTTATCATAAAGTTGAGGGTGGCGGTAAAATATGCGCCGACCGGAGGTGATTGTGCGCGGTGACAGTGCGAGATTGCGAGTGACGGGATAATTCACCGCTGGTGAAGTTGAACACGTTTACGGTCATTATTAATTGGTTTTTCGGACATTGAGCGAGCGTACAGCTAAATAGTTGTTGTGGTGTATGTGAGTGCTGTGAGTCACGGGGTAAGTGTTTATAGTAATGTTGTTGGTCTGGATTCTGGGGGCCAATACTTTGCAATTCGAACCGATGGTGTCAGAGGGTCCTTATCGTACGACCTTTTGTCCACAGCTTTTTGGAACGCCCTTTTCGATGCATGGAGTTTGGGTACACGACGGCACTGCATAAATAAAGAAACTGACGGACTAAGTCTGCCTAGCGATACGTATGGCATTTTTTCGTCACGTCGCTGTATGGGCGTTTGGCCTAGCGGCCTAGACGGTCGGCTGCAAGGCGCGGTCTCCGAGTTCAAATCCCGGCTCATCCACGACCATCTTTTTCCTTTTTTTTTTTATCTTCTGTTTGTTTACTTTTATTTAGTTTTGCTGGATTTATTGTACGCAGACGATTACGCTAATCGGGTTTTATGTTGTGCGACTTTGTACGGTTTAAATAAATTCGTGTTTTTTTTGTTTACACTTTAGTTGTTTATTTTTGTTAAGCGCTTTCTTTAAAATTGTTTACTGTTTTTATTTGGTTTTGAATTCATTTTAAGCTCTTTATAATTATTTTGCCTTGCATTGATTGTTGTTATTTTGTTGGGCATTCTGGCTCAACCTTATTCTATTGAGTTAAATGTTATTTTTGTGTCCGCTTTTATTTACGATTTTATATTATAGTATTGTCACCAACTTTGCCAATTGTTTCCTTCCAACGATAATCCACGAATCCAGCTCATGACACCTCGTAAGGGAAACCCCTTCATACGGCTAAGTAAAATGAATGGGCTATTGAACGAACGACTTACCCGTTCAAAGGCTTTTTTCTGGGAAGGGGTGGACGGGTCCCTGCTTACAAAGATACAATCTCACAGATTTTTTGTCTAATAATAACAATCGATCAATGAAAACTGCATGCGCGCCTACTTGGGGCGACAGAGGGAGAAACTGTCCGCCGCACACCGGTCCGGATGCTGCCTCTCGTTCGGGCGCTTGAACCGTCCATCACCGTGTCTAATAGGGAAGAGTCTCGACCGTCACCTTAAGAGACTCTCGCTAGATGGCTGGATCAAGGGTCAGATACAGAAGGCGCGGATTGTCAGGAGGTTCCTGTGTCTGTCGCCCTGACCACCGGTAGCTTAGGCCCTGCCTCGCTGCCGGCGGCACCCTAGGTTAGGTTTTTATAATGATTTTATGTTTTGTATGTATAGTTTTATATTTTACTTTTTATATAATTATTGTAAAAATCTAACTTAAGAGGCGATTTAAATCAAGAGACATATAATACTAATCTCCACTTATAATAAATCTCTAAATTAAAAAAAGAACTCGCGCACGAAGGGTTCCGTACCATTATCTATAGATCTTTATTTAATTCGGTTTTTTAGTATTTGTTGTTATAGCGGCAACCGAAAAACATCATCTGTGAAAATTTCAACTGTCTAAATATCACGATTATTGAGATACAAACAGACTGACAGACAGACGGACTGCGGAGTCTTAGTAATAGGGTCCCGTTTTACTCTTTGAGTACGGAACCCTAAAAAACTTACATTTCATGTATTTTTGTATTCACTTTTTATGTAGGTATTCTTAATTTTTGCAATAATACAATCAAACTCTTAGATTGCGTGACCAAATAATCACAAAAAAATCGAGGATATACATTTCTCATAAATTACATAGTAGCTCACGCACTGCCAAGAATGGCTACGCTCATAGGCGATCCCGTGGTTTTCCCGCCACGTAGCGGAAAGTGGCTACGGCGTAGGCGCCCGCCAGGCGGATTTCTGGCAGTGAATGTGTAGTTACCGAGAGAGGTACGACCTTCAAAACATTTATTGAAAGTGATACAACCCTAACAGCACTAATAAAAAAAAATACGAACTAAGAGAATTTTTCTTCATACGAATTTATGCTATGTCACTTTGACATAAAGTGCCCATGTCATACACTAGTGCACTGTCGGCAAATAGGACATCCTGAAAGGGAATGGTTTGAATTGGGAACTTACCTCTCATAGAGACCTATCACCGAAGTTTTTTTTATTTTTTTTTTATTTATTATTTAGAAACAAACGGTCTTAAAATATACAAATTAATTAGCTGGAAGCTATACATTAACAATATCACTAGACCTATAGTTTCCTTATTGTTATTAAAATTAACATAACTATTTAAATCACTAGGTATAACCGATATCATTACATACAATATATATATATTTATTTACATACAATATAAATACATATATTTTTTAACTTTTACCATTATCTAATGTTTTATATTACACACTATATTAACATTATTTTAAAAAGGAATAAATTTGTTTTTTAAATGTTACTAGCGAACTTTTATTGTGTGGCTGTTAGGCCCGACTATTTTAGTTTTTAAAACAAATTTACTTTGTGCACTAGAGCATAAAAGTGGCATTTTGTGCAGCATACATCCAGCACAAAGGCGAACTTTGCGAGCATGAGAAGTGAAATAGTTATTTGTTCAACAAGAGAGCAAAGTACCGCTAACCGTTATATCAAAACGGTTACGGTACCGTTATGTTCGCGCGGCGCGCAAAACCTTTACGACATAACGGTACCGTAATGGAATACCGGTTTCATACCGGTATAACCGTAACCGAAATCAGTCCCTGGTTATAACATTGATATCCAATATTATCAAAATAATTAAGTGGATGATGGCTCACTTTGAAAGTACACAACGGGTTGCTTTATTGTAATATACAAAATGCTGACTAGGCCATTTAAATACATTTATAATTAAGTAGAGTCGCCTAGATATTTTTATGAGTAAACGAATACCGATTGAATGATTTATTTTTCTTAATTTTTTAATTATAATCACCAGTAACAATTAGGGATGAACGCATTTTAATCTAAGAATGGTTATTTAGGTTAAGGAGCTCCATATGAAGAAGATGAATTGGGCTATTATAATATGAAATCTGTAATTAATGTGATCATGCGTTGTCGGTACTTAATTTAGGTATTATCTTTTAGTGCACAAACCATTTACGTATTCGTATTTGTTTCAAGTTTTTCGGCGCAATTCTGGATCATACAATGATGCTATTTTATATTTTCTTATCCCGGTTAAGGTCATGAGTAAGAGCAACAAACACTGAACTTTGATATAGGCTCGAAGTATTCTATAGCGGTTTATGCAGGTATAGTTCACAAAGAGAAAAAAGTGCAAGTTATAAATAGTCTTGAAATAATACCGCACCGTACCGGGACCGGGGACCGCATATAAACCATGTGTGTAACAAACTTAGATCAATTCTAGCAAAACTTTCTATACTAAAGTATAAACTCCCATACAACATACTTAGAATGATGTACATGTCATTAGCGCAATCCGTCATTGGATATGGACTGAGTAGCTACGGTAGAACCTTTAAAACTTACATTGAAAAGATATTTAAATTACAGACCAGCTTAATAAAAACAATTATACCTAATTCCGTTAAGAAAAAACATTTGAGTCAAGAGGAGATATTTAAATATTGTAAGATTATTAATATATATAACCAAATCAAAATAGAAATTGTTAGTGAAGAAATAGATAAAATACACAGTCTCATAAAAAAAACTAGACCGTTACACCTGAGGCAACTAGTGTATTTGCCTCGTTTTGTCATTCCGAAATGTAGAAATGTGTATGGCAAACGAACATGGGAACACCTGTTACCAAATATTCTTAATCAACTACCCGACGATATTGTCAAAAGCATAAGTGATAACCCACATAAATGTAAACGTACTTTGAAAACGTTATATCTTGCTGATGTGCCAACTACACAAACATTCCATGTGTAAAAAAAATAAAAAATAAAAAAAACACAGTGTAATAAAAATAAAAAAATACTTTATTCATAAAATTTTGAAGGCTTACTAAGTTTATAAAAAATCTTTTTGTCCCATTATTACGAACACAAATGCCAAAGACAATGTGAGAGAGACGAACTTTAACGGCACTTTAGCTAAAATAGGTTTGTTGAACGATTATGAATAAGGCCAATAGTAATTAACTAAGTACCTACTATTGTAAGTAACTATAATATTAAATTAGCTAAAATAGAACTGCACCCCTGTAAAAATATATATTTAATTAGTTAAAGAGCGAATACAGCGGCAGATAAACCTTTACGGCTTTGTCCGCTGTACAAATGTTTTTTTTGTATTGTTTTTTGTAGTAAATAAATGAAAAAAAAAAAAAAAAAATAGTCGTATATGATCTTACCTTACAACCCTCACACGTAAACGCCCCGAAGTGGAAGCCTGCCGCCGGCTCCCCACACACTTTGCACTTTTGGTTCATCTGTAACCACAATTTGATTTCGGATTAATTATCGCAGGTGTGGATATGGATCGAGAGTAATTGCGATTCACGGCGCGGCTCCTTACTGTCCATTATCGTAGGGCAGACGTGAGCCGCTTGCCGATCGCTTTCGTGCCTTACACGGGCTAAAGGCCCAGGCCGTCAATCACACCGCATCCTTCATCAATTAATCTCAACATTAGCTGCATTAAATACTCCTCATTTGGCAATCCTTTATTACGACTCCCTCCCTTTTGTATTTACGTAAGCTTCGACAGCATTACTTAATATTCGCGATCGACAACCTTTGCAACAGAAATGACCCGGAGTCATGTCCTCTCAGTCGCAAACGGCGCCCAACGCCCAACCTCCGCTAAGAATGTGCTTTTAGGTAACACGCAAGCTAGGTACGGGTAGTTTGTACTGACTAGGGCATTTTATTAGAGTCTGCTTGTGTAATTTACTTTAAAAACAAAGTTTTAGTATTTATTTCTCTATATAAGTATCTATATCGTCGTCTAGTACCCATAGTACAAGCTTTGCTTAGTTTGGGACTAGGTTGATTTGTGTAAGATTGTCCGCAAATATTTATTTATTTATTCGTCAACACTGCGGCACAGTAGCGAGCGTCAATCGTGACCCGGGTCGGAGCAGCATGTAAGCCGAATAAACACCCGAAGCGGCCATCTGTAGGTACCTGTTCCTATGCTTGAACTTGCATTTTGAGACTACCGTTGGTGGGCGAGCGAAGCTTTGCATGGACCAGAGAAAGAACAATGGAGACAAGCTGTGGCTGAAGAGTTGAAAAGCTTTGAAGATAATGAAGCATGGGAGCTTGCCAATGTTCCAAAAGACTGTAGTGTGGTAAAGTGCAAATGGGTACTTAAGAAAAAGTACGATAGCGAAAACAACGTGCGTTTCCGAGCCAGGTTAGTAGCTAAAGGCTATACACAGAAGTATGGAGTGGACTATGAACAAACATTCGCACCAGTGGTAAGGCATACCACTCTCAGACTTTTATTTGCTTTATCTGTGCAATTAGGTTTAGATATTTCACACCTGGACGTGACGACTGCTTTCCTGAACGGATATCTTGAGGAAGATATTTACGAACTAAGAGGTTTTTTCTTCATTCGAATTTAACCCTAAACTTGGCAAAATAAAACAAAAACGTGCGTTCAAGTCTCGTTTAAATTGTTCTAGAAAAAAAATGCAAAAAGATGACTAAAAAATGTGTGCATTATTAGATACGCTGTCAATTTTAGGGTTAACCCATGTCACTTTGACATAGAGTGCCTATTGCATATACTAACTACCTACAAATTTCATACTAAATAACGGAGCGTTTTTGACGTTTCATAAAAATAAGCTGATTTGACTTTTGTCAAATAACGAATTTCAGTGATTGTGTGAGCGAAAACAAGTGATGTTTATTTGTTTTTGTCAATATAGCATCATTATGTAAGAGGTTTCGTGTTTAACACATTTAAGTGGGCGCTCTGCTCGCAGGCGCTTTGCTACGAAACCGTTTGGCACTGAATTTGCGAATACCACATAATACAGGAAATAAAGGACGGCGGTCTTAAGAGTCAATGTACCCGAGTTCAAAAGCAGCAACCGGCATGCACTTTTTGAATGTTTGTGTCCTCACACTCCTACCTGCAGCTGCAGCGTGTGGCACGGCTCGAGCCGGAAGCCGCGCGCGGCGCAGGGCTCGCCGGCGAGCCGCCAGCCGCGCAGGCGCAGCGGCACGGCGCCCGTGTTGCGCGCCACTACCGTGCGCCGCACCTCCCAGCGCAGCTCCGGGCACTCCTGGCCTTCCAAGCACTCGGACACCTGGACAAACGTCATTTATGATTTGATATTACGAATTTACAAGTCGGTAATGGGATTTGTATAGGAAATGATTGCTGCGCGCGCCGCCCGCCCAGCTCGAAGTTCGTCACGGCGCCGCGCCCGCCCAGCTCGAAGCTCGGCACGGCGAAGCACCCGCACAGCTCGAAGTTCGTCACGGCGCCGCACCCGCCCAGCTCGAAGTTCGGCACGGCGAAGCACCCGCACAGCTCGAAGTTCGTCACGGCGCCGCACCCGCCCAGCTCGAAGTTCGTCACAGCGCCGCGCCCGCCCAGCTCGAAGCTCGGCACGGCGCCGCGCCCGCCCAGCTCGAAGTTCGTCACGGCGCCGCACCCGCCCAGCTCGAAGTTCGTCACAGCGCCGCGCCCGCCCAGCTCGAAGCTCGGCACGGCGCCGCACCCGCCCAGCTCGAAGTTCGTCACGGCGCCGCACCCGCCCAGCTCGAAGTTCGTCACAGCGCCGCACCCGCCCAGCTCGAAGCTCGGCACGGCGCCGCGCCCGCCCAGCTCGAAGCTCGGCACGGCACCGCGCCCGCCCAGCTCGAAGTTCGGCACGGCGGCGCACCCGCCCAGCTCGAAGAAAGAAAGAAAGAAAGAAAGATTTATTGCAAACTGTGTTACATAGGTACATAGGTAGGTAGTAAAGCCAAAATAGTTCCAACAGTTACCTGTTTCAGGCATGCAATACTTAATTTAATTTATACGAGCGAGGTTTATTCAAAATTTGCGGCATAAACGGCTGTATCTTTAGATTGCGTCGGCTTAGAAGTTTGATTTTTTCACAGCTCTAAGGGACAGTAGACTTTGATATAAATTTCAGCTTGATCACGCGTTCCTGAGAAAAAGAGTCTTGACTGACGGACGGACAACAAAGTGACCCTATAAGGGTTCCGCTTTTTCCTTTCGACGTGCGGAACCCTAAAAAGAACTCTAGAAAAGTTTTTTAACTGTCGAATTACTAACAGCAGTAAACTTTAATCTATACTAATATTACAAAGAGGAAAAGTCTGTTCAATAGGGATGTAGACTCCAAATCTAATTATTATACTACATAAGTCTGTGCAATAGGGATGTAGACTCCAAATCTAATTATTATTCTACAAAAGTCTGTGCAATAAGGATGTAGACCTCGCACTTGTCTAGCTAGTGAAGGAATGCTTTACGTTCGTTAACGCGATTGTGGTCTTTATATTATATGACCTAGGGTAAACAACCCGGTAAAATTGGGACTATCGTACAGTATGAAGTCTACAAATATGGATAAGTATACAATACAACTTACTCATAAATATGTCCTTTTATTTATTTATTCGTATGGCATGGGTACAGTTCTTTACAAACTTATATTAAGACCAACGTGGGTAAGAATCAACTTCTAGCTGAGTGCTGCACTGCTTATTCTGATATCCTCGCAACACCATACAGTTCTAACCCACGTTGTCCTTTTATGGAATTAAGTTTCTAATTGTCAGTTACGTTGATGTTTGTTGCGTACGTATAGTCAGCATCATATAGGTAGTTAGTAGCAGCCAAAGTAGCCTAATATTTCAGTACACGTCTTTATTATTGTAAGAGTAAGGATGTGTTACGATATATTTGGGTTCTAGTAACTATACTATGCTGTACAAACATCAATCTTTGTACGTACTGGTTAGCGGGGCCAAATTTCCCATTGCTTTTGTGTCTTAAAAATTTCACCTCGCAAGAGGATTTCCCGTATATATATTATATATATTTACTTCTCTTTTCCAATTTGAATCTAACAAGTATGTGTGAATCTTTGGTGATTTCTATTTTGGTATTGCTGTCATGTTTAGAACACATTTCAATGTCGGGGTTACACAGGCAGCCTAATTTTTTTTTTATTGGGTAATATTAGGTCTACGTAAGAGATAAACAGGTTGATGTCTCTTTTTAAGTACCGGTGTACCTGTGTCAAGAGACACCGCTCTTCACATGAAGATACGTTGGGGTAACATACAAGAAGAAGGAGTGAACAGAATCTACTTAATTAGGTTTGAACCTACATTATAAACTGATTAAGTTGCAAGTTATAGTTTGAAAAGGCCTGATAATGGTAGCAAACATTAAAATACACGCATCTTGTGATGTGGTCATGCTTTAGGGCCATGTTCACGTTGATTGCTGTTTTACAGGAAAATTAAAGGTACCCTTAGTTCTCCTGGGAAACTCATCAAGCGACGCGAGATGTCAAATATATGAGAACACAGCTTCGCACATCTCTGTGCGCTGACCACGTGACTTTGGCTGCGTGACGTCACGTGGCGTAACTTCTGTTTTGACTCGAGATGACAATGTAAAATAATAAACAAGAATTAAACTCAAACCTGTACTAAGTTCTTCAGCATGAGAAATTATAAATGTTGAGTCCGCCACATATGGATACAACACTAAGAAAAGTAATAAAAATAGAAAGTAAACGGCCTTTTGTAAATATTGTTTATTTACATAAACTGACAGACGTATTGTGTCAAATGTGGTTTTTTTTTATTGACAGAGACGTCAGTATTACTTGCCATGTTCTTTTTTACTACAGAAAAGTTTATATACAAACTTATTTTCCCATATTCGAGATGTTGGGAGAGAAGAATGAGGTTTAATTAAATCCATTAATTGTCGTGGACTCCATAGACGGCTTTTTTAACCTTACTTAGTACAATGACGTAGGCGCCGATGGGCTCCGCCTAATTTCCAGTATAAAGAAAAATGTAGAAAACGAAACTTGATTACAAAATTTTCTTTTCGGATGGCCGGGGACTCCAATTTAACTGTGCAGGAATGCAGTCACCGAGAAGGGCGACAAGGCAAAATTTGCCATGATAATTATCTATGGTAAGTACAAGAACTATGAATGTAATATTTCTAAGAAAGCTGTCGGCCTAACCCGCACCGCCAATACTACCAAACTTACGTAGTCTACTCAGTTCAGTAAGACATGAACCTTTTAGTCGGAGCTGCAGTTGTCCTTATCGCACTGATTTTTGGGGCGGTAACGATCTGGTAAATACGTAGGTACACAGACGAAATAGTTATCGAGCTTTAAAAAAAGTTCGCAGCGTGTGTACAGTTGCCATCACATACATCGGAGCAAACAAGCACATCACAAACATCGGAATACACCTCTATTTTCAAGGCATTAGGGTGCATTAACCTTTTCGACGCAAATGACGTATATATCCGCACCGCAGGTTCAACGCCAACAACTGATATATTCGTCGAGCAGCCCAGCGATGATAGCAACCTTCTTAAAATAAATGATTATCATCCACGGAGTATTATGAATATTCATAAAATATATTTTAAAATCAGTCAGTATTAAAATTATGTTTTTAAATATTTTTTTAAACATTGTCCCACGTATTGTTCTTGTTTTTGTAGACAACGTCTGAACTACTATTTTACTAACTAATTCACAACCCAAAATAGAGATGGCGCTGCTTTTGAAACTGTTTTATCTTGGGAGGGATGTCTGCCTCACTTGTATCACAATGTACTAATTCACCTCACTAGCACGGAAAGCCTTTTTTGTATGTTTGATATCTATTGAGAAAATCGCTTTTTATCCACATGTGAAGAAAGTAGGCGTAGAACGTTAAAAGTAAGTACTATGACGTACCTAGAACTTTAAATGTTTATTTTCCTGACATTTTTTTTTACCTTTTTCTTGTTTTAAGTTTTATTTTTTACTTTTTTTTCAACTTTTCTTAACAAATAATGTAATTTTCTCACAGGCTTCATGGATCCATTTTCATCAATTAAATTTTTGAAAATATTGATGAAGTTTGGCCACCCTGTTATGTCCCCAGCAAATGACGGCAACGAAATACGAGGTAAAGGCAAGTCTTGCCCTTGACCTTGGGAAACGACATCAGAAACCACGGTCGCGGATGCTGACGAACCACTCGGAACACTTGACAATATATCATACTAACCTGATTCATTTTTAAATCATACTCTACGTACTCTTGTAAATGCTTGTCCGATATTTTTAATATATTATTCGTGTTTTGTTTATTGTTACGAGTGTTATTTTTAAGACTTGGTGTATCTATGTTTTGGGATAACAGTAGATGCTTAGAATAATAACGCATAGAAACGCAGTTCACGCGCAACGGTGAGGCCACTAAAACTCGGCCATAAATGGCCCAGTACGCTGAACGGTGGAACAAAATTGGTGCGATTGTGTGCGTATTGGCGCGTGTGAATACGAGTTGATCACAACTACATGAATCCATTTTATGCCTCCCGCTTGGCGCGTCGGCCGTATGAAACTATCCTTCTATGCGTTATTATTCTAAGAGTAGATGTTATTTAAACCCTTTTGAACTAGTGTTGTAAGTTATGTTATTGCATTTTTTATTTAAGGTAAAACTTCTGCTTACTAAGCATGCTTAAATGATTAATCCGGTCTTTACACAACGGAAAAAAAAACAACTTTTTGACAATTTTAGGTTGAATTAGAAAATGTACCTTTAAAAAATGGATTTTTGGACCTCATCGCTTATTTATTGTTGTTAAATGTCCACAACTCTTTAAATGTCCACAAATAATATTATCCAGAACAACAGAAAATCAAATTGAGACGGTATCATACAAGAACTTACAAAGACAGATATTAAAAAAAACAAGTGTGTAGAGTCGGAGAAACAGAAATTACTTGAATAAGAATGCCAAGCCTCTGAATGAATTTATATGAATTACAATTTTCATAAAAAATCAATTAGGTTTATACACATTACTAATGTATACGTAATACGTGAAAAGCAGCCAATGTTTATTCTAAAACATTATAGTATTACTGTAGGTAGGGTTAGGCAGCTAGCCGGTTATCCGACCACGAAACAAATCACTATTGTGTCTATGCATTTAGCTGTCTTAATAACCAACTAATACTGTTAATTTTTTAAGAACAACTCGCGCTTGACCAAAAATTTTAACGAGCCAAATTTGTTAACATAAAAAAACACCTAATGTCTCCTTGGACACTTTTCCTCTATCTCCTTTCATTTCATCCGGTTATAAACGAATTAGGTAGGTTAATAGATACGAGACATGGATTTATAGAGGTGGTTAAAGTCAGAAGTCACTTTAACCCGCACTGTTCGCCAGTTAAACGTTTCGGATATACAACTCGGTTTTTTAGGGTTCCGTTGTAACACTTTATAATTAGGTAAAGTGGTACTTTGTATGGAGTTAGTAATAAATTTTCTTTCAACTTATATCTACTATTTCTCGACCTACAAACAGATTAAAAGTATGACTCAATGGTGGTATAGGATGCTTAATAGCCCTATATCATGAAGAAAATATAATTTGGATCCAAATAAGGCCTAATTACTAATAAACATACCTATTGGTAATCCAAGTAATGGAAACCAATTCATAAAACTTTGTCCATGTACTTTCATCGTGGGAAGCCTTTTTACGGCAAAATCACATTAAACACGGTACACCCACTTCTTTGTTTTACTTATAAACAATCTACTGGAGCGGCCCTTTAATATACAGGTTGGCTCAAAAGTCAACGTCACATATGACATAACAGTTATTAAAAAAAACTGGCCAAGTGCGAGTCGGACTTTTTTTTATTTTGTTTTTAGTATTTGTTGTTATAGCGGCAACAGAAATACATAATCTGTGAAAATTTCAACTCTCTAGCTATCAGAATCAAACGTCCTTATTGTTCGTTTTTATTAATTTAAAAAATCTTAAAAAAACAAACATAAATGTTATGTTAATTTTCGGAGTATTTTCGTATTTTTATGAAAATAAACCAACGACATTATTATTTATTTTCACTGTTGTCAAATACCCAATTATCAGCTATCTGCTTTGGAGTCCGGGATCCGTCTTCCTGTATTTTTAGGGTTCCAAAGAGTAAAACGGGACCCTATTACTAAGACTCCGCTGTCCGTCCGTCCGTCTGTCTGTCACCAGGCTGTATCTCACTGATACCGTGATAGTTCCAATTGAAATTTTCACAGTTTATAATAATGAAATTGACCTGGAGTTAATGTAACAATGCTTGAATGTCACGTCAGCTTTCGGACAAAAGGAAGCGCATTAAAATCGGTCCATTCGTTAAGGGCTACAATACCACAGACAGACACACAGATATACAGACACGTCAAACTTATAGCACCCCTCTTTTTGCGTGGGGGGTTAAAAAGGAGACGCTGTTTATGCGGATTAAGAGTCCGATCAAAAATGTGGCTTTATAGCCCTTAAGTTTGATAATGACGACAGGAAAGGCGCGAACGTAAATCTATGTATGACCCGCTATATATCATAAAATACTTTCCTAAACTATAGTAACTTATTATGTAATTATCGAACCTGAGGGGTAATCACGTAACGTTCCGAACGCGCGTCGGTACAATTTAACTGTCATTTTTCCATATAAAAAGTGACATTTGACAGACCTACAATGCGTTACGTGATCGACCTGCTGCTCACAAAATTTGACGAGAATCGGTGAAGAAATGCGACCTGTAGGTACCTAGACGAGAAAAGCCGGACAGCCGGACATACGATTTTTTTTTGGTCCAAGCAGAAACAGAACTTCTTTCGCTCGTTCAATTAGGTGTTAAACGGCCAAACTGTTCTAGAGATGAACTCACAGCACAAAATGTTTTTTTTTTGAAGCTGGTTTTTTGAAAAGGAAAACATACCGACACAGATATTGATATTATTTCAAAAAATCATTAAAAACCTCCGAGGATTTGTAGCTGCCTAAAGTTGTTCCGAGATATCTCGTGTTTGATATTTACTTGGTTATATCGATACAAAAAAAAAACAAAGAAAAAATACCACCTTTTGCAACAAAAAAATTTACATGTTTAACAATGGTATTCAATGCAACATACATAGTTAGAATAATTAGTAATGTACGTCTACAAAAACCCAGTGGGATCTTTTGTGCATTTGCCTTTATACCTGCTCCCAGGCTTGCTCCATCATTTCCACAAAGCGGATGATGCAGTTCACCGGTATATACGTTTACATTGAAATACCATACAACATCTTGATCGTCCACTGAACATATGAAAGGCCATACATTATATGCATATTATTCATAAGTCATAGTAGTTGATCTATTGCAATGATCTAATTTTTATGGTTCTAATAGTACTAAGGTACGTTTTTTATGTCACTATCGAGATGATTATAAATTTTTATGGCTATAAAATTGAAGCTTTTATGCAAAACCTTGACTGACGACACCATCAGTGTATTCAAAACATTCCCAGGTATCCCACCGCTGTCACCATGAAGTAAACACAAAGATGGCTGGATATAGACTCATTTATTGTTTCCAAAATCTACCTAAATACTGCAACACATACCTATTTATAATAAATACACTTCAAATGGGACACAGAAAAATGACACAAACACATAATATACAACAGCTCCAAACACCCACGACCAGCATTACTTGACCCGTACTATGCATGAACTTGATATTCCTCTTTACTTACTTGAACCTTTACATATAATGTCTGGCAGATTGTCCAAAGACTTCGAACGTGCTCGCTTACCTGAAATAAAAGCGAAATGACCTGCATACCCTCACCGTGCAATATCATTTCGAATTTTCGGCTATAGAAATTATTCGAATAAAATTGATTATTGTGGCATTGTATAGGACTGGTAACGGTGACTTTGACATTTATTTAGAGAATTTGGAATTGTTATTAAAAAAGCTAACTGACGAAAACAAAAGGTTTCTCATCGTTGGCGACCATAATGTGGATTATCTATCTGACAATAGCATGAAACGCCGTATAAATGACGTGTTAGGATCATACGGGTGTCGTAACACAGTATCATTCCCCACTCGCGAGACCGTAGACTGTGCATCGTCCATTGACTGCGGGCTGTCTAACTGCACGAGTGACTTGCTTACTGTGGCACCACTTGACACCGCGATAAGCGATCATAACGCGCAACGTTATGAATTGTCTACGCAAAATGAGCCGCAAAATAAAACACATAGGTTAGTTGAGCGCCGGGTATTTAACGACGAGTCAATTAAATTATTTTATATGGACATTTCTAATTACGATTTTAATTTTGTGTATGATAATAATTTTGACATTAACGACAAATTTAATAAATTATTTAATATTTTAAGGTATTACATTGACATACACTTTCCGATAAAATTAATTAAATGTAAAAACAATGCCACAGTGTCCTGGTTGAGTGACGAATTGGTAGAACTGATGCGTAAGCACAGTGATCTCCATGACTTGCGGCGCGAGTATCCCAACAACCCCATACTTACCGAGTGTATCGAGCACTATGCTGGGCTAATAAAGTCCACGACAATTGATACCCGTCGCACATACACTGAAAATAGACTAGCGGCGAGCGGCAATAAACCGAAAGAAATTTGGAAGGTGGTAAACGAGGAGGTGGGAGTGAAGGCGAGATCTCAAAGTATTTGCCTCCGTAATTCCACAACAAACCTAGAAGTACAGAAGAAGGACATACCAAATACTTTGAACTCTCATTTTCTCGGAGTGGCATCTAAATACGCTATACAGAGCGACATGCTAAAATCCACGCAGTTCCTTCATAGGCACCTGGCAGCGTCAGACGTGCCCGTTTTTACCCTACCACTCGTCACTCGCGATATGCTTGATACGGCTTTTCGCCCCATGCTGAAGAAAAGTAGCACTATTGATATATTTGACATATCACCTAATATTCTTCTTTGGATATGGTCACTTGTTGTCGACGTACTTGTTGTCCTTATAAACCTTATGTTTGAAACTGGTACATATCCTGATGTTTTAAAAAATACGAGGGTGTGTCCAATATTCAAAGGGAAGGGTAACAAGTGCGACGTTAACAACTATAGGCCAATCACAATAGTACCCACTATTTCCAAACTAGTGGAATCTATCTTATCGTCTCAGCTAATGCGTCATCTGGAGTCAAATAACCTGTTAACGGACAATCAATTTGCGTACCGACAAAAAAAGTCGACAACCACCGCGGCGTATAGGATGTTAGACTGTATCATGACTGGGCTGGACGATAGGAGCAAGATGGCAGGAATATTATGTGATTTGTCAAAGGCTTTTGACGTTATTAACCATGAATCACTTCTCATCATTTCATTCATCATTTTCAGCCTGTAATCGCCCACTGCTGAGCATAAGCCTCCCTTCGCGTACGCCACCTATCCCGGTCCCGTGCTAGTCTCATCCAGAAATGACCCGCGGTCTTTTTTATGTCATCAACCCATCGAGCTGGTGGACGACCAACGCTTCTTTTTCCTGCAATTGGCCACCAACGATATGGAATCCAAAACAATGCCTACAATCTATTCACCTCATTTTTGTCAGGCCGAAAACAAGTCGTGAAATTACTCACTGACGGCAAATCACTACAATCCGACGCAGAGGACATAAATATTGGTATTCCTCAGGGTTCTGCCCTGGGAAATACCTTATTTTTATTGTTTATAAATGACCTTCCGTCGAACATTGTGGCTGGTTTGTCTGTATTGTTTGCCGATGACACAACTGTGCTAGTTAGTGCAAACTCTTACGACCAGCTAAACCATACGATTGGTGAGGCTTGTAGTCAATTAAGGAACTGGTTCTCGGCAAATGGGCTTCTATTAAATTGTTCAAAATCTAACATAATGCTATTCTCTGGCCGAAAGATTTCGCTTCCGCCGTGTATGGCCAGTAGTCCTATGCCACTATGTAACGAGAGCAAGTTCCTTGGGTTCATAGTTGACTCGAATTTGAATTGGAAGCGCCATGTAGACAGTTTGTGTGATAGGTTGGGTAGTGCCGTCTTTGCCTTGAGAAAATTGAAACCATTGATCTCCAGGGAGGCATTGAAACAGGTGTACTTTGCTTATTTCCACTCAGTTATTTCTTACGGCACAATCCTCTGAGGAAACTCTACAGACGCAAAGAGAGTGTTAATTGTGCAGAAACGAGCAATTCGTACACTTGTTGGAGTAAAACATAGGCACCCCTGTAGAGAACTTTTCAAATCTCATTCACACTCTTCACAATACTTATTCGACTGTTTAATATTTGTAAGAATGAACATTTCTCAGTTCCAACGCGTGGACTTTCCAGGGAAACAGCTTCGTTCTACAGGGCGGCTGAGAACGGTTCCTCGTCGCATGGCGCTTTCAACAAAGAACCCCCGCGTCATCGGCCCCACATACTATGAACGATTACCCGCCGATATCAGAAATGAACAATCTGACGAAACATTTCGGCGCAAGCTGAGAAATCTTTTGTTGATCAGCCCTCTGTACTCCGTGAACGAGTACATGGAACTTACTTTTTAAATGATGTACCAAATAAATTGACATTGCCGCCTGATGATTGATTTTAATTGTATCAAATGTTATTAAGTGTTATTAAGTATTATAATATTCTGTTTTAAGTTTTAGTGATAGTATTTATTGAGAGAATTATGTTTTTATATTTTTTTTATATATTTGGTTTTTATTATGTTGACATGAATATTTTTTAAATTTTATTATTATACCTACTGTATAACAAATGACGATCCTTTTTGGGAGATAGAATTATATTTTATTTTTACATTTCAATTATATTGACGATCATGGTAGAAATTCTTGTAATTTTGACATTTCTGAAAATTTATATTGTAATTTTTATCCTGAAATAAATGAAATAAATATGAAATAAATAAAATAAAAAATAAAAAGTTGAAACGAGGGCTCTTGCGTAAAAAATCGATTCAATGTGAGCAATAAATGACGCTTTAATGTTGGCCACAACTCATTCCACATTCGAAATTTAAACGTGACAGATAATTTACAGGGTGCGTACCGTTATAAAGCTTTTAAGTTTAATTAAATTGAACGCAGCCTCAAATATTTCAGACGGTAGAATGATGGTTTGTCTCTCAATGCTCTTTTACTTTGATGGCAATTCGAAACATTCATTAATATTTACTGACTTAAACATAAAAGTTTCATAACAATACAACACGTCGTTTTAAAATGAGAACTAAACTACGTTTGTATGGTAAGGTGAAATTCAGCCGAGCTTACGGGGGACTCTTAAAGAGATGGTAAAAGCCCATGAAAAAAACAGCGTTAACGGTGCGAGATAACGCAAAAATCAACATGTTTGGATGTTGATATTTTTATGTTGGTTGTTCGCGCACTTAACAAATATTTTCGCAAATACGGCGCAGTCACATAACGAATAGCGCATAGCGAAGTGTGGTGCCGGCATAATAGGGAGTATTACTTACTGCAATGTTCTGCCGCCCAGAGTGCAGCACTAGCACAAAACGTAAGCCAGGGGGGTAGAGGAAGACAAAATAGGGACTCACACACACTCGAATCGCCAACAAACTGCTTCGCAGTTTGGCGAATCTTTAGGTTAAGTTAATATAATTGTATTTTCATTTTGATTCCAAATAAAAAAATTACACGAGCACAATTGATTGTCAAATGAGTGACAAGGATGCATCATAGACAATACCGCAATGACAGTAAAATTACGTACATTTCCGGGAAATCCGTTCCCATTTTACCATTTGTTTAATCTTATTCAAAGCTCTAAAAGGAATTATACAGTGGTAAACATTTAGATACAGAACCTAAAGAGTAGGTCCCTCCGACTACAAACAAAATACTATATGTATGACATGTATCTATCTACGAGTACGAGGCATATCTTATACATAGATAATACTGCAATCAAGCTGTTATAAACTGCTAAAATAAAGATATTAATTATCTAGTTAACAACTGCTGATATTGAATTAATTATACAATGATGTAGCCTTTTTCATTAATTACCCAGAGAAGATTCGCAATTTTATCACGTCTAATTTATTCAAAAAAGAATAAGTCTTATAGGAAACTTAAGACCTCTTGAAAATATATGATAAAACCACAGATGTATGAATATAAGGAAATCGGACATGGCGGCCGATTTGTATAGAGTGAGCCTGTCGCAAGTACATTAACCCACACAACGCCCAAGTAATTGAAGGTCAACCCTGAGGCTGTTGCTGGCGTTGGCTGCTGAAAACTATTTACAGGTGCATCACTTCGATGTAAATACAGCATTCCTTAACGGGGATTTGCATGAAAAAGTTTATATGCAATTACCGGAAGGTTACGTCGAAGAAGGCCGGAAATCAAAAGTATGTTTATTGCAAAAGGCAATATACGGCCTTAAACAAGCAAGTTCGAAATAATTTGCATATAAATAGTAGCAAGTCTGGGAAGGTCATAAAAGCCAACCGCCATCCAGCTAACCAGTATAAAAAACAGATAAAACTCGGATAGCATATGATATGAATCATACGATACTCACTTATGTGTAGGTATTTAGCGGGCAATAAGCTACTCCAGGAAGAATACGGTTTTGAACAACCCTTATATGTATGAAGCTAAGGCTACCAGTTAAACGATAGGTCTTAGCTTCATATATATAAGGGTCAATTCATAACTGTCAAAAGATAATTCTTACAGATCGCAGACTGTATGTAGTTAGACTGTGCTAATATCATACATAATATAAAATGCCATCATTGAAAATTTTACATTCTACAATCCGTCATTTATCTCGGTAATTATCAAGTTTAAAGAAAAGTTGCCCATACGAAACATGTTTATTTTAGCGTCTTCTCTACGATAGCATCATAAAAAATAGGTGTCATAATGCACACGCATACCGATGAAAACACATTAATTAAAAGACAACCAATTCAACCATTTGTTATAGACATTTTAAATCAGGGACTGCATAACCGAAAAATACCGGTATTCTATTTTGACGGTATGACGTCATATCGGTTTTCAAATAGCGGTTTCGGTAGCGGAACCTTTATACCGAATTATTAAGCAGGATACTAACTGGAGGCGAGCCATCAGTACAATTCCTAATTCTTGTTGTAAATATTGTAATTGTAAAAAAATACAACTTTGATAAAATGATAAAGAGATACGTAATTAGTAGGTACCTGATTTAGATAAATTTATTTATGCAAAATACAACACAAAGAAAGAAAAAAGCGAGAAAAAAATGAACAACATGAACAAGAATCAATCCTTTGTAAGGTGACAACAAAGAAACAAAAAAGCATTCAAAGGAGTATTCCGTTGGACCAATTTTAGTATGAAACACTAACAATTGAGGACTTTCTTAAAGTTCTTGAAGAAAAACAAGTTCAGCTACAAGTGAGTTGTTTTTCTCAAGACGGATTATTGTCACCCAATTGAATACAGTTCTTCAAGATACCTTCTAACTACACTTCAACTCCAAGTTTTTAACACATTCACTGCCCAGAATCTCTACGCACTACGCTCCATGCCGATGCCTACGGCGTAGGCGCCCGCTAAGCGGTTTCATGGCAGACCTGAGTGAGAGTTTGAAAGTCAAGTGAGGAAGAAGAAGTAGTAAATAATTGTAATAATTAATATGCCTAAACAGTAAAGTATTCCATTGCATAATATTATATAGATTTGCATCATTTGGTTGCCTAACATATTTTTTTACCTACAAATAATGAAGTAGGATGATTTCATTGTATGATGTAAATTACATTGAATGTTCATGAGCTTCTGAGTGGAGCTAGAGAGCTTTTTAGTTATGTTGGTCTTCCACAAACCCGTCGTTCAGTTCGTCCACATCGCCGCCTAGGCAATCAAAACGGTTTTGAAGTTCAAGCTGAAAGCTCTCGGGGTTTTGAATTTGGATTGATACTGGACGGAGCGTAGACTTCATCAATCGAGAGCGCTCTTGCTTGACGCATATATTCAATAAAAAAATAACCCTAAGGGTAGGAAAATAGGGAATGATTGATTTTTCGTCGGTTAAAACTTTGTTTTCAAAGTAAATTATTATTAAGTTAAATAATTTAACTTGTCTGTCTCTCTCTCTCTTTGTACAGGTTAAAAAGAGACAGAGATATAGTGATATGTAAAGGCCTGGCAATGATTCACAATAACCTGCTATACTTATAATGAAAAGTATGAATTGCTTTCTAACTAAAGAAAGTTGGTGTGACAAATTATTTTTAATTTATAGGTTAAGCTATAAGTTTTTGTTTCGCCCTAACAGGGTCCATGCTGTACTTTATGCCCTTATAAAAAAAGCGGCCAAGTGCGAGTCGGACTCGCCCATGAAGGGTTCCGTAAAATAAATTGCGCTTTACGATTTACGACGTATTAAAAAAACTACTTATTAGATCTCGTTCAAACCAATTTTCGGTAGAAGTTTGTATGGAAATGTACATCGTATATTTTTTTTAGTTTTATCATTCTCTTATTTTAGAAGTTACAGGGGGAGGGGGGAACTCACATTTTACCACTTTGGAAGAAGTCTATACGAAATAAGCCGCTGCTTACACCGCTGTGTTATTTTACCTATGGCTATGTGGTCTTTTGTAAGTTAAAGGTACTTTACTAGTTATGCTGCCCCAAATATGAGCGACATGAGGTTCTGCTGTGACTTAAACACCGTGGCCGTGTAGGTGTAGGTACCTAGTTTACCAATATGCCATTAAGTAAACAAGATTACTACTGAGTTATTGACTCGTCTTACGGAGGGCTAACGAAATTTAAAAAAAACCCTACCTATTTGAAACATTCGAGAAACAGCTAAGTATGGATTTAAATTATTATTTTACCTTATTTTGTAAATTCAACTTCAACGTAACAAACACAAAAAAAAACAAAATCATTCACAACACCCGAACGCGGTTCAAAATTCGAAACTTAAATATTTGTTGACGAAATAAAATGCAAACATTGTATGTGAAAGTTAACTTTCTGTATCTTTCGCTCATAGATATATAAAGTAAAGATAGGCCCAACCCACACGAGTAATTTGTCCAATATGGTGGCCCTAAACTAGCAATGGAGGGCCACCGTGCCATAGTCTGTGGCAGGACTGGCAGGACGCCGTACCGTTCAGCTGTCAGATTGTGTCAGAGCCGACTGTCTTAAAATGCCCATTTGCGCCGTAAAAGGATGCACAAATTATGATACAAAAGTAAAAACAATACATGGAATATCTTATCATCGGTAAGTATCGTCAGTTTCTTTTTTATCGCTTAGTAACACATTTTCAAAAGAATTATTTCGTTACCTAGCGCCAAATCATTACGTTTTATGCATCGTGGAGGCTTATGATATGTGGATAGATAAAGTAGTGTATGTAACTGTACATAATTAGGCATTAAGACACTCGTGTGATGTTATTATGAAACTCGCCTTCGGCTCGTTTCATACACCCTCGCTCGTGTTTCATGCCCTTCATTATGTACAGTCACATAAAATACTATTACTAACACCGCCTACGATTACAGGTGCATTGGTGCAGCTCACCCTTATGTAATCATAATTAAAAAAAAATTACAATTTTAATTACAGTAGGTAGGTACATATTTATTTTTTAAATTTCGAAAAATGGAATGACCAAGCAATTCTGGCAAAAACGAAACCCTTAAAATTTATTAATGTCCGTCTGTCCGTATATACGGTCTATTTGAATGAAATTTTGACTTGTTTTCAGAACAGCTGAAGCTTTCATCACCAGAGCTGTGCGAAGTAGTGGAGAGGTTTGCCAGGAAAAAAAACCACCAATAGGAAGAGCTGAAGAAGAAAATAAGAATGCAATTTTTTTTTTTTTTTTTTTATTTATTAATAACAAAAAGTTACATATATACGTTGATACATTGCTCCACAAAACTAAATTTTTCAGTTTGACTGTGGAGTCAAAAATTACAGTCTCATTTCTCTTCAGCGTTAACATATGTTGAAGTGTCTTAAATATTGAGATCTATCTCATGAATGCCCCAGTAGAAACGTGAAAGGAGATTTCTACATGGCATCCATGAGGTATTTTTTAATCGATACTTAAATCTAGCTTTTTTAGGTTCATGAACAATGTCCGCGGGCAGGGTGTTCAGTATATATGGTATGCGTTTCTTTAGTGTCCTATCACCATAGTAATTGAACACTCTAGGTACTTCATATTTGCCCGCGGTCTTTGTCCTTGTGTTATGTTTGTGTTTAACAAGGTGTAAATCTTTAAGGTCATCATGTTTATTTACTGGTAACAAGTATTTCAGTTTAGAGCTTACCGGTAAAAAAGTCTACCAAAAACTGTTCAAAATATGTAAAATCTTTTACATATTTTGAACAGTTTTTGGTAGTCTTTTTTACAGTTATCTTTTGTCTTCTTATTCACAAGTAATTTCAGGAATCGGATTTGTAACATTTCTAATTTTTCAATATTAGTTTTGAAAGTTAGACCATAGCTATCAAGGGCATAGCAAAGGATGGATTCTACTATTGACTTATTTATATAAACATTTTAAGGTGCTGGTAGGAATTCTGTAACTTAAATGATAAAATTTACCTAAGAGTATTCTTAATTTGCAACAAATAAAATCAATGGGTGGTGACCAAGAGAAGTTTTCATCAATTTTTAATCCAAGATATGTAACGGAACTCACTTTTTCTATTGCCTTGCATGTACAGTTGAGTGGGATAATATTGTTGTGGAGGCAGGTGAAGCTGTGAGTAAAGATGGGTGGGGGTGTATCCTTAGGAATCAGATATGGAGAGTGGATAAGCATTAATTTGGTCTTATCATTATTCAACACGATCCCGTTATCGTGAGACCATTTGACGACCTTGTCCACATCCTCCTGCACAAGTCGACATGTCAGCGCGAGGTCGGTTCCGGCGCGCAGCGCGCACAGGTCGTCCGCGAACATGTGCGCCGGGCAGTGGCGCAGCGTGCCGCACAGGCTATTCACGTGCATCAGGTAGCAGAGGGGCCCACAGCCCGAGCCCTGCGGCACGCCGCACCGGACGACCTGCTCGTCGCTGAGCCCCGCGCCGACCTTCACGCGGAAGGACCGCGCGGTGAGGTAGTCGCGGAACCATTGGTTTAGCGGCCGCCCCACCCCGCACTCCTCCATAGCTCTCAGAAGCGTTCCAGTCTCGAGCGTGTCGAACGCTTCCTTAAAATCAAAGAATACTGCTATTATAAATAGTTTTTCAGATAAATAAGTGTTAATCTCATCCGTAAATACAGACAATAGTGTGTTTGTACTTTTCTGTTTCTGGAAACCATGTTAACATTTATTTAATATACTAGCTGTTGCCCGCGACTTTGTCCGCGTAGAACTTATACTTAGAAAATATAATGCAAACAAACTTCTACTTACCATCTTAAGGGATGATTTCCGAGGCAAAAACTATTCTATATCCTTCGAAGGGTCTCAAATTATCTCTATACCAAATTTCATCCCTAGTAAGCCTTTTGCCCTCTGACCATTGCTTGCTTCTTATAAGTCGGCGATTAATAATAAGTTACGACTATTACTGTAACTGATACGAGTGTAGCAGTAGTAGAAGAAACAGTTACCACAAACAGACTCGTCAATGAGTCTTTATAAAGTTCGATTTTCACATGGATCGAACACGTATGTTTAGGTATACGGAGCTAATTGCAATTTTAGTAGAGCCGATAACCAATAGGCACTGAATGTAGGTGAAATTGTGAACATGACTGTCTTCAAGTTAAAATTGTATTTTTGTGTATTGCTATATGTCACTTGTGTAGCTTTGTCCTTTATTTATAGTTATCGATTGATTTCGATTATGTGTTTTTTTGCCCTTAAAGTTTATTAAACTTAATTAAACAAACTTAATGTTATAAAATGTAAATTAGTGAAGGACAACTAAAAAAATACAATACGAACATCAATAAAATTATTTTGTACGCTCAATTGCTTGAATGCGAACAGTTTAATTAAAGAAAAGAGAAAATGCGCATGACTGATGATTACAATATGTGTGACCCACACCGTTTACCACATATTAGAAAACGTGTGTTTGCCATTCAGGGTCATTTCGAAACCATTAATCATCAAACGTATGATTATTATGATATAATATTATTTAGGATACGTTATATAAGACATTAGTAAATTACTGTGTATTATCAATCAGGTAAATTTATTTATTAGGTATGTAACTTTTTGAACGCGCGTGGCGCTCCGAAATCGTGGGCAGTGAATGTAGGTCTGTATCGAATGTCTCAAGTAGATTATGTTTTATGTACCTACAGTGACCGGCATAAATATATGATGGAACAAAGGCCGCAAAAATGATCTGCTGACAACTCTATTCCTAGAGCCGTAAGAGCGTGTCAGATATTTTTGCGGCCTTTGATTCATCATAATATTCATGCCGGTGCATGACTGTACATTTAGGAAACTAGCTTTTGTTTGTTTTGATATATATATTTAGCTATGTTTTGGCAATTACCCATACATTATATATGGGTAATTGCCGTTACGAAAATGAGAAAAGTTAAAGCATAGATTAGATTAAGGCTCTTAACTATGGGCATCTTTTTTGATTTCGACCCACATACATAATATTGTGTATAACCAAGATATTTACCATACCTAATAACTGAGTGTGGGCTACAAGTTAATGAGTAGTTCTGTTACCCAAGAACGAGTGTTTGGGATAAATATAAGTAGGTACTTCATCCTTGTCTGATACCTTTTTACGGCTTAATTACTGAACCAATCGTGATGATTTTTGACTGCTGCAAAGTCAAAGCCAGAGATAAAGAGGCTATTTTATTTTTTAATATATTTCCGTGCTTTTGTGTGTCTGTCTGTATTGAGCGGCCCTTTGTCATGGAACTATGTTTTCCTCGATTGTGCTATAGTTGGCTGTTAATATTTCAAAATAAAAATATTTTTCCTAGGAAAATCTGCTTTGCTATAGCGTTAGCGCGTAATATCGTTAGTTAAAAGTAGTAGTTAGTCTTTCTTGTTTCTAATAAATAAGAATATGGGAATACAAAACTTCCACAGCAAATACCTATCAATGAACCAATATATCGTTACAAAGGAAGAATATAAACGAATGATGTAGGTATTCGTGTCAGGCACGAAAATCGCGCCCAAAGCCCAACTACAATATACGCACGATAGCTCTGGTCAGCTTTACTGTGCTTCCTGCGACCGAGTATTTAAGAGTAAGTTCGGCACACATTGCTTTGAGACTGAAGTTTGCTTGAAGCATACACCTTGGCTACACTGTTTAATTAAGTGCGATCAGTAATAGGATACCTTTGTTTTCATGATAGCCCAATATCTCTCAATTGGGCGAACTTCTGGGCAATTGGGAGGATTCATCTCCTTATCCACTACTTCTACCTTGTCGAAACTATTTAGCTTATTTAGGCTTTCAACTTTCAAACTACCTAGATAATAGTTATTTCAGATAAAAGTAAGTATTATTCCGTTGAAATAGCAAACAATGAAGTGCCAAAGGTAATTCTGAGATCCTTGAGGAATCGACGGAAGTCCTCAAATATTGTCAAAGACCACACATTTCGCTCATAAACCGAAAACAACGGACACCACATCTCCGTAATCACTCCAGAACCCAACTCTATCTCAACTAAATAAGACAGAATTTCCCAATTTTAACGGAAAAAGCTAGGAAATGGGAAATTGTTGCATTGTGTAGTCTAGAAATAGTTTTTCTCAAGAAAAAATTTTAAAAGTCCTCAGGGTTCATCTTGTAAGAAAGAAAATGTAAAATGTGAGTTTTTGATAGGTAAAACTTAAAACTGCCCTGTTGGCAGGCGCGGCTCACTCGCGATTTACGTTCATCGCCACAATCTCAATCATCGCAAGTTTCTATACAGGGTGTGGCCTGTAATCGGAGCAATAAATTAAACTGTAGATTATTAAGCTTGTGAACAATTATTTCCACTTTGTTTTATTTAAAAAAAGCATATTTTTTTAATATGTTTTTCCTTCAAAATAAGTTTACTTGTATTGTTTTACTCTACTGGAGTGCTATAAGTAACTTTTGATTAAAAACACACTAAAAAAAGAAATAAAAATTATAATTTTCAAGTAAAATGCCTGTGACATACGGACAGACGGATTGACGGGCAGACATGACCAAACTATAAGGGTGCCGTTTTTGCCATTTTGGCTACGGAACCCTAAAAAGGTCCTCTAGGCATTGTACCGAGTATGCTGGCAGTATTTCTTCGTTGAACTGCAATGCTGGTGCGTTGCATGAGAAAACTGCCAGCTCTTCGATTACCAGTTATGATGATACGAATGCTGAAATGACTGTCGATTCTGTAAATTCCTACAATTGAGGAGCTAAAAACCTATAGTTAAATTCAAAATTGAAACGCAGAAGCCTAAAAACCACTATCTTGAAATAACTAACAAAGTTGAGGAAAGCCTAATTTTCGACCATGGTTTTCTACTATGTCGCTGAACCGAATTCATATGTATTGGTACTCATTAGACGCATAATTTCACGTTCTTTAATTTTTTAGTGTGCAACTTTTCGCTAGGATGCACCGTATAGAAGCTACGAGTGAGAAACCAAAAAAAGTCCCAAAATTTCGAGGCTTTGTGGCCGCCAAAAGTTGTCCCAAGATATCTCGTGTAACCATTTTTGATATTTGATCGGTTGTATCGATGTCAACGATATAAAAAAAAAATCTTCTACACCACCACTTGCAACGTACCCCGGGGTGCTTTGAACCTCTACGAACTGGCCTAAACAACATCTTAAAAGTGAAACTGTGAACTAGAGTGTGCGGTGAAGGAACTAATATTTTTTGTGCATGTTTAATTTGGTTTAAATAGTAATTATGAACGTTAAACCATGGCTTATACAAAAGCGAACCGGGTAGAGATCCTAACTATTCGTCTGCTCTTCGTCCCATAGCCCTTATGTCATGTATTTTCATTCGATTCTAAACAAGAACGCTGGTAAAGTGCATAAGAATTTTACAATGCAAAAAATGCCAGGGGCCGCACTAGGCTAGGCCTGTATCGCGGGAAACCAGGTTCCGATTTGGTGTCATGCTTATATTATTGTTTATTGTTTAGGTACATCATCTGTGAAAATTTCAACTGTCATATCGTTCGATATCTTACTTACGTGCGACATTTGTCAAATTTGTATGCAAATTGATAATTGATTGACAATTCATTTCGAACTACGTCATCTCGACTGATATTAGAATAGAGGTTAAATCAAATTTCTTTGTTTTTCAGAGACGTTCGAAATTTGAATGAAATAATATTATCGAAATCGATGTTATTATTTAGTAATAATAACATTTCCACAGATAAGAAATTTGTTCTAACAAAACAGTTTATTTTTAGCTTAAGGCCTTCGTTTCCTGGTCGGCGTCCCGTGAAATTCAGATTTCAGTTACGCGCTGTTACCTCTTATAAGACGAAAACAATTATGTATTTAAGTATGTAATGCATGTAACAAGTTGTACTAAGAATTTACGGAAAAAAAAATTATATAAGTAATTATTGAACCTGCATACTAAATTTCACGAGAATCGGTTGCAAGTACTGGCAGTAGGCCGAAGATGCAGAATCTGAAAGGCATTCTGATAGGGTATCAATGACCACCCACTGCCACTTATGTTTAGATTCGGAGGGCTATATCGGTTACCTTGGTTCTGCTGCGGATATCCTCATTAAGACTCTCGTCTACAGTGGCATTGGGCGGGGCACATTGCTCGTAGAACCGATGGTCATTGGCGCGGAAGGTTCCTCAAGTGGCACCCACATAAAAAAAAAATTTTTTTGAATTTCGGTCAAGTGCGAGTTGGAGTTTAGTTTTCCCATACATTTTGAGACCCAGCGCCTGATGAAGGCAACAAGCAATTTTGAAAAGTTTTTTTGTATGGGAGCCCCCATAAATATTTATTTTATTCTGTTTTTTAGGTTTTTTTTTATAGCGGCAACATCTGTGAAAATTTCATATACGCTTATAACTTAGTGATTACCTATATAGCCTCTTGCGTTGTTTTTTTTTCGAGATAATACAACATTATGATTATTTTGTTTAGTGTCTACATCCCTATTTTCGATAAGATAAGATAAAATAAGATTTCTTTATTGTAAGAACTGTGTACATTTAGGTGTTTTGTGTAAAATAAAGTCCAACAGCTTGCCCATTTCGGACGTGTTTATTCTAAAATTGCGATGCACCTAAAAATATTGAACATCTGACCATAACTATTACACCAGTAAATAAACTAGCATGGTTAGAATGATCAATGAAAGCTTCTACTTATACCTCAGACCCACAAAGGATTTAAACTCATCACATAAATGGCTTGCTACAGCATAGACGACTTTATGACCACTACCTAAAAAAGGTTGAAAAATACTGTAATGATAGATAGATTATCTGTCGTCAGTATGTTAAAACTAAAGATAGATTGGAAAAGCTAAAATTTCTCTGATTTCCTCTTTATTATAGGTATGAGTATTTTAAGTACCTATTAATATTAGAAGTACAGGTACGTTAGTATAGATTAAAAACATGAGTTACCTACCTACACATATGATTGCGTGTTGTTATTTATTTTGGACATGTTTAAATAACGAATGACTAATTAATAATGCAAACGTATAGTATCATTAGGTACCTACCATTGTTTTTGTAATCGGTGACTGCATCATCCGTGATAAGTTACCTAGCTTTTTTTTTAAAACCTCATATGTGTTAAACAGTTTAACAACAGACTTGACAAACTATTTGAAGCAGTGTGAACCTGTGCTAAGTGAACTATGATTTAGACGCATCAGCGTCAGCTGCCTGTCTAAAATACAATAATAATAATAAATCATTTATTACCTTTCTAAAGGAGATTTCCTCGTAGGAACTATGACGGTAGTTTTTAACATTTGGTCAATATCACAGTCATCATCTCCATCTCCACTTATAATAAATATCTGAATTAAACAACCGGCCAAGTGCGAGTCGGACTCGCGCACGAAGGGTTCCGTACCGATATCTATAAAAACGGTAAAACTATCGTTTTTTAGCATTTGTTGTTATAGCGGCAACAGAAATGGCAGGCAGGCAGGCGCTCGAGGTCACAAATTTGAATTATTAATTGGGCCAACATCATAAACAAGGCTGCAAAAAATCAGAACTACCTACCGGATTTGACGCAAACTACAAACTACGTACTTTCAGGCGACAAAGTTACTGGATTACACGTCGCCTTAAAGTTTATCGCCGCCACATCTGTCAGCTATAAGAAACGTCAAAACGGCGGAATTGCTTTGCCTTTCACCTATTAATAATTTAAATCCCGTCTACGATCATGTGTTTTCACGAGACACGCCAGAAGGTAAAGGGTCGTTCTCATTTTTCGTCCAGATTTGCAATTTTTGAAAAAAAAAATTTTTTTTGACGCTGTTGTGTTGATATTGATATCGCGTATATGCATACTTATTTTATATATTATTCAATAAAAGGCACATCTGTAATTATGTAATTAATAAAAATCCGGACAGACGTACTACGACTGAATTTTTGCACAAGCTGAAATCGATAAGTTCGTTCACGTTGCTCAATCGTTTAAAAAAAATGTCATGTTATAAGTTTTTATTTTACGAAGGAATAGTCTCCGAAACAACTCATCCTATTTTAAAAATATATATAAATAGGTATTATGCTCTGTTTTACTCGCAGTTCTCTGCCTGGAACTTCTTCTCTGTATACGCGGGTGCAGCCGCGCAGGCAGCTAGAATTATTGAACAAGCCACTGGACTTTTGAATTTGTCAGCTGGGGATGTTTTGTGCGTTGAGTTCTCAAAGTAGTAAAAATTTTTATAGGTCAATGTTCGTCAGGTGTAGTTCTAACATGAGCTCTGTCGAGCATTGCTATTTGACTGTTACTCGTATATTAAACAACTTATAGGACAAATGCTTCATGCAAGTTTGAAAAATAAAACTTCAATTTGTCAGTAAGTATGTGTCCAGACTTATTCGAAACTTAGAAAGTTGTTTAGCTTAGAAATTCTATTACAGGATGGACGTGTTATTGGAACAGTACATCACTCGTACGGTTAAGGAATAATTCTAGTATGGAGGTTACGTTATAATCGAGCAGTTTCTTTTACGCAGTTGGAACACATCTCTTTCCCTTTGTTTCGTCATGACTCGTGTATATATCAGGAGATATAATACCGTAAAATTTATTTCATGTTATTGCGTATTTGGATAGAGAGTAACCGAAGACGGCTCGAAAACTTGTTTCAGTCTTCTGAAAGCTGCTGTATTCTGAGTAAAAATAATATGATTTCTAACGTGTGATAGTTTCTTCTACAACGATCAGAAAGTCTAAGTACTTAGTAATAAACGGGTCTGAAGTTTTCTGATACACTAGCGTAACAGTTAGACGAATGAGATAATGATTGGGTAGTGTAATACGCGTAAGTACGAGATTCAATAGAAAGGAAACATGTGGGTAATGTTTCTTCTTTGTAACACAAAGTTCTTTATCTACATATTCTCATTTCTCGTTTCAGTTTGATTTTAGTGGTGTTGATAAAACGATTATGATCCAGGATTGTTCGTGCTATACCTACTAAATATATTGACTTTATTAGTATTGAGATTGAACTGTGACTTTTCTCGCGTTACAGCATAGTTACGTACTTATAGTACTCGCATATTTTCATAGGCAGAAGTAAATCTTTCATATCTTTATTCAAAAAACAATATACATTGCGTTTGAAATAGGTAGGTGTAGGTACATAAGCTCGAAAGTTTACATCAAAGTATAATAAGTAAGTTAAAGCGAGTTCCAAATTAGTTATAAATTCACAATCACAATATTATATAATTCATGAAATAAATTTCAATTCACAATAAAAAATAATAAAAATAGCACACTACTGACAATTTAAATAATTTAGTTTTAATTAGTAAAACATAATGAAAATTATTAAAAAAAATTAAATAATATAATTACATCAATTATACACAGCCAATAAATAACTTAATTATTTTAGTTTGTTACAATTTTGACAAAAACCTTCGACTGAATAAAAACAACTCTTTAGCAAAAAGGCTTTAAGCTTGTTCTTAAACACAGTAACACTAGACAGTGACTTCATTTCCACCGATAACTTGTTAAAAAGGACAATTTCCTGATAACCAGCTGACTGCTTAACTACGTTTAGCTTGGTAATTAAAGAAGGCAACAAGTCCTTCCGCCTAGATTCTAACCGCTGTTTTCTCTGTTCAGGAGTTTCCAACCCTGATAAATTCTTAAATAAATCCGTGAGAAGTACCAGAATATATAAGCTGGGAACCGTGAGTATCCCAAATTCTAAAAAGTAGCACTTACAAGACGTATACTGTGGTATTCTAGCCATAATCCTTATCGCCCTTTTCTGAGCAATAAACGCCGAGTAAATATTGTATTTGTAACTGTTCCCCCAGAATTTAATACTGTAACGGATTCTGGATTCCACCAATGCAAAATAAACAGTTTTAAGCTGGTTCAGGTTTACCTCATCTCTAAGGCTTCTAAGAGCATAGCAGGCAGAACTGACAGAATTGACAACCGCTAAAAGTTCATCCTTCCAGTTCAACCTGTCCCTACTCGACTAGTTATTTGAAATTATAGGTGTTGCTACTGTTATTATAATAGTTATGTACTGTGTTGATCGAAATATCTACGTGAACTGTAGGTACAGTATATCGTAGTTATTAAATGAACTGTAAGTAGGTACAGTGAAAGGTCATTAAGCGTTTTCATCTTCTTACTTATTGAAATAAGTAGTCTAAGTACATCAAGTATGGTAATTATTTGAATTATAAAAGAAAGTGAGTATGTCGTTAGCTATGTTTGATTACAACCAGTTGAAGTAAATAAGTAATTGATATTTTATATACATAAACAGTTCAGTATTGATAATTAAAGGATTGTTCGAATCAATTTAAATTTTACATGCGAAATGGACATAATTCCATAACCCTAAATATTAGGCATAGAGTACATCAATATGAAGATTTGTATATCTATAGTTTCGAGACTTGGGCTATTTTTGACATGGAATGTTTTTTATGGGATATGTATAATCGGAAGTCGATAAACGAGAAGTCCCTATGACAGCTCAAAAATGCTACGAGAATTCCGATAACTGGTAGTTACTATGAGTCCACCTTGTGGAGGGTCCGCTGCGCCTTCCAGTACGTACGTGGTCGCCTCTAGAGAACCTCCCCGCCCCAATGGCCATCATGATTAGTTAGTATGTATGTATGTAAGTTTGGTCCAAACCTTTAAATTAGGTACACTTGCGTATCTTCGGTGACAATGCCATAATATCATAGAGCTGGTCTGATGATGGAGTCGGAAGATGGCCATAGCAACTCCTAAACTAAAGAAGGTATAGCCATCGAATTTGGGCTCATTCGTTTGTTCATGGCAAATACTCTGGTCTAGTGCTGGATGATTTCCAGAGTCTGATGATGGAGCTGGAAGGTGGTCATGGAACTCCTAAACTAAACTTGATAAACCCATCTAATTTGGGTTCATCTGTTTTGTCTTGGTAAACACTTTGGTGATGGATGATTTCCAGGATCTGATGATGGAAGGTGGTCATGGAAACTCCTAAACTAAACTTGATAGACCTATCTTGTTTGGGTTTGTGTGATTTGTCTGTACAAGTACCCACGAACCAGCTACATAATATGCAGGGTTACTCGTATTGAAAATAACATCTCTGCGTGATCGCGTCAGAAATGAGGCTATCTGCAGCAGAACCAAGGTAACCGATATAGCCCTCCGAATCGCTAAACTTAAGTGGCAGTGGGCGTTGCACGTAGAACTGATGGCCGTTGGGGCGGAAAGGTTCTCGAGTAGCGACCACGTACCGGAAGGCGCAGCGTTGATAGGCCTCCTACAAGGTGGACTGATGACATGGTAAAGGTCCACACTAAAAAGTGGTGAGATATTTCGTAGAGCCAAGTCAGGCATTCTTATTAAACTTTATTTGCTTGCTAAATAAAACTCTGCAACTTGGGAATCACACAACATTACTGCATTTACTAATTAAGCGTGATTGCCAAGTCACAAAATGCCCCACTGGCCGGAGGCGGCGTCCGCGGCGTGGTCGAACAGAGTGAGCCCTGTCGCGAATCATGGCAGTTGATGATATCGCGATGACTTTAACTCGTGGTCGGACCGTGTGGTGCCGCCTTAAGAGATTATTTGCGCTGGCAAGGTTATGATATAATTGTGACTGTGGGTAGAATAAGGTCGTAGTCTTTGGAGCATTTAAGGGCTTGCTCTGTTGGAGAAGCCTCATTTTGTGATCTGAAATTGGCGAGTGACGAAGTAGTCTGAGGAGGTGTTCTCGCCAAGGAGCCGGGAGCTACGCAGCTGATCTCTGAAAGCTAAGTGTCATAGATTCTCAGCACTTTACCTTTTCTCCTATTTGCTTTATTGTTCTACTATAAATGTGATATATAATTTATGTATTATGATGATGTTTCATATCATGAGAACCATGAGTTTTACGTAATGATACTGGTATATGTCTCATGCTAACTGAGGGTCTCAATATCCTGATATTTCGTCTATTTGAGGTGTGGTAACTGTTAGATGTAAGTATAATATGTAATATAGATGTTAGGACGAGCCGAGTTAGTATTAAACGGACCTTACTACGCAACACACCGGCCTATCATTTAATCCATCCACACGAAGCCACCTCATGGCGACCGTGAACAGTTTTTTTAGCTAAATAGACATTTTATAATGCCGTAAGACGACTCTCGAGTATGGCGGAGTTGGCGAATTATACTGGCAAAGTGCGGTTCGGTACGAGTGATAATCATAATGGGGAAAGAGTGTTCTAAATGCGTCTTTTACTCTTTAAGATCCGATTTATTTTATGTAGTGCCTAGCTAACGTCGATTTACTGATTGATACATGTCGGAGGAACTCCAATTTATTTACGAACAATTAGAAAAAATAAGAATATCGTTAAGGAAATTAGGCGCGGAACGAAGAGAAAAACAGGCAGAAAATACGAGCGAAAAGTTCTCGCAAGCTAATGAACTTTATGAATGTTACAAGTCGATCGTAATTGACGAAAACAGAAGCTCAAAAGAATATTGTTCAGGGTATATTTTAGATAGTTTAGTAACTAGAATAGAAGAATCTTATGATAAAATTAAAAATTATTGTCTGTTAAGTATTACAGAGAAAACTCCTGTTTTTCCAATTGTTTATTGTGTACAAACCTCCAAAATGGAGAAATTTGATTTAAAAACGGCGGCAAATTTGATTCCTGTCATGGACGGTAATGAAGAGACGGTTGAAAAAATTATTGATAGTGTAGAATTATATAAGGACTGTCTCAAGGACGACTCATGCAAAAAGTTATTAGCTAACTTTGTGCTTAAGACTAGGTTATCTAAACCGGCTAAACTTAAATTGAAACACGAGTACAGCTCGTGCGAAGCCTTACTTAAGGATATGCAGGTATTTTTACTAACAAAGAAGTCACCGAATGCACTACTCACGCAAATAAATAATATATGTCAAAACGACATGTCTATTGCGCAGTATGGCGCTAAACTAGAGTCACTTTTTGTTGACCTTACAATCTCGCAGGCTAACTCGAATCAGAAAGCTTACGAAATTCTAAGGCCTCTAAATGAGAATATGGCGATTAAGAAATTCGCCGATGGTTTAAAAAACAGGCGTTTAAGCACCATCATATCAGCGCGTAACTACGGCGAGCTCAAGGACGCCGTGCGCGCCGCCGAGGATGAAGAGATAGCGCAGCCCCAACCACCGACCTCTAACTCGATGATGCACATGCGAGGTAAGTCATATTATAATAGGCTACCGACTCAAGGGCGTGCAAGCTACTCAAATAGAGGGTACAAGGGTCACCCACATAATAATTATAGACCGTTTACGAACTATAATAACACTTATAATAACTATCGCGGTAACCAAAATTATCGCGGTAGACATATTCGAGGCGCTTACACACAGACGAGTCGCGGGCGAGTCGCCCGTGGTAGGGGATATTTTCGTAACAATAATATGCACGTGGCCCAGGTGGAAGCCACCGTAGTGCCTTCAACTGACGACAATACATCTAGCCGAAATCTGTTTTTTCGAGATTAAAGAATGTATTTTGACAACCGATCTAAACAAAGCTAATTATATATTCCTGTATGTGAAAAATAACAAGTGTTCATATCTCTTGGACACAGGCGCGTCGTTGTCAGCGATTTGCACACGTGCGCTACCGAGAAATATACCCGTGTACTCAGATAGGATTACTATAAATGGAATTGATGGGAAAATATTCTCAGAGGGATATGTTTACATTACAATTGAGGCTCCGAATGGGTTAAATATTAAACATAAATTTTATATTTTCGAAACATTACCATGTAAATCGGATGGAATTTTGGGTCAGGATTTCTTTAATAACTTCGATAAAGTAACTTTTGATTTGGAAAATTCGACTTTGATATTGAAAAACAACCACAATCAATACAGAATAAAAATAATAAAAACACCCACTACTAGCGAAGGTTTCTTAAAAATACCAGCGCGGAGCGAATCAACACATTTTATTAAGTGTGACAATATAGCTCAGGATAGTGTTATTTTTCCACAGGAAATTCAGGAAAATGTATTTTTAGGTAGTACAATAGTGTCACCCAAGGATAACACGATACCTATCCGAATACTAAATACTAACGAAAATGACATAAGAGTTCCAATTTTTACACCTAAATTAGAGCCATTACATAATTATACAGTTTGTACATTTAATAAATGCGAGTCGAATTCGAGCCGTGCGGATAAGTTGTTATCGGAATTGAAATTGGATCACTTGCATTCTGCAGAACGTGGGACCGTCGAGTCAATATGCTCTAAATATGCTGACATATTTCAACTGCCCGGAGACATGCTAACAACAACAAAGATATATGAGCAGTCTATTACTTTGAAACAGGATGCTAAGCCTGTTTATACTAAGCCGTATCGTATCCCACATAGTCATAAAGCAGAGGTGGAAAATCAAGTTAAAAAAATGTTGCAAAATGACATTATAGAGGAGGCTCAAAGTGAATGGTCAAGTCCTATTTTACTAGTACCGAAAAAGTCAGACGAGTCAGGAAATAAATCGTGGAGATTAGTTATTGATTATCGAAAAGTAAACGATATGATACAAGACGATAAATTCCCGTTACCGAATATCAATGAAATTCTAGATTCATTGTCAGGCGCTATTTACTATACACATTTAGACCTTAGCCAATCATACTACCAAGTAAATTTAACCCCAGAAAGTTGAAAAATAACAGCTTTTACTACAAATAGCGGTCAATATCAAATAAAAAGACTCCCTATGGGGACAAAGATTTCACCGAGTGCTTTTTCACGCGTTATGACTGTAGCAATGTCAGGTTTGAACTATGAAAAGTGTTTTATATACTTAGATGACCTTGTTATATTTGGACGAAATTTAGATACTCACAACAAAAATTTACTTGCCGTATTTGATAGACTTAGGAAAGTGAACTTAAAACTAAATCCCAGTAAATGCCAATTTCTAAAAATAGAAATTTTATATCTTGGTCGTGTTGTAAGTAAGGACGGAATAGCACCCGATCCAAATAAAATAAAAAGTATTCAAAATTATCCCACTCCCACTGACGCTGACGCAGTTAGAAGATTTGTAGCTTTCTGCAACTACTACAGAAAATTTATCCAAAATTTTGCTAGTATAACATATCCATTGAATAAACTTTGTAGGAAAAACGAACCATTCGAATGGACGACGGAGTGTAAACAGTCATTTAATTTATTAAAAACAAAGCTAATAACACCCCCTATCCTACAATATCCCGATTTTTCTGTTAAAAATCAATTTGTTTTGCAAACTGACGCCAGTGGCTCAGCGGTAGGCGCAGTTCTATGTAATAAAGACTTAAGGCCCGTGGCTTACGCTAGCCGACCTTTGAACAAAGCGGAACAAAGATACCCAACGATACAAAAAGAATTACTTGCAATTGTATGGAGTGTTAAGTATTTCAGACCATATTTATTTGGGAA
This sequence comes from Epinotia brunnichana, assembly GCA_963854355.1. Lineage (NCBI taxonomy): Eukaryota > Metazoa > Arthropoda > Insecta > Lepidoptera > Tortricidae > Epinotia > Epinotia brunnichana. The sequence continues at coordinate 2,234,680 of OY977955.1, read as the reverse complement.
AAGATTCACAATAATGACTGACCACAAACCGCTTATCTATTTATTTGGCATGAAGGACCCAAGTAGTAGATTTTTAAAATTTCGATTAGATCTAGAAGAATATACTTACAATATTACATACGTAAAAGGTTCAGAAAACGTTATAGCCGACGCATTGTCTAGAATAATAATAACATCAGAGGATTTGAAAGAGATGAATGAAAAGCTAGTGACAGTGATGACAAGAGCGCAAAGGAAAAGAGAAGAGGAGAGTAGGAAGAATGTCAGTAGTATCCCTAGTACAGCCAAAGACGAGCGGAGTGATCAACCGCGAGTCGTGGAAATATTAAGGATACCAAATGACTCAGTGGAAATGGTAATTGCAGAAGAAGAAAAATTAAAGCAATTAAGGAATAAAAAAATGATAGATGCAGAATGGGAGTGTTTTGCGTTTGTGAATAGCAAAAGAATATTATACATAAATCTCGGTTATTCAACACAATTTACGCGAGCCGTATTTGTGGAAAAGCTGAGTGAATTTAGTAAAAGAATTAATGTCGACAAAATATGTATGATAATAAAAGGAAATGAACATGAGGAGTTTATGAAAAAATTACTAAGTGAAGTACAAAATAAATATAAATATGAGGGGCCCAAGATTTTAGTGTTGAGAGGAGTTTCGAGAATAGACAACGAAAGAGATATAAAACATATATTGAACGACTATCACCTATTACCAACCAGTGGACATGCTGGGGTGCGTAGGATGATAAACAATATCAAACGAAAGTTTTACTGGCCAGGAATCGAAAGGGACGTTCGAGAGTTTGTTCGAACATGTGAAAAATGTCAAAAAATGAAACATTCAAGGCACACAAAAGAGCCTATGGTGGTGACGACCACCGCAACTTATGCTTTAGAAAATATATTTTTAGATATAGTAGGTCCTGTCGACAGGGATGATAGCGGTAATGTCTATATACTCACGTTACAATGTGAATTAAGTAAGTTCATAGAAGCGTATCCATTAGTGAAGAAGGAAACCAAAACAGTAGCTAGAGCGTTAGTTAATAATTTTATTTTAAGGTTTGGTATTCCAAAGAGCATAACAACTGATAGGGGAACAGAGTTTATTTCATCGACAATGACAGAAGTTTGTAAATTACTAAATATAGAAAAATTAAATTCCACGGCATACCATCACGAAACAATAGGATCGTTAGAAAATTCACATAAAAATTTAGGTTCGTTTTTGCGTATACAATGTGACAAAAATCCCGAAACATGGAGTAATTGGCTCCCCTTTTGGTGTTTCTGTTATAACAACACCGTACACACAGCAACCAAATATGCCCCATTCGAACTAGTGTTCGGAAAACCATGTGAAATTCCAGGTAGATTAAGTACAATTGTAGAACCACTGTATAACGTAGATAATTATAGTTTAGAGTTAAAGTACCGACTACAAGTCGCTCATAAAGATGCACGCGATAATCTTTTGAAAGTGAAAATGGACCGCAAAAATGTGTATGACAAAAAAGTGCACCCAGTGACATACAAATGTGGTGATCAAGTGTTAGTGCGTAATGAAACGGGTAGAAAACTTGATTGTTTGTATGACGGCCCTTATGTTGTTATAGAAGATAAGGAACCCAATGTAATCATACAAAAAAAATAACAAACATGATGTAGTTCATAAAAATAGAACTAAACCCTTTGTAACTAGCATATAAACATAGCATTAACATAATGTTTTCATTTTAGCGTTGACAAAGAAAAATGTTATTGTCATACATTTTTCTTTTTCACCTACCCCTGTAATGAGGTGTGGTAACTGTTAGATGTAAGTATAATATGTAATATAGATGTTAGGACGAGCCGAGTTAGTATTAAACGGACCTTACTACGCACCACACCGGCCTATCATTTAATCCATCCACACGAAGCCACCTCATATTCTTAATGTCTCAATTACGCTCATACTTACTGTAACTTTATAACTAGCTACCCAAGCGAAACTACCCCGTTTTTGCCGCCATTAGGGCGTTGTGTAAGGTAACGCTCTCTGTTAATGGTACTCGTTGATATTATGGATGTTAGTTCCCGTAGCTTTGTCCCCGAGGGTCTTACACGGAGGTGAGATCCCACCATGCAACGTCCGGAGCACCGGGTTCCGCGTTGTATGGTGTCTAAGAGGGAGTTCCAAGTTTCGCCAGTGTGCTGGTGTGAAACACCCCCGTACTAGCGTGAGCCTACGTAGTACGGCGGTTGTGGAAAGGGATAGTCGGGTATCGTTCAGATTGCCTCCTTGAGCGGCAGGGAGGTGCGTAGTAGCGCTGTAAGCCCTGTAGCGGTCAGGCCGTAAGGTGCGCGCCCTAGTGAGTGGCCGGCCACGCCAAGGTGCCTCGTAGGTTGTGAAGGAGGACAACTCGAATGTAAGGCAGCCTTGACGGGCACCGATAGATTCGTGTCGAATCGCTTGAGGGGAACTAGACGGGCTATGTAATACCTCATAACGAGACTGACTGACTATACCTGTAGAGCCCGTATAGGATGACCTCTTTAATGTGATGACGCAATATATCCTAGTTACTAATATGAAATCATCTGAGACTGCTACTTGAGACTACTTGTATATAATACTTTGTTTGTGAGAGCGAGTTCAGTATAAGAGGAGGTTCATAGTTGCTCGGCCGGTAGGCGAGAACATGAGAAAGTATACAGCGCACAGTGTGTGGCTAACCTCCTATAGTGCAAGGTGCACCATGTCATTTTGCTTAGTAGGTAGAACTTGTATGTGCTAAGAGTTCTGGGGCATAAGTGACAGGTGTGTCATGGTTATATTTATAACCACAGGTGGTACAGGCGAGCGTCATCGTGTGGGCACGCGAGCACCTTCGTGTCGCGTGTCGTGTCAGAAAGCGAAGCAGATATCAGTGGACTGCATTGGATGAAAGGTAGGATTCAGATTATCCCTCCTATGTTCATATATAAACCTTTCGCGGCGCCCTCTAATTTTGTGCAGTCTGACGGTATTTGTACCAGTTACATTCCTATATAACGAGAGGGCGTTCGCGACATGGTGGAGTGATGCTGGGATATTTGAATCCGTGCCTATCGGTTATATTGAGCTGATAGGCAGTCAGATTCGTTCAGTTCTGTCTGAACCTCTGTTATGGCAATTTAGTGTCGTGGAGGAGTTATGGTGTAGCATATATTAATAATTGGTCCGTGCACGCACAATTCCTTGATTGATTGAAACACAGAAACATCAGTATGATTTATTTGTCCCAATTTTACATTTGTTTGAGAATAATGTAAAAATTAAATTATGTATATCATATAGAATGTATTAAATACAATACCAGTCGAATAATGATACATTCTATTAGAGTTTATCTGGAACACTAATGGTGATGTCAATTCAGCCGAGGCGCCCGGCTGGTTGTTTCTCGATCAGTGCTTCAGTGTTGTAGTGGAGATTCCCTTTCAAGTGCTTAGAGTTAATGTTGTTACGTTGCTATTTTTAACATCTTGAGAACATGTACAGTTTAAAGAAACTAAGAAACAGTTACCGTGGATAAATAAAACGGAAAGCAACGGATTAACTGTTTCCATTATACATTTGCGTATTATGAAAAATGAAAAAATGAAAAATAGTTTATTCAGTAACTTAACATAGCTTAACTAAATACAGGTTGGTGTCTCTTTTTAAGTATCGAGATACCTGTGTCAAGAGACACCGCTCTTCCATAGTGTAACTTTAAACGTACAGAAGTGCACAGAACATGTTTAAATAATAATATAATATAAGAGGAGTAAATCTCCTAAAACTAATACTAATTGTTTATTTTAAATACTAAAGCAGTGTTTGTGTGTGTGTGTGTGTGTGTGTGTGTGTGTGTGTGTGTGTGTGTGTGTGTGTGTGTGTGCGTGACTATGTGTGTGGTGTGTGCGCGCGTATGGGTGTGGATCTAAATATGTCGGTATATAATGAGTTTTATCTGTCGTTTTCTGATAATAAGCTTTCTACATCGGAGTAGTTTTTATCTTTTAGCCAAGTCATCATTTTCTTTTTACACTCTTTAAAGGTTGTGGAGTTGATGTCAATAAGAGGATTTATTAGGTTGTATAGGTGAATAGACTGGAACTCGTATTGTCTCCTAGCGTAAACAGAGTTAGCTGTCGCGGAGGGGATTGTCTTTGGCAATCTCCTTCTCGTCATTGTGACGTTAGGTTTAAAAGAAGTACTTTTGTGTCTTCTCAAGATAGCATGTAACACGTACAACTTTCTGACAGTCATCAGCTCGCAAATTTCGTACAGCTTTTTTGTAGGGAACCTATAGGGTTTGGAGTACATCACCTTCAACAGCGCTCTTTGTGCTCTCTCTAACTCAATAAACTTCGTTTTGGTGGCACCACCCCATATAGGGATGCAGTATACAAGGACAGACTGGGCCAAGGAAACGTAAATTTGATTGAGTAGATTTTTCGAGGCTATATGTTTGAGGTTTTTAAATATGTACATCATTTTACGCGTTCTGGTTAAGATCAGTTCAGTATGTGTATGCCACGAGAGTCGCTGGTCAAGCATGATGCCAAGGTATTTTGTGTTCTCAGCCCTGTTGATTACTGTGCAGTTGCAAATCGTGCTGACCGTATCTCTACAAGTATGTATCCTAAGTTTAAAAGTTGCGTCAGGTTGGGTTCTTTGGTATTTGGTGAAACAAATATAATTTGATTTGCTTGTATTTAAGGTGAGCAGGTTAGCTTGAAGCCAGCAGGCAATCAGTCTCAGACCATTCTCGGCAGTTATCCTAACGTCCTCCCAGTTGTCTCCCCAGAACACTACAGCTGTATCATCAGCATATGCAAAGGTGGAGCCTCTGTCAATGGGTAAGAAGCTGAGCTGGTTGATGTATATGAGAAAGAGCGTTGGGCCCAAAACACTTCCCTGAGGGACACCGTAAGTTACGTCACATTCGTCACTAGTGAATTTCCCTATTTTAACCCGTTGCTTACGTCCATTCAAGTAGCTAGTTAGTAGAGAAAGGGGAACTCCTCTGATACCTATGCTCTCCAGGGTGTTTACAAGTGTGGGAACAGAAACAGTGTCAAAGGCTTTCTTGAGGTCAAGAAATACGGTAATACATTTCTTCTTCTTGTCCACCTTATCAACTATCAGGGAAGAAAGTGCTGTCACAGCGTCTTCAGTGGACAACCCTTGCCTAAAGCCATATTGAGATGGAGATAAAATTTTAAATTTGTTTAGATAACTAGTTATTCTGGTGTTTATTAGCTTTTCAAGTATTTTAGATATTGCGGGGAGGACTGATATTGGTCTATAATCTGATGTGCAGCTTCTGTTCCCACCCTTATAAACAGGAGTGACCATAGCTATCTTAAGGGAGTCTGGAAATTCACCATGTTTAAAGCATAGATTTGCAAGGTGGGTCAAAATAGGGACCACAGTGGCACTTGCCATCTTAAGAAATTGAGTAGGGATATTGTCCCATCCAGGCGCACTGGAGGATTTGAGGTTTGACAAGGTGAGGTATACTTCATTAGGATTGGTATCAAACAATACAAATGAGGACAAGTGAGAGCTGACAATAGTATTGTTGGCAGAAAAGTTAGTTGTTGGTGAAATACTTTGCGCTAGAAATTTCCCAATATCCGAAAAATAATTATTAACTGAGTTAACCGAGGCTGAGGGTAAGGTGCAAATGTTTAAGAGTTCGCAACTATCATTTTTTTGTGTTTTTCTGTGTGTGATATCATTGATCGCCCTCCACAGAGATTTCGAGTTCCGAGTAGCCTTATTTAATATTTCCTTGTCATATTGTCGCTTAAGTTTTTTAATGAGCCCGTTACAGAAGTTCCTATATCTTTTGTATGTAATTTTAAGTATATTGTTGTCAGGATTTTCCCGTAGTTGTTTTTGCATACGATTTCTATTCCTAATGCATCGGAGTATGCCCAGAGTGATCCAGGGTTTTATTATTCTGTTACTTCTGGGTACTAATACGGTTATGGTGTTAGCTATAAGGCAGCTTCTAATTTTATTTATTAAGAGGTTAGTCAGAACATTAGGATCATTTATTTTGTATAAATCTGTTAAATTTTCTTTTAATAGACTGCTAATAGCTTTTTCAAAGTTAACACTGGTTTTATATTTTTGTAGTGTATTCAGCTTGCTAACACAACGTAGTTTCGTCAAAATCATCGAATGATCTGTGATTGTCTCATTTAGTACCAAAATATTTACTTTCATGTTACTTCTGTTAATCTTAAGCATAACATGATCTAAGCAATTTTTGTCCCTTGTGGGTAAAAGGTGGCCAGGAAGTACTCCATGCATCGCTAACACATTTAAATAATTTAGCCTATTAGTGCGTTCGTGACCCGGTTCGTTGGGCTTCTGAATAAGATTAATATTAATATCACCAGTTATCACGATGTTCTTATATGAGTATATAGTTTCCAAATGGGAGTTGAGAGTGGCAATGAAGTCATCAGTAATTTTTATAGATGGTGACCGATAAATACCTAGAATCTTATTGTCAAGGATAGTGATCTCAAGGCACGATGCATGAGAGAGCCGTATTTCTCTTACAGACACCTTATGTGACTTTTTTACATAGGCGACAACCCCATCGTTCTGATTAAGGTGGTGTGTAGTGCTGAAGCTATCATACTCGTCCAACGATGGGATTGCTTTATTATTATGTATATATTATTATGTTGCATCACATATCATGATTTCATCTGTCTAATATGATGTTAAAGTAAAAGATTGAAAATCTGTTCTATATTATGTCGTATATCATCTCCACTTATAATAAATCTCTAAATTAAAAAAAGAATCAGCCAGTTTGAAACTAAGCTTTCTGTGGTACGAATGTTCTCAGCATCCCATGGACGGAAAAATATGAAACATTTTATATAGGTACATTATTATTCCAGCTGCAACTTAGGATAGTTTTTATCCGACTGCGACAATTAATTTATTTTCCGTAATATACGACTTCATTTGATTTTTCATTTATTATTCTTAAAGTATACCGCTGCCACATCTGTCAGCTAAAAGAAACGTCAAAATCACAGAATAATAAGAAATACTACGGACAAAATGGCGGAATTTCTTTGCCTTTCTTTCGCCTATTAATAATTTTAATCCCGTCTACGATATACATTGACGAGACACATAGGTACCAAAAGCAAATATAAAATTAATCGATTTTGATATGCGAACTTATATGCGCAAATGTCGAATTAAGGCGTAATTTCTACAAAATGTAACAACAAATTCGAACAATATAAACTTGGTTTTTTTGAATGGCACGCGCGCGCGCTCTTTGCGTATTCAGCCAAACCACGAAAACTGAAACTCGAAGTTCGTATATCTGCATTCCTGTCATTTGTTAGTGCGATAGAGATAGAGATACCCGAATATTTTCGAATTCCGAAGTTCGTGGTTTAAAAGAAAATACGGATGTCGGATAGATCTAAATTAATATTTTATGTGTGAATATGGTTAAAATTATTTGGAAATACTATTGTTGTTATTGTTTTAGTATATTTGACTAGCTTTAAGTTTAATATTGTACGTCCGAAATGGGCAAGCTGTTGGACTTTATTTTACCCAAAACAACTAAATGTACACAGTTCTGACAATAAAGAAATCTTATTTTATCTTATCTTATCGAAAATAGGGATGTAGACACTAATCAAAGTAATCATAATGTTGTATTATCTCGAAAAAAAACAACGCAAGAGGCTATACTCGTATAGGTAATCACTAAGTTATAAGTGTATATAGTTTGAAGAGGGGGTTTGTTGCGTCTCTTTTCCGCAAAACGCACCTTTATAATGAAACGATTGTTTTTTACTATGAAGCTCGAGGATCGTGACGTCACGGTCCCTGATCGTTTTCTCACTCTAACAAGCGACATTAAAACGGTACGGTTGTAGCTTCGTAATTTTTTGAGATATTCGAATGAGTTTTTCGTTTCTTCTTTCTTTTGAAGTGAGTCTACAGCTACACCTCTATTTGGAAGACAAGCGGAAAGAACCCATACTATCCATACTAATAATCCATACTTCCATATTAATATTATAAATGCGAAAGTGTGTCTGTCTGTCTGTTACCTCTTCACGCCTAAACCGCTGAACCGATTTAGATGAAATTTGGTATACAGATAGTTTGAGCTCCGGGGAAGGACAAAGGGTAGTTTTTATATCTGAGGGGCTGAAATTGGGGGTGGAAATTTGTATGGAGCTACTTAAACAGCTGCCCCGATTTAGATGAAATTTGGTATATAAATAGTTTGAGTCCCGGGGAAGGACATATAATAGATTTTATCCCGGAAATTATCCCCTAAGGGGGTGAGGGGGGGGGGGATTTGGATGTAATCTATTTTGATGAAATTTGGTGTAGATATAGGTTAAGTCCTGGGAAAGGACATGGGATAGTTTTTACCCCAGAAATCATCCCCTAAGGGGGTGAAATTAGGGGTGAAAATTCGGATAGAACCCATTTTAATACAATTTGGTAAAGAGATAGCTTGAGTCCTGGGAAAGGACATAGGATAGTTGTAATTCCGGAAATAACTCCCTAAGGGGGTGAAATGGGGGTGAAAATTTGGATGAATCCCGTTTAGATGAAATTTGGTATAAAGGTCGTTTGAGTCCCGAAGAATGATATTAGATAGTTTTTATCCCGAAAATCATTCTCTAAGGGTATGAAATAGGGGGTGAAAGTTTGGATAAAATCCATGTACCTAGATGAAATTTGGTGTAGAGATAATTTGAGACCCTTCGAAGGATATAGAATAGTTTTTGCCTCGGAAATCATCCCTTAAGATGGTAAGTAGAAGTTTGTTTGCATTATATTTTCTAAGTATAAGTTCTACGCGGACGAAGTCGCGGGCGACAGCTTGTACTTTAATATGTATCAAGGGTTTATGCTAGCATTGCCGGTAGATAGCGATTGAAGTACTTCTGATTATAAATGTAATGTGATAGAAGGTAGTTAGATATTTCGTGGCGATGGGCCGAAATATTTCTAAAAGGTGAGATGAGTTTTCATAAGTGTTGGAAAATACCTGATTTGGAAGGAGCTGTTAATTCGAAAGAGATACAGTTAACGGTAAGAAAGTTGGCTAAAATAAGTACGAGGATCTCGGGAGCCAGACTCAGCTTGCAACGATTGTTATGAAGTATAAATTCAGTTCGAGACGATTATCTTGAAGTGTAGAATCTATTGTTTTCTTCAACAATGTTTGTAACAGCAATGGGACGAGATATGACCTGCGTATGTACATACTGTTTTAGTGAAATGCTAGAACATTTTTTTTCCAGGAAATCCAAAATTTGATTGCTACAGGACCTGCAAAGTAACTAGTAGCACTACGTTGTAGCGCGTTGCAGCTTAATTTCTGTACGAGGGGAAATTCTTTAGTTCTTTGTTGTCAAAGTATTTGAGTGTAAAGAAAGGATTTACTTGTGTGTAATGGTTTACTTGTTTTCAGTTAATACACGAAATAGCTCGGTGTTTTTTAAACAGACAACTTGACTTGCAGTAGTTGTGGTGTTAAGAGAGACATTATTACCTATTTATCGTGTCTAGGTAATTTATGTTCGTGGTAATTTATTTCCTGTCTAGCTCGTGGGAAACAAGTGCGGTAAAATTTTATTTGTTGTAGGTACTGAATGCAACTATAGCCGTGTAAAATATTAAAGGCGTGAGGTGAGACGCAGCATTTATTTACAGACAAAACAACAAACGCGAGGGAGGTGAATTTAACTAGGTCACACAACTTCAGTTTCATACGAACATTATTATTATTCCAGGAGTGATGGACTTACTGCCTATTGCGTAATTATGTTTTAATGTCGTTTCAGTTGTGTACGAGTCCTTACAATTTACGTTTATGGCAAGTATCTATAACATTATTTACAATCAACGTTAATATTTTGAGTCACTTAATACAATATACATTCATGGTGAGCATTTCAGTACCTACAGTAAAGAGATTTCAATTAACTTAAGTCATTGATGAAGTATTTTTGAGAAGGTTTAGAGGTAGCATACTTACATAAAACGAAACATGTTATTATTAATTAATTGGCCAGTATTTTTACTTTTGGATCATATGAGTCAGTTAATTTGCTAATGAGTATGAGATCACCTAGGATTAACTAGTATTATATAGTTATGCGTACGAACGACGATACATAGGTGTATAGTGTGAGTCTTTATATACTCGTATGGAGGTTGGCTATAAGTCATAGTAAAATCAAAATAACTTGCCAGACGTTCGATTCAGAGTGGTCAGTCATATTTTGTGGTAAAGCAATAGCTTTCGTGAAAATCATATCAGTCGAGATTTTATTTCATACGCAATTATAGTGGGATTCTCATGATAAGTATCATAGGAGTTGAAAACACCTCAATCAAGGGATTTTTCGTCTGTCAGCATTATTATTTAAAACCCGTCTACCAGATTTATTGCGTTACATTCATGGAGTATTACTTCGGTAATGTTCAGGTAAAGGCACAAGCGAGGGTGTCCTGTTTAAGTACGAGTGAGACGACAATACCATCCAAAGGTAATTAGTGCATTCTTGTTAAGGGTTGAGTAAGCACATGTGATTTACTTTGACCATTATTTTTATAACAATAGGTATAGTTTTGCCTGACGATAAAAGTTTACAATAATTAGACACAGATTTCTGTTTGCGATTAGATTTTGAAATATAGGTACCTGGATAAGTAAACGCAATGCAATGGCAGTGTGAGTGCATAACTTATTAGAATGGTCTGTAAATTGATTAAGGAGGTATTTAGCACCTAATGTGATTGAACCCTAAAATTCCCGTAAAAATTAGACAGATGTCTTGAGCTTGAAAGGAATTTAGTTTTGAAAATGAAACAATGTTATGGGGAGATTTGGCAAAACCTTTAATCTTCCAACGTCAGAGTTCAATATAAAAACTTTGTTTCAGAAATTCCCTTTGGACCTGGAATTAATTAATTAATGGTAGGTACGTACCTAAATAATAACTTGTTCACAAATATGATATCATAAAATGACCATATCATCAGAAAATCCTGCATTTGATACGGAGGTGTTCACAACTCTATGATACTTATCTACCCCGCGGATAGAATTAAGGATGACTCACGCTAGAACGGGCCGTGTCCGGCCCGGGCCGTTTTCTAAGAAAAACGACGGCGTTTTTGCGTGGCCGAGCCATACCCAAGCCCGGCCGAGCCATACCCAAGCCCGGCCGAGCTACGGCCGGGCCGTGCCGACACCGAGCCGCTACCGAGCCTCTTCCGTGGCTCGGCTGCGCAAAAGCGCCGTCGTTTTTCCTAGAAAACGGTCCGGGCTGGACACGGCCCGTTCTAGCGTGAGTCATCCTTTACTCTGCGTATTCCGAATGGTGTTAATTATATATTTACGAGTAGGTAAACATGTTCCATTCCAATTGTATCCAATTCGGGCGTCGCACTCACAAATCCATGATTAGGCGTTTATGCAACAGGGAACACGAACTACAACCTAGGTATCTTAACATTCAAATTACTTTATAAACGTGGCCTTAATTCGGAAAAAAATTGTGACGATTCCCTAGCATGTCTACTACCTTATCTTTCAATGTCAGAATGACAGGGCAACAATAGCGATATCATAGGGACGTCCGCTTCTTTTCATTTAAGATTATAAGTCGTGGCCCTAAATATCAAACAATTGTATGACCTAAGTACTTAAATAAATAAATATAATTCTTCTAAATAAATAAATGACTCGGTCCAATATGGTTTCTTTTTCATGTACATTATTTTGCTTCTCCAAATACATACAAAAAAAATTGGACCAAACACAGCTTAGTTTACCCCTTGACCCCGTTGACCGTTTGACCATTATTTTTTATAGCAATGAATCTAGAACTTTAACGATACGCACAGCATTTGTAGCGACCACAGTACACACACATACACATTTCAGCAATAGTAAACCGCATTAACCTCCCTCGCCGAAGTCGGTTAAACTTGAACTTGTGCGCGCCGGTGTACGCGCAGCGACTGCGTTGCAGGCTGTACATGCAACGGCCGGCCGGCGCTCGCGTCGACGCGGCGCGGCCGGCAGTCAGATATCAATCGCGACAACAAATCTACGTTTCTTGTGCTCGCCTAACCTGTGCTTACAGCTTCGCTTTGCTTTCGCTATAAACTAAAATCCTGTGACTTTTCTTCTGTTCTTGTGCTTGTGACTTTCGTTCGCGTGTGTTTGCGTCTAGTGTTAATATTAAGCTATATACATTATATGTGGAACCCTAATTAAATAGTGTGTTGTTAATTTGGACGTATCATTTTACTCACCGTTAGGGTACCTATACTGGTGACCCCGAGTTTGGACAATTTACGCAGCAGGAATGTCGGATACGGAGAAGGACGTGAGTCGGGTACTGTTACCCAAGCCAAGAAACTAAATTACAAGAGGGCCTTTAAAAAATATATAATTATATAATTAGAAAAAAAATATAAAACTATAATAGGGTTTGTTTTATGTAGGTTAGCGCTAACATTTATATGCGAGTCCTAATAAAAAAGATCTGAGCTCAAACCGTACTGGTTTTACAGTAGCTTATCTAAGCTAGGTCCACTGTCAAATGAACTCGTTCGTAATTTGATTGGTTTCGATGTGATTCTTGCTACTAGCTAGTCTAAGGTGCGCTTGGTTTGAAAAATACTGGTTATCCTTACAATATATAGTACATTCCAATGTAAAAATGACCGCTGCAAACAATTCACGATCTGTAGAGAGTACATACACCTTCCTTTTATAATTTACGTCTCGGTTTTCATATCGTAAGGCGTTTTTGCAAGTAATGGATTTCTTTTTTGGAATGTTAGGGCATGTTTATAACGGAATCAATGCACAGAACAGTCGAAGTGTTTATAGATGGTCTACATAAGGACTAAATTTGTTCAGCTATGTAATATGTTTTTATTGCGCTGTCTTCGATGATTATTTTATTAGCCATTGTAATCGCAACTTTAGAATATCGTATAATAAATAGGACAGCCGGGACATTAACGCACCATTAGCTTCATAACTGCCAGGACTCGAGACAGTCAGTTCAGAGAGTGTAATTTAGGTAAATAAAAAAATAACAACCCGGTTCGGTGTTCTTTGCAATCAAGCAAAAGTGAGTTGGTGTTTGGATATACATATATTACGCAAATACAACTGGAAACCATGTAAGTGTACGTATATAGTACTTATCGTGTTATTAAGCCAGTTTATTGTTTTCCGATTTGTTGGTGCATTTTAAATACATATTGTTATTTTATCGCAGGCCTGGTTGGTCTCTGAATCCGTTTTGGGAGGACGAGCTGCTGGACGATTTTTCGAGGACGATTGATGAGTCCTCCTCCTCTGTCCAGCCAACACCGTCAACGTCGAAGAAAGTAGCAGACAAAAAACCGGCGAAGAAACGTGCTCCGAAAAAACCAAAGGCGCCGGCAGCATCACAAGTTAAAGAGCTATCGGCCTTGGATAGCTGTTCGGAGTCGGAAGACGAAGCCATCCCGTGCGCTCAATCGCCGCCAGTGAAACGTAAACGTCCTGCACAGGCCTTGGAATCTGAGGTATGTACTAGCTGACCTAGATTTCTAATTTATTTATTTAGGAAGTAAATAGTGTAAACATAGCCAACATTCTTAGGTTAGCGATGAGTACAGTGGGAGGTTTTCTCGCGAATGTTGGAGGGACGTACTAATTATATTCAGTTCTAATGTTTTAAATTACTACTTTATTCCATACATTACGATTAGTTACCCATGCGTCAAGGCTACCGTCACTTGGTATTTTTTTTGCTGTTTGAACATATTTTCTGTATCCAAAGTTATCTAGAGCAGATAGGGATACGACTATTTTGTTTTCCAAAACTTGTTTGCGAACTTTTTTATTAATCACTGTGTTTCTAATTAGTCTTTTTTTTTTTATAGGAGCGCAATATCTTTGATTTGATTATAAACTGATTACTTAATTTGTTATTTTTGTCTTACAGGACGATGCGCAACAGGCACAACATAAGCCTATTCGAGCAGCGACATTGAGAAGTTTTTTGATTCAACGCGGCGCGTCGGGATTTACAACTCAGAGGGATGACCTCCTACCAAGACAGGAGAATACTTTGTCGAACTCCGGGTCTATAATAGCCGTGAAGCGGAGCGATTACCAACGGAAGAACGGTGGAAAAATACTCTTACCACATTGAAGGTGGCCACTGACGCCAATACACCGCTGTGGACAGCGGTCTCGAAATTAGTACAGGCCGGGAAACAAATCTTTGTCAAAATTCAGCCGATTATGTACCCAGCTCCTCAATAACATGTGTAAGAATTATACTTTGCCTTACCAATATACTCGGCAGTATTTAGTATAATGTTCCCTACTTATATATTCGCATTTATCATTTTGTAAGTAACCCCGAACATTAAAGTTATAACTGTTTTACATGTTTATTTTTGGATTAACAGCATATATATGAAATGAAATAAGGAAATAATGAAATAATGCAATAATAAAATAATGAAATAATTACACAATAAAATCTATTCCTTTGCTAGTGCTAATAAAATAAAGACCTTGAAAAACAAACATGTTTTGTGACGAGTGCAAAGTTCATGCTTCTAACTTCACATCACATAAAAAGAGCAACCTTCATAAGTCAAACTGTCTGATAAATACCAAGTTCGATAATGTACAGGTCATAGCTACCGCATTTAAAAATAGAATTAGAAGTTATAGAGTAAATTCTATTGTGGATGATATCCATTCAACCCCAGAACAGTTTTTAAATAGGATTTCTAAATCAGTATTTGAACTAATAAAAATCTCTCTAGAAAAACACACTGCTTTGAAAGTAAATGTTGAACTTTTTGTTACATACACACAGCCAAAAAATAATGAAAAGGCATTGAAATCATTTAATACACAGTACTTTGAAATTTTTCGGAATACTGATATTTTATCCCTATATTTCAGTTATGTTGACAACCTTATAACAAAGTGCTCAGAGTTTGAACTTTCAGAATCAGGCTGGACTATTGATTCAATTAGCCATTTGGAAATAAACATAAATAAATACAACCCGTTAAGGGCCGGCACATATGTTAGTTTGCCAGCCAAAATTCGCAACACTAAATCATGTTTAAATATACAAAACAAAGACGATTATTGTTTTTTATGGAGCGTCATTGCTCATATGTACCCCGCAAGTAAAAATCCAAATAGAGTTTCATCATATCCGCATTTTAGAAACCTTCTCAATATTAGAGGCATGTCCTTTCCACCAGCCTTGGACGACTTAAAAGTATTCGAAAAAAACAATCCGAACATCTCAATAAACGTCTATGGTTTAGAAAAAAATTATGACGTGTCTGGACCACATTGAAACATAAGTTGACACACGTCAACTTGTTACTTATCGAACAAAATGGAAAATCTCATTTCTGTTTAATAAAAAACATAGAAAAACTTGTTCGTGGACAACTTACTAAACATACGTCTAAAATCAATTTATGTGAGGAATGCTTTATATACTTTGATACAGAACAGAAACTTTATTCTCATAATTGTGCTAGAGTAAAAACTATGTTACCAGAACCTGACAGTACGCTATCATTTAGCCATTTCGAAAGGACTCAAAGAATACCTATAGTAATTTATGGAGATTTCGAAAGTTTGCTTTTAGAATATTCGGACAAAAGCAAGTCCAATCACATTGAAAATATACAAGTGCATGAAGCGACGTGTTTTGCCTACTATATATGCTGTGAATCCAAACCGGAACTAAATGAGTATGTATCATATCGCGGTCCAAATTGTGCCAAAAAATTTGTAGAAACTATTTCCAAAGATGTAAAGAAATTGCATCTGTTATTATCAGTTGACTGTGAAATGTCGCCATTGTCTGCCGATGAAAATCATTCCTTAAAGAATGCTACGACTTGTCATATCTGCAGAAAATCGTTTAAAATCGGCGAACGTATCGTAGCAGATCATGATCATTTTACTGGTAAATATCGCGGTCCAGGCCATGATTTTTGTAATTTAAATGCTAAGTCTTGCGAGTTTATACCCATACTCTTTCATAATTTTTCTGGTTATGATTGTCACTTGTTTATTACAGAACTATCGAATACACTCGGTCGCATAAATTTAATTCCAAAAACAAAGGAAAAATACATATCATTAACCAAATTCATACCAATAGAGGGACAAAATCCAGTGCAGTTGAAATTTATCGACTCATTTAACTTTTTGAATTCTGGTTTAGATGAATTGGCTAGTACTTTGGATCCTGATGACTTTAAAAACCTCAAACAGTTTTATCCTAATCCTTGCCACTTTGAATTACTTCGCAAGAAATGCATATATTGCTATGACTACATAGACTCGTGGGATCGATACAACGAAAATGAGCTTCCAGATCGAAAGTTTTTTTATAGTAAACTAACAGCTGAGAATATTACAAACGAAAATTATGAACACGCAAAGTCAGTATGGAGAGAATTTAACATACAAAGTTTGGGTGAATATACTGATTTATACCTAAAATGTGATGTGTTATTATTATGTGATATATTCGAAAAATTCAGGCGCATGAGTCTAACTTATTATAATTTAGATCCGTGTTACTATGTTTCTAGTCCGGCTTTGAGCTGGGATGCGATGTTGCTATATACAAAAATAAAGCTGAATTTGATATCTGATGTTGAAATGTACCAAATGATAGAAAAGGGAATTCGAGGCGGTCTTGCTCAGTGTTCGCTACGACATGCAAAAGCGAATAACATATATTTGGCGGACTATAATGACACCAAAACTACCTATAATTATATTTAATATATATAACTATATTTAATATATTTAGATTGTGTCAATTTGTATGGTTTTGCTATGCTGCAATACCTACCAACCAACAATTTTATGTTTCTAAACGACAAAGAAATAGACAAATTTGATGTTAAAAGCGTCAGTTGCGACAGTCCTCGAGGGTACATACTTGAAGCAGGGACCCGCCCGGTATCCCCTTCGAGGGTTTTTGAAGGGGTTTTCCGTAAGGCTTTGCTTACCAAAGCCGTTGCTCCGCAATACCCATTCATTTGGCTTTTTAAGCGCTATAAATACGGGTAAGCGGTTCCCTAAACGAATATTAGATACCCTTTCCAAGCGCTTAAAAATACCCTTTCGAAAGGGTTTTCTATCAACGCTCTTGAAGAGGTTTTCTTTTCAACGCTCATGCAATTTTTATCCTTTTGCTAATGACAATAAGAGCAATATTGCAAATTAGACGTTAGAGTCCAGAGGTGTCGGCACAGGGGCCAAGGCCAAAGCGGACGCCTTTAACAATTCCGCCTACTTACTAAAAATACTTATCGCTTAGACGACCGCTTTAGCCTAGTTGGTAGTGACCCTGCCTACGAAGCAAGAGGTCCTGGGTTCGAATCCCGGTAAGGGCATTTATTTGTGTGATGAGCACGAATATTTGTTCCTGAGTCATGGATGTTTTCTATGTATTTAAGTATATATTTCTCTATATAAGTATCTATATCGTCGTCTAGTACCCATAGTACAAGCTTTGCTTAGTTTGGGACTAGGTTGATTTGTGTAAGATTGTCCGCAAATATTATTATTATTATTATTAAAATATTATTATCACATTGTAATATGGTTTCCTTTTGTATGGCGAAGAGCCGGAACAAGTTGGTGCGCGTGCGACGCATTGTACTATTATTTAGCCATGTTTATATCGCCATATGATTTTGGGATGTTTGATGGTAATCATTAACTATAATAGATATTTCGACATGCGATACAAATCACGACGGGTTTTTTTGACCTATTTCCCCTTTTTGTCTAAACTATGTTTATATAGAATATGTATGTCCTTTTTTGATTTCTTTTTATTTTTTAAGTATATATAATTATTTTAAGCATGATACGAATGAACCAACTTACTTAGTCTTTTAATGATTTTAAAAAGTTTATTTTCTTGATGTTTATGCCTATTTTTTAATGTTTACATTTTTGTAGGGACTTTTGTGTTATTTTTATGTTTTTTTATCTTTTTTTCCTTTTTGTATGTTTTACTTTTCTTTTTTTTTCTTTTTTTTGTCGTTTTTTTGGTTTTTTTATTCTTTTTTTGTTTTTTTTTGTTTTATAGACTTGTTTTTTTATAATTTTTAATTTTGAAAGGAAAAATCCTTTTTGTATGTTTTACTTTAATTTTTTTAATGTTATTTCTTTTTTTGAATGGTTATTGTTTTTTCAATGTTTTTAACGTTTTTTTTGTTTTTTTAGTGTTTTTTATGTTTTTCTCGTTTTTTAAATAATTTTTAAATGTTGTTTTTCTTTTTTTGTATGTTTTACTGTTCTTTTTTTAATGTTATTTCTTTTTTTGAATGTGTTATTGTTTTTTCAATGTTTTTTGTTTTTCTCGTTTTTTAATAATATTTCATGTTTTTTTCCATTTTTTTGATGTTTTGTCAATTATTAATGTTTAAATTTTTGTTTCGTCTTTTTTGTTAGTTTTTAAGTTTTTTCTATCTTATTCCCTTTTTAAATGTCTGTTTTCCCCTTTTTGTATGTTTTACTTTTCTTTTTTTTTCTTTTTTTAATGTTTTTTAACGTTTTTTCCTTTTTTTGAATGTTTCAGCTGCTTTGTTTTATTTTTTTTCCTTTTTAAAATGTTTTTTTTTTTGTGCTTTTGTCGTTTTTTAATGATTTTTAAACGTTTTTTCTTCCTGTTTGTTTTTTTTGTTTTCTCTTTTTTCAATGTTTTTGAAAAAAAATGTTTCTTTTTTTTTTTCTTTTCATTTTTTTTGATTTAAAGAAAAACCTTTTTTTGATGAAGTATTTTTTTATTGTTTAAAGTTTTGTATGGTCTTTTATGTTATTTTTCTAGTTTTTTTTCTTTTTCCCTTTTTAAATGTTTTTTTCCCCTTTTGTATTTTTCTTTATATTAAATGTTTTTTATTTCCTTTCGTTGTTTTAAATGTTTTTACTGTTACTTTTTTTTGTTCTCTTTTTTTTCTTTTTTATTGTTTTTTTTATTTCTAGATTTTTTTATGTAGAATTTTTCTCGCTTTAGTGAGGTGAAAAGGATTCTATTTTTAAACCTCTCACATTCGCTAGCTCGTGTTTCAATTCCACACTCGCGGTTAAATTATAACTGCACCCTTGTATAACAAATAACTAGGTATTTATTATTTCCTCACATCGTTTGAGAAAAGCACTATACAAGCCTCGGCCGGAACAGGGATTGCTGGACTCGTTGTATGTGTGTCTACCCCAAACTCGTCCATCAACCCCTTACTTCACGGCCTTTGCAGTAATGTACTATTTTGGTACAAGCTTTTATTGC
The DNA here is from genome assembly GCA_963854355.1 of Epinotia brunnichana. Taxonomy (NCBI): domain Eukaryota; kingdom Metazoa; phylum Arthropoda; class Insecta; order Lepidoptera; family Tortricidae; genus Epinotia; species Epinotia brunnichana. The sequence continues at coordinate 2,215,252 of OY977955.1, read as the reverse complement.
CGACTGTACTTTTCTGCATACCATCCATCAACTACTCATTGAGACGATTCTAACGAACCCAAACTCGATGGGGTTGTATCGTTTTATTGCGGAGTTCCTATGGCTACCTTCCAGGTCCAGCATCAGATCAGCTCCATGTCATCATAATATTGCATTGTCATGCGATATACATACGCATGCAAATTTTCAGATCAATCGGTTGACAGTTGAATTTCAATTACTAAATTTGACCCAAGAAAGAAAAATAAAACAAACGGGGTGAGCTAAATAAAAGCTTGTAAAAAATACATTTATCTATCTGTTCTGGAACCTATCATGTGTGGTATCAAATGGAAGGGCCGATTCTAATAATAATAATATATCACATCATAACATTTCAGTAATTTGTTTTTAATTAAAATAATTTTCAAAACATATTAAGTTTGGGCTCCTCCAAATACGATACAATTGTTCTTTTTTTTAATTGTAAAATATACCTCAAATGGTACCTTATATCCTCAATTCCTCATATCTAACCCCGAGAAAGCAATTTCGAATATATTTACATTACTTAAGTATAATTTTTTAATTTTTATTTTGTCGTGAGGTAATAATATTAATCATCAAATACAGCTAATTATGAGGGATTCTATGTATTTGGTCAATTTTAATCTAACACTCCTGGGCTATTAATTATTTTCTAGTCAAAATAACGAGTAGAAGTTATTGAAACAAAACTATATAAAAAATACGGCGTTGGCTTCCATAGAATTGAAGTGAAACTATTTATCTATGCCGCTTTAGGCGAGTCGCAAATACCTACCCAGGAGTGCCAGAACCCCCTTTGAGGGTTTTTGAAGGGGTTTTTCGTAAGGCTTTGCTTACCAAAGCCGATGCCCCTCAATACCCATTCATTTGGCTTTTAAAGCGCTACCCTTTCCAAGCGCTTAAAAAAGCCTTTCGAAAGGGAAACCCCTTCATACGGCTAAGTAAAATGAATGGGCTATTGAACGAACGACTTACCCGTTCAAAGGCTTTTTTCTGGGAAGGGGTGGACGGGTCCCTGACTTGAAGTAGATCTTGAATACCCATATGAATTGCATGATCACCACTCAGATTTGCCATTTGCTCCAGAAAATTATGTTCCTCCAAACAAAACGAGTCGTAAACTGATAGCAAATTTGCACAATAAATATAAATATGTAATACATTACGAGCACTTAAAAGAATGTTTGAATAATGGTTTAAAATTATTGAAAATTCATCGCATTTTAGCTTTTAATCAAACAAAATTTTTAGAACCTTACATATCGCTAAATACAGAACTGAGACAAAATGCTAAATGCGACTTCGAAAAAAACTTTTTTTAAAAGCAGGTTAATAGCATCTATGGAAAGACAATTCAAAATAAAAGAAACCAAGTTGATGTCAAATTGGTCAATGTTTGGAAAGATATTTCGAATAAAACTAACAAAATTTGTGGCGCAGAAAAGTATATCAGCGCTCCGAATTTTAAAAGCTTGTCAGTTTTCTCGGAAAACCTGGTAGCCATTCAAATGCAGCAATCTAAATTAGTTTTAGATATGCCTATTTATATCGGATTTACCGTACTAGAGCTCGCTAAAAAGCACTTGTATCAATTTCATTATTCTGTCATGAGAAAAAGGTATAATCAAAATATTCGTTTATGTTACACGGACACAGATAGTCTGTTATATTTAGTCTTTACTGACAACTTTTACGCGGATATGAAAGAAATGCTTCCATACTTTGATACAAGTAATTTTGAGGTTAATAATGTGTACAACATGCCGATGGCAAACATGAAAATTCCCGGTTATTTCAAAGATGAAATGGGTGGCGCTGTAATATCAGAGTTTGTTGGATTACGAGCTAAGTTATACTGTATCAATACCGAGGCAAAATCTATAAAAAAAGCGAAAGGTGTAAATAAGTGCGTGACCAAAAAACTCGATATGAAAAAATATAAAAAATGTTTGTATAATAGCGAGGAGTTAAGGGACAACATGTGTATTATTAAATCAAAAAACCATAAAATGTTTACCCAGCAACTGAATAAGTTGGTATTAAGTAAAAATGATGATAAAAGGCAATTAATAGACGGCACAGTTATAACTTTACCGTGGGGTCACTATAGTAATATATTGTAGATTATAGGACTAGCTGATAAGATATGCATATTTAAATTAAATGTATTGGTGGTATTTTTTAATTATGAATCTACCCATAAATGTATTGTGTAGTCTTGTTTTTAATAAATGTTATCATGAATTTTCATGTCTTTGATTTAATTTTGTTTCCCTGTTTTTAAAGGTAGACCAGAAATATATGACTGTTGTCAAGAAGACACTATTATTCTGATTTATATGGCAACAGTTCAGTGACATAAGGCGGTTACCATGAAGCAAAACTTCTTAATTTCAACTGTAAAACCGTCTCTGTTACTCGATTAATGAGTGAGACGAGGATATCATTTGACTGGCGTCGCTCAAAGTTCGAATTTGATAATAACCACCCTGTCATATCAATGTCACTGTCATCAAAATTATTGCCAGTGTAAGAAATTAGTTCCAGCGAAATTCCGCAACATAGCAAAGTCATATATTTCTAGTTTACCTTTAACTACCTGTTAATTACAACGGCAGCAAAAAAAAAAAAGGCTATTTTAATTTAGATCATCAAATATTTATTGACAAGTTATTTGCATTAAGTTCATTTTTACAACTGGTAACTATCACTATCACTTATTTTTTTCACAATTTTCTTGACTACGGTTTCTGTATAGTCCAAAATTTCATCATATTTGTCTTCAACTATATACTGAGCGCTTAGACATACATTATCATCAACATCGCTGCGCTTAACTCCAGGAAGAAGTTCATAAATGGTTATTTTAATCAAATGATGTCCATTTTCTTTTCCTTTTCGAGACACATACGATAAATTGTTTAATATCTCCGACTTTTTGGGTATTTTCTTGTTCGGTTTATTTATTTGTTGCGTTTCTTCACCTCCGGTGCTTTATTTTCCTCATGCTGAACTATATATCCTTCCTCTTGGTCTTGAATATTATAAAATAAATCACCAATTAGTCGACTGTCGATGTCGAAACTGTTGTTGATTTCTTGGCAGTCAAAGTTCACAGGGTCTGACATTTTCTGAAATAAGTTAATACCATATTCACTCCATTTACTGATAAAATACACTTTACACATTAGAAAAATTTAATTTTAGGTACCGATATGAGCAGATTCTAAAAAGAAACTTACTTGACTATCGAGTAATTTCTTCGACGACCACTGCAGAAATGGCAGCATTCTAGTATTAATTATAAAATGAAGTCTCATCTAGCTTTTATGTGTAATCACTTAGTTTGCGAAATCTGATACATATGTCGTGACCATAATTAATATTAACTTCCCAATGTTATTGGTTACCTATATAAAGACATGTTCTATCTGATTCACCTCACATTTCATCATGAGGTTTGTTAAGCAAGCCGAAACCTTAGAGGTCAATACTATAGATGTCGAAAAAAAAAACAAACAAGTAAAACATAGTGCCTTGTTACCCGATACTATTCGTTGCATAATATGCGGTCCATCCAACTGTGGTAAAACGAATGTTATGTTGAGTTTATTGTTACATGAAAATGGTTTAAAGTTTAAGCACATTTATTTGTACTCAAAGACAGCCTTTCAGCCGAAGTATCTCTTTTTGAAAGAAGTTATGCAAAGAATTCCAAGAGCAAATTTTTACTTGCTAAACAAAAGTAATGAAGTTCTTCATCCCAATGAGGCTTTAACTAATTCAGTGATAATTTTCGATGATGTAGCATGTGAAAATCAGATGAACATTAGAAACTATTTTGCTATGGGAAGACATAGGCAAATAGACTGCTTTTATTTATCCCAAACGTATTCCAAAATACCAAAGCAGTTGCTAAGAGACAATGCCAACATATTGATAATTTTTAAGCAAGATGATACAAATTTAAAACATATATACAAGGATCACATAAATACGGATATGGATTGGCTTAAGTTTAAGGAGCTTTGTTGTACTATATGGAGAAATCAATTCAATTTTTTATTAATTAATAAAGATTGCGAAATTGATAAAGGAAGATATAGACTAGGCTTTGATACGTTTATTTATTTATGAATGCTTTATAAATACCAGCTTCATTTATAAAACACTCACTTGAACTGCGGTGTTCGTATATAGCACACTGTTGTTGAAATTAAAAGAATGGATACCAATCTAAAAAAACAGTTGATTACATCAGCAAATTGCATAAAAAAGAAAATTAAGATGATGCAGGACGAAGAAGATGCCGCTAACCTAAAACTAAAGAAAGTATTTAAGCCTATTACGGACCCTATAGAGACATTAGTACAAGCAAATGATAAAAAAACTCATAGTTTAAACATTACAAGTATTAAAAACGAAAACGATATACCCGCGGATAATAACTCTTCCATAACATACGAAGATTTCGAAAATCACCTCGAAGCTGATTTAAGCAAGCATTCAGAATATTATGATTTGGACAACAATGGTAAAAACTCTGAAAATAACATGAATGACACATTATTATCTCTTAAGAAAGAAGACGTTTTAGACATTTATGATAATATTAATATACCATTTGGGATCCGCAGTGAAAATAATAAACTCATGATGGGAAATACTGTTGTTTCTTTATCATTAGTAAATAAAAACTCTAAAGAAAAAAATTATGTGATTACAATTAATAACCAAAATCACGAATTAACAGCAGGTTTAAAAGAGCTTTTAATTCGCAATAAGCCTAATCTCGAGATGGTGACAGAAAAAGACAAAACTACATACAAAAACCTTCTTATTATTACAAGTGCCCACAGAAGAGATTTTAATCCCAACGGGCAGTTTAAAGGAGATAAAGGAATAAAATACTGTCAGATCATTAAACCTCTATTCTCAGATGCTAAACAGGATTTTCCTGAAAAGTTGGTGAATCTGAAAACTGGCGGTTCCTTGCCTACATTAAAAAAATATAAAAGAGCTACAGATTATATTTATTGGGATGACCCAAATGAATTAATAGGAAGATTAAAACTATTGATTGCGTCTAAAAGTGCTGGTAACTGCAATCATGATAATAAAATCTTATTCATTATTGAGGAGTTAAAAGAATGCGGTATAATAAAAGATTAAAAACTAAGATGTTATCATCATTATGTTTAGTATACAAATGGACATCAGAGATGAACGTCTACAATGTAAAAGAAAATATTTTTTCTAAAATAAAAAGACATAATTTATGTGTTACACAAGAAGCCGAAGTATCCAATGATGTTAATACTTGCGAATATATCGACGCAAAAATAAGAGTTACTTTAAACACACTTGAGCATCTTGATAAACTAATTGGCGTTTTATCAGACCGTGTTAAAAAAATTGAAAAAAATATTGAATTGAAAGAACTAGAAGGGAAGTTGAACAAGCACTATGAGCAAAGCCGACGTCGTTAATGAAATTCATAAAAACGCTCGAGTCAACTTCCCTCGAAGAAGAGTCATATTAAAAGACATAGATGACCTTTGGCAGGCAGATTTGATTGATATGCAAGCATAATCGAATGTAAATTTGGGTTACAAATATATATTCGTAATTATAGATTGTTTCTCAAAATATGCTTGGGCATTTCCTCTAAAACAAAAAACAAAAGAAATGGTGTCTACAGCATTTCAAACTTTCTTAGCAAGAGGACGATATCCAAAAAATTTGCAAACAGATATGGGTAAGGAGTTTTACAATAATGGTTTTTCAAATGTAATAAAAAAATATAATATTAATCATTATTCCACATATTCTACCAAAAAAGCCTCCATTGTAGAACGCTTTATAAGAACGCTAAAAAATAAGTTATATAAAGAGTTTAATTTGAAAGGAAATTATAAATGGGCTGATGGAACGCTAGATTGTAAAATGTATGAGTACAATCATACATTTCATAGAACTATAGGAGCACCTCCGTACACAATTAACCAAAATAATAGAGAAAGAGTATTACAAAGATACATTAAAGCACAAATAAAAGACTCTAAGAAAATATTGAAATGCAAAAGATTTCAAGTAGGGGATTATGTGAGAATAAGCAAATATAAGAGTTGCTTCGCAAAAGGATATACGCCTAATTGGTCTTCGGAAATATTTAAAATAATTAAGGTTCAAGATACCTACCCAACAACTTATTTATTAGAAGATGCCGGGGCTAGACCAATTTTAGGAGCATTTTATGAATACGAAATTCGAAGAACTTTATATCCTGATATATATCTTGTTGAAAAAGTTTTACGAATTAAAGGAAGAAAGGTGTTTGTAAAGTGGTTAGGGTTACCTTCAAGCGAAAATAGCTGGATAGAAATGACCAATCGTTTATAAGTAGATGAAATACTAGTGACAGTATATATTAAAAAAATATATATTACAACTCAGTCGTATGCGAATCGTCTTACTATAAACACTCCATCTCCACCGCATACACGATTAAGTTAAAAATATATAAACGAAAAATAAACAAAATAGCGTCTGTAATATAATCATGAGGAAAAAAAACATATCGCCAGCTTCAAAAGTAAAAACTGGTTTTGGATTTAAAAAAACATTCAATAACATTGTTTCTCATACCAAAAACCGTATTCGAAAATTAAAGCCAAAATGCAAGAAGATTTTAACGGAACTAGCATATACAGCCGCTCATGAACTAGCATCTGACGATTTATCTATTAAATTACCGAGAGTGACCCCGGTCCCTAAAACTGGAGGATTTTTACCACTAATACCTATATTTGCGGGATTGTCTGCTGCCGGTAGTTTAGCAGGAGGTATCGCTGGAATCACCAAAGCTGTCAACGACTATAAGTTAGCTAAAAAAAATTTGAAGGAATTTAAAAAACATAATATGAATATGGAAGCCCTATGTATTGGAAAAGGATTACATCTTAAACCATACAGAAATGGGCTAGGAATTTATGTTACAAAAGAAAAAAACTAATTACTCGGCTACCCAAAAGAGCGTTAACAAATATTGATATTATGAAGCACTCTAAAAACATACCTTTTTTTCGTGGTGTGTTTATGAGAGATGATAATTCATCTCTCATAAACAATAGAAGAATCTAAATTGATAACTCCACATTCCAGTTGTAATGGGAATTGCGGTAATCCGCAATTCCCATTACAACTGGAATGTGGAGTTATCAATTTAGATTCTTCTACAAATGCTGGCACTCATTGGGTATTGGTAGCCTATGGAAAAACAAATGATTATGTTGAATACTTCGATAGCTATGGTAATTTGAAACCACCGCAGGAGTTTATCAAATACATGGGAGAAAAAATTCACTACAATTATGATAATTTACAGGGAAACAATTTGTATAACTGTGGTCATTTATGTTTAAAATTTCTTGTTTCATTTTGGGAAAGAATAAATAAATAAATATGACGTCATGCTGCATAACAGACGCCGATCAAATAAATAGAAAGACGTGTCAGAACAATGCACATTGTATCATAAAACGTGCTGAAAATTGCATGTTCTAGTTACTAATCTAAGAGGTTAAAAAAATACCATAACCTAAAATGATTGTTTTTGATAAAAACCCTGTTCATACTAGAACTCCTGATATTTCACGTACAGTGTCGAAAGGTAGAAGACGTGTAAGAGCAACAAAAGTAATTACAAAAAAGAATAAGATTTTTTTACGTTCTCTCGGTTTTAAAGTATAAAATGTTGCAAATCATAGATTTACCGCATCATGATAATTCGATTGAGAGCTATGAAATTCATAGCTATAACCCATACAATAACAGTTTCGAAGAAAACGATGAAATAAGGATACCTATACACCAGCAAGATGTTTATGTACTACCATCAGCTAGCTCAATTTATATTGAGGGGTGCGCAAGTATAACAACTACGGACGCAGCAGGGAAGAAAATAACAAAAAAAGCTAATTTTATAAACAATTCTATATTGTTTATGTTTCAAAATATCACATACGAGCTGAATGGTGTCGCAATCGATAACATTAAAAATGCTGGAGTCACAACTACAATGAAATCTTATATTTCAATGAATGAAGGAGAAAGTAAAAATGCAACGCTGTGGGGTTGGCGTTTAGGTGGAACCACGGGTAATGATACTACTCATTTCACTGCTATAATACCTTTGCATAAAATATTAGGATTCGCTGAAGATTACAATAAAATACTCATCAATTGCAGACATGAGCTTATATTACATAGAAATAGTTCTGTTTTGAATAGTATGATAGCTCAGAAAAACGAAAATATTAATATAAATATAACTAAAATCCAGTGGCGTGTACCTCATATTAGAGTTTCTGATCGCGAACGACTCTTACTATTAAAGCATTTAGAAAAAGATCGACCCATACAAATAGCGTTCAGAAATTGGGATTTATACGAATATCCGCTATTGCCTAAAACAACTAAGCATTCTTGGTCTATTAAAACTGCTTCACAGTTAGAGAAACCGAGATATGTTATATTAGGACTGCAAACTGATAGAAAATTGAATACGACGAGAAGTTCAGCTTCATTTGATCATTGTAATATAACAAAGGCAAGAGGCTCTGGCAGCAGCCATAAGGCTCAAAAGACAACATCTCTGGAGACCGCCCAGGGTTCCACACACCGAAATACTCTACGAGGCTGTAGGTAGGGAACCCCTTATAGAGGCAACTTCAGACATCATTCCCAGACAGTTCGTCTTTGACAAAAAGTACAAAGTTGAACTATACGAAACCCCCCAGGAAGGACTTAACCCCAGAGAGCTAAGAATCTTCACGGACGGGTCCAAGACAAGGTCAGGCACCGGATCAGGAGTATTCTCGGAGGACCTAAACATACGCATTTCGACACCATTAGGGACCCACAACACCGTCTTCCAGGCAGAGTGTATGGGCATAATAATGGCTGCTCACGCAATCGCCTCCAGGGAGGTAAGGGGATATCCCATCCGCATACTTTCCGATAGTCGATCCGTACTGCAAGCCCTGCAAGGTCACGCAACAACTTCTGGGCTGATACACGAGTGCCACAAAATCCTATCAGAGGTATGTAATAACAGCGACATAACCCTGCAATGGATCAAAGGGCACAGTAATTCACGCGGTAACGATGCAGCGGATGCACTGGCTAGAGAGGGTTCAGAGTCAAGAGCTGTAGGACCGGAACCCACAATTCCTCTACCCTCTGCATGGCTGCGGAGCACACTGCGACTAAACACCAAGGTAGAACACCAAAAACATTGGAACACCCTAGGAACCTGCAGGCAAACCAGGGAGGCCCTCCCGACAATCAACCCCGGATTGTCAAGGAAGCTAAAGCAGCTAAAGAGGCCGGCACTCCGTCTTCTGACAGGAGCTATAACTGGTCATGCACTACTAAACAAACACCTTTTTACTTTAGGTGTTACAGACAGTCCTCTCTGCAGAGCCTGCATGGAAGAGGACGAGACAGCCGCCCACGTCATCCTGACATGTTCTGGAGTGGCGGACTACAGGGCAAAGTACCTCGGAACACCGGGGTCACTACCGGAGGCCGTCGGCAACGTAAAGGGTCTGCTAGGCTTCCTGGTGGAACTGGGTTGGCACGAATAACAGTATGAGACGATCCGAGAGCTTCGCTCTCAGACTCAATAGTATCTAAGGGCGGAATTACTCTTTTAAATTGATAGATGTTAGCTTTGTGGGTTTCAGGTCCAAATATGAAGTGATTGAAGCTTTCATTCGTTATCATCCTGTTAATTATGTATGTAAATAAGTTAGATATAAATTGCGTTAGATGCTATTCTAGGCTAAAATCAAGACTACAATTAGATGTGTAGAAGACTCGCATTTCGTCCAAAATAATTGGTTTAAAACATACTTCAGCATACTAATTCAGTATTGTTGGATTAGTGTATCATTTAATGTGTGCTAGATCTAGATTTATAGATTCATAAATTAGACTAGTTAGGTTAATTACAAGAATGGATCGCTGGCCAGCAAGAAAACGCGTGGACGGACGCGCGGGCTGCAGAGACATTCTACCCGCGAAGTCGAGAAAAGTGATTATCGATCGGTGCGGACAGGCGATGGAAAATGGGCCTTATACCCTTTCGTTAAGGTATATTTTCAGATGAGGAGTCGGATTAGTGGCGTGATCGTGTTAGTGTTGGCTATAAATACCCCGGCGGGCCGAGGAGCGTTTCACTTTTCTATAGGACGTCGAAGCGAGATCACGCGGCAGAAGGCAAAGGCGGCCAGGCTAGGCTGACCTCTGGGCGCGTACTACTTCGAGGCGGAGCAAGGCTGGTCACCGCTGGGCTGCATTACGGCTGTTGCTGAGAGAAATTAGAGTTTGGTAAGGTCGCAAATGCCTTTGCGATCGTCTGGTGAGATTGAATATTTTATTTTAAAGTGTGACTAATCATAGTGAATTCTAGAATTTCTTAGGAAGTAATTATCTGGTGCGCGCATTGTCTTGAATTGAGTGATTAATATTTAGGCAATATCTTTCTGCTCGCGAACTAATATGATCTTATATTATCACGTGTGTATTTTGAATATGTGGCGGTATAATAGGTTTATCACCTAATAAATGCGCTTAAGACATCACCATATTAGGATTCCGTATACTCCCATGAAGTGAAGTGAACACTTATTATAGTCTTGTCATTGTAATCGACGCGGTCTGTAGTATGCTGTTATAGTACATGAATGTTTGCTAAGAAGCGGTCCAATGGTAAATAATTCCTAATGGTATACCAGTATCTAGTGGTTAATTGTAGGTACAAATGAGGGAAATCTTTATTAAAATATGTGCTAATATTATATTGTAATTTATTTATGGCGGCGGAACTGGCTTTGTTACGAGCGTCGAGGGAGATCAGAAGGGGCGGGAGCCCTGGGAACCAGAGAGGCGTTGGGTACGTGTCCCACTATTAAGAAATTAAAATCTGGTGAGTGACCTTTATAATCACTGTATTGAATGATTCTGAAACTTATTAATTTGTTTTTGGGGACTATTATCTAACCATTTCAACGTTATCATACTTGTATTTGTGTGTCGAAATCTAGTTCTACTGTATATAGTTTGGGGGATATGCTAGATAAAGTACGAGCGTTTTACGTGTAACTTATGAACGGATCTAGGTCATTGGTTAAATAACTGACGATATTACAGGAATGTTGTTTGTTCTATATATATATTACTAGCTGTTTTGTCACTACGATGTGATTGGGTTCCGTGCGCCCTCACGAGATAAAGTGATCAATTATTATACGACAACCTAGCTATAGCAATTGACTCGGTCCGTGGTACGTGTTGTAATATGAGAATAAATTGTTAAGGTGCGGATAAGCGACTAATGTTACTACAAGTACATATTAGACCCGGTGGTTAATTATAGATATGGTTGAGGGATTCCTTAATAGGTGAACGTAGCTGAGTAATTTAATAATGTACACCTATGATTGAGTGCTCGGTGTCGCTGACTCTTGTCACCCAGAGTGCATTGTGGACCTTGATTACGTCAAGAAGAGGTGTTCTCGCACCGGTGTTGATGGACTATCGTCCCTTGGGCATACTTAAGACCTCGACTGTGTCGAGAGAAGTATGACTGCACTTTATGCGCTCTTCATGGATGTGTAGGCGGAGCGAGTGGCTGAGGGTCCTCAATCTTGCAAATTGGGGATCTTCCCCGGTCAAGCTTCCGTCTTAGTCTTAACAAACCTCTTAATAAGGGGTGCGGTTGCGTTAATCTATGGAGGAATCAAATATACCTATAGGTATACCGTGTGGGATTCCTTAGCCGAATGAATGTAGCAAGGTAATTTAGTTCATGTACGCCAGTGATCGCGTCGCTTGGTGTCAGGACTCTTGTTCTCAGGGCACATTGACGACCTTGGCCAATGAGGATTCGCTCGTAAGAGGTTCCTTAGTCAAGTGAGATGTGACCGCACCTTAAGCACCGTCATGGATGTGTCATCGATTAGGCAAAGGTATTTAGAGTTCCCAATCTTGCAAATTGGGAGTTATCAGTAGCTGAGCTATCGATTTGGTTTAGTCAAAGGCCTCTTATCTAGAGGCCTTTTATATATTGATTTTGCGATGGAATCCAACACTTTCGCTTTAGTAACGGCAATAATTAAGTAGGTATCTTCTTAGGTGGGGTCGTTATTATCGGGATCTCAACAAAAATATCGCGGTGGGTTGGTAAGTAATTATCATTCGTCAGTCCAACTGTGCATTGTCGTATATTTAACATTGTTTCGACTATAAAGTGCCTTTGAGTTGATTGGGTGAGATTGGTTGCTAAGACATTGTGTTACATCCATTGAGATATTTTGGGGATGAATTGTATTATAAATTGCTTAGGAAAAGTCAGTACTAATTGGTATTAGATTTGATAGAAATAACGATAGGGTAGGCGGAATCAACAGATGAGGTGGGATTACTAGTGAGTACGAGCAGCCGCCAGCATGCGAGAGGCGAGCGCTACAGTTCGCTAACAACTCTAAGATTCATCGTTAGGGAGAATCGATATTACACTAGATATTACGTCATTCATGTACCTGTAAGTAAAACATGTACTAATATTCTATTTCAATAGACTATCATCGCATCATCATCAATATCTTGACTTCTTCACGATTAGTTTCATTATTATATCATCGCATCATCATCAATATCTTGACTTCTTCACGATTAGTTTCATTATTATATCATCGCATCATCATCAATATCTTGACTTACGATTAGTTTCATTATTATATCATCGCATCATCATCAATATCTTGACTTCTTCACGATTATTTTCATTATTATATCATCGCATCATCATCAATAGAGATCCCATCATGGCCAACACAAGTTGACCACTATTGTATTGCGAGTCTGTTTAAAGGGCGTCACCTACCACATAGCGTAATTTATCACTTCCCACAACTTAGTATAACAAGGAATTTATGCCCACTTTAGCCTCCATAGTTGTGCATCACTTAATGAAACTACAGAATTGTAAATTAATTCTAAGGAACTGGTATAATTGTCTTACTTAAGTTATAGGTTCTACTAAAATGGGGTTAATGTACAACTTCAATTAACGTGTAACTTTTTCCCTTTATAGAAATACAAACTTCATACTTCTCGAAAAGAGCGGGGTCTGCTCACACAACGCAGGGCCTCATCCACTAGACGAAATCACACGCCAAGCCACTTCACCAGCGCGAATCACGTATAGCTTAGGTCTAAATAGGTCTTCGAGGTTAGGTTCCAGAGATAATAAATTCTAGGTTAGATTACGGCATTGTAGGCCTGGAGTCGGACGGTTTTTTATTAGACCGAATCTCTTTCCGTCCGGCAATATCCTAGGAGATGATTTGGTCTGTTAAAGTACTCAAGCTCGAATACTTTAACATAAATAACGAGAGATCTTGTAGCTGTAGGATAGATTTACCTAGCCTAGAATAAAACTCAACCTTTCTAATAGGATCGGCCGGAACTAACTCGGTTTTTCTATTCGCTTTGGTACGAGTTAGTATTTATAGGAACAAAGTGGATATCTAGTACAATCGAGTCTTGATTTTGCTGGATTAATTAATCAAAGGTTCTTTAGCTTCAAAACAAACAAAATTAATTTGATATTTCTATGGTAAATAAATGATTTATTTTCTCGCTTACTATCTGTTTAATTTTATTCAATAGCTTTTCCTTCAGGTAGGATTCCATTTTCAGACGACTAGAAGCTTCTCAGGAGCTTCAGCTTTCAGATAGGGGTTAATTTAAGTTCAGAATAGGAAAACATAAGAAGACAGCCATTTTATGAGGTTGAATCGTTACAAGTAGTGCCAAAACCCCTACGCAAAATAGGCGCATTTATGACGTCGAGTTGCGGAAACCCAGCCCGCGTACAACCTATAACCTATAACCTATAACAAATGTCAAACTATTTTTAAATTCGCAATACTTTCCTTATAACAATCTTAATTTAAAGTTTGATGAGGGTAAATATAGTATATTATATGAGATGTATGCTAATTTTCGCCAGTCTTATTACAACGCTTGTATCGAACCATTGCTGGATTTGCAAACATTTTCGAAAATTGCACCACTTTTTGTTATCGACTGCTCAAGACAAAACGATTCACTTAAGACTGGACCAGTTGATGTACGTTTGGAAATTGAATCGTTAGAAGACATACCAGATAATACTACAGCATACTGTCTGATCCTAAACGATTGCCTCTTTGAATATAAACCACTCAGTAACATAGTTCGAAAACTATCATGAATGCGGTCGTGGATATCCAAGGTTTTAAAAGTGAAAACAACAAATTTATACCAAAAGAAATAGCAATTTTATGTGAAAAAAATGTTCTTGTTTTGTTGATAAAACCGCCATATCCATTCTATAACTTGACAGGGAAGGAGCGTATGCAGGTGGCTTGGATAGAAAGAAACATCGGCATTTTGTGGGACGAAGGTTTTGTGCCTTACTTTAATTACAAGATTTTGATATGGGATTACCTAAAAAATAAAAATATATTCACTAAAGGTTGTGAAAAAGTGATGTGGTTAAAGGAAATATTAGGTAACGATAATATTTATAATTTGGAAGAAAACAGTTGTCCTAATTTAAAGACTCTGTATCAAAAATATTCAATGTCGTCGGATATTCAAAGTTGTATTTACCATAGTAACACATGTGCCCTTAAAAATGTAACTTGCTTAAGAAATTGGTGTATTACAAATAAGATTTTTTCAAATAAAGGAAATTAATACAATTAACAGTTGCTTGTATTATTTTTACAACGGATGAGTGCGAGACAGACGAATGCTTCATCTTAAGCATAAATGCGAATCACAGTTAGTATAAATATAAGACGATTCAAATTCTTTCAGCTATCACATGTGCCTGCCGATTTCAATAGAACATTCAATTTCCTTTGACATTTTAAATAATAAAAATTTGAGTACTAAAAATTATTATAAGTTATAACAGTCAAATAAACAAAAAAAAAATGATAGTTAAAATTGGCGACATAGTGGAAGTAACAATTGATAAATGGCGTTTATATGGCCTTCATCAGGTCAAAATAACAAACGCTTTGCAATACAGTGGTATATTAATAACCTCAAGTGATATACCGACTAGACATGCGAAAATTTATTATACAGGATTAAACGTAACAGCGCGTATAGTCAGAATAGACAACTATTACGTGGACTTGGTACCCATCTTCTAGTTTTCCCTTTTTTAGTATTTTTGAACATAGTTGGGTTGGATTAATCAGTTCACATGTAGAACGGGAATTGTATGAGCTGCTTCGCCTCGATCGCGCAGCGATCGAGGTGAGGCAGCTCATACAATTACTACCTACTAACGCGTAGTTCCTAATAGTTTCACGTTGCCATACAAATTGAAACTAAACGCATACGCGTTCGAAAACGCATCGCATGTTGTATCGATAAAACTTATGCAGAAGGCGCATAATCAATAAACACTGGCCATTTGACCTGTATAAGTACCTGTTTAAACCAGTAGCATCGTGAAACGGTTCACTGTTAAAATCTGGATGGCATTGCCAATATTGAGACTAGGAAGGCCGCCCTGGCACATCCCAGAGCCGTCATGACTCTGTGGTTCCTACCTTTTTTATAACGACCGCAGCCCCCAACTGCGATCGCTTACTACTTCATCCTCAGCTCATAAGCTGGAAACGCACTGAAAGCGGTAGCGGCGCGGTGCGGTGCGGTGCGGAGGCGGTACCGGTTGTAATGTTTGAGCTAATATGACAAAGACCACACAGAACACCGCGCCGCGCCGCGTCCCGCCGCGGTATTCTGTGCGGATCCTTTCGCATTAGTTCGAACATTACAACCGGTACCGGATCCACACCACCACCGCTTTCAGTGCGTTTCAGCCTTTAGTGTTATGGTACCTAGGAACATCTGGAACAACGCCGACACGGCTATAGCGCCGCTGAGCTCGCACATCCTGCCGGTCCACAGGACGCGGCGCTCGACGTCCGTCATGTTGTCCAGCGCGGCCGCCAGCGCCACGCCGGCAGCCTCGCCAGCGTGGGGACCAGGAACGAGATGGTGCCGCCTTGCACGATGGGCAGGCGGCAGCCGAAGGTGGCTTGCAGCCAGGTTATTAGGCCTGGAATAATACAATGACGAGGAAAGTTAAAATGATTTAAAAACCAAAGCCCTTTACCATATCTACATCATCATCATCATCACATCAGCCGAAAGACGTCCACTGATGGACATAGGCCTCCCCCTAAGAGTTCCAAAGTGACCGATCCTGCGCCACCCGCATCCAGCGGACTCCCGCGACCTTTACCATGTCATCAGTCCACCTTGTAGGAGGCCTATCAACGCTGCGCCTTCCGGTACGTGGTCGCTACTCGAGAACCTTTCCGCCCCAACGGCCATCAGTTCTACGTGCAACGCCCACTGCCACTTAAGTTTAGCGATTCGGAGGGCTATATCGATTACCTTGGTTCTGCTGCAGATAGCCTCATTTCTGACGCGATCACGCAGAGAAGTTATTTTCAATACGAGTAACCCTGCATATTATGTAGCTGGTTCGTGGGTACTTGTACAGACAAATCACACAAACCCAAACAAGATAGGTCTATCAAGTTTAGTTTAGGAGTTTCCATGACCACCTTCCATCATCAGATCCTGGAAATCATCCATCACCAAAGTGTTTACCAAGACAAAACAGATGAACCCAAATTAGATGGGTTTATTAAGTTTAGTTTAGGAGTTCCATGACCACCTTCCAGCTCCATCATCAGACTCTGGAAATCATCCAGCACTAGACCAGAGTCTTTGCCATGAACAAACGAATGAGCCCAAATTCGATGGCCATACCTTCTTTAGTTTAGGAGTTGCTATGGCCATCTTCCGACTCCATCATCAGACCAGCTCTATGATATTATGGCATTCTCACCGAAGATACGCAAGTGTACCTAATTTAAAGGTTTGGACCAAACTTACATACATACATACTAACTAATCATGATGGCCATTGGGGCGGGGAGGTTCTCTAGAGGCGACCACTTACGTACTGGAAGGCGCAGCGGACCCTCCACAAGGTGGACTCATAGTAACTAGCAGTTATCGGAATTCTCGTAGCATTTTTGAGCTGTCATAGGGACTTCTCGTTTATCGACTTCCGATTATACATATCCCATAAAAAACATTCCATGTCAAAAATAGGCCAAGTCTCGAAACTCTTCCACACTAAAAAGTGGTGAGATATTTCGTAGAGCCAAGTCAGGCATTCTTATTAAACTTTATTTGCTTGCTAAATAAAACTCTGCAACTTGGGAATCACACAACATTACTGCATTTACTAATTAAGCGTGATTGCCAAGTCACAAAATGCCCCACTGGCCGGAGGCGGCGTCCACGGCGTGGTCGAACAGAGTGAGCCCCACGAGCGCCACCGTCGGCGCTATCGTGAGGGGCGTCGCGAACTTAAGCATGGAGCCGATCACGCCGAAGTATCCTGGAAGGAGGATTCAAGTTAGCTGCGGCAGGGACAGCCGAGCGGCCAACGACTTGAAGACGCGGTGGTAGCGATAATACGTACCTACTTTATACATGGCTCTCTCTATGGCCTACCTCTGCCGCTATCGCCGCTGCTCGAAGTAGAGAACGAGCCGTTAGACGGTCAAGCCCGGAGTGCAAAAAGACTCTTCAAAGTCTATACCGACGCTTTGTAAGTTATAACACTATTTGGTACCATTTCACGAAGTTATAAATTAACAACACACGTATCTATAAGTTTTATCGATAAATAAATATACGTTTTCGAACGCGTTTGCGTTTAGTTTCAATTTGTATGGCAACGCGTAGTTCCTAATAGTTTCACGTTGCCATACAAATTGAAACTAAACACAAACGCGTTCGAAAACGCATCGCATGTTGTATCGATAAAACTTATGCAGAAGGCGCATAATCAATAAACACTGGCCATTTGACCTGTATAAGTACCTGTTTAAACCAGTAGCATCGTGAAACGGTTCACTGTTAAAATCTGGATGGCATTGCCAATATTGAGACTAGGAAGGCCGCCCTGGCACATCCCAGAGCCGTCATGACTCTGTGGATCCTACCTTTTTTATAACGACCGCAGTACCCCAACTGCGATCGCTTACTACTTCATCCTCAGCTCATAAGCTGGAAACGCACTGAAAGCGGTAGCGGCGCGGCGCGGTGCGGTGCGGAGGCGGTACCGGTTGTAATGTTTGAGCTAATATGACAAAGCCCACACAGAACACCGCGCCGCGCCACGTCCCGCCGCGGTATTCTGTGCGGATCCTTTCGCATTAGTTCGAACATTACAACCGGTACCGGATCCACACCACCACCGCTTTCAGTGCGTTTCAGCCTTTAGTGTTATGGTACCTAGGAACATCTGGAACAACGCCGACACGGCTATAGCGCCGCTGAGCTCGCACATCCTGCCGGTCCACAGGACGCGGCGCTCGACGTCCGTCATGTTGTCCAGCGCGGCCGCCAGCGCCACGCCGGCAGCCTCGCCAGCGTGGGGACCAGGAACGAGATGGTGCCGCCTTGCACGATGGGCAGGCGGCAGCCGAAGGTGGCTTGCAGCCAGGTTATTAGGCCTGGAATAATACAATGACGAGGAAAGTTAAAATGATTTAAAAACCAAAGCCCTTTACCATATCTACATCATCATCATCATCATATCAGCCGAAAGATGTCCACTGATGGACATAGGCCTCCCCCTAAGAGTTCCAAAGTGACCAATCCTGCGCCGACCGC
The DNA here is from genome assembly GCA_963854355.1 of Epinotia brunnichana. Lineage (NCBI taxonomy): Eukaryota > Metazoa > Arthropoda > Insecta > Lepidoptera > Tortricidae > Epinotia > Epinotia brunnichana. The sequence goes on along the minus strand of OY977955.1, from coordinate 2,196,382 downwards.
ATCCAGCGGACTCCCGCGACCTTTACCATGTCATCAGTCCACCTTGTAGGAGACCTATCAACGCTGCGCCTTCCGGTACGTGGTCGCTACTCGAGAACCTTTCCGCCCCAACGGCCATCAGTTCTACGTGCAACGCCCACTGCCACTTAAGTTTAGCGATTCGGAGGGCTATATCGATTACCTTGGTTCTGCTGCAGATAGGCTCATTTCTGACGCGATCACGCAGAGAAGTTATTTTCAATACGAGTAACCCTGCATATTATGTAGCTGGTTCGTGGGTACTTGTACAGACAAATCACACAAACCCAAACAAGATAGGTCTATCAAGTTTAGTTTAGGAGTTTCCATGACCACCTTCCATCATCAGATCCTGGAAATCATCCATCACCAAAGTGTTTACCAAGACAAAACAGATGAACCCAAATTAGATGGGTTTATCAAGTTTAGTTTAGGACTTCCATGACCACCTTCCAGCTTCATCATCAGACTCTGGAAATCATCCAGCACTAGACCAGAGTCTTTGCCATGAACAAACCAATGAGCCCAAATTCGATGGCTATACCTTCTTTAGTTTAGGAGTTGCTATGGCCATCTTCCGACTCCATCATCAGACAAGCTCTATGATATTATGGCATTGTCACCGAAGATACGCAAGTGTACCTAATTTAAAGGTTTGGACCAAACTTACATACATACATACTAACTAATCATGATGGCCATTGGGGCGGGGAGGTTCTCTAGAGGCGACCACGTACGTACTGGAAGGCGCAGCGGACCCTCCACAAGGTGGACTCATAGTAACTAGCAGTTATCGGAATTCTCGTAGCATTTTTGAGCTGTCATAGGGACTTCTCGTTTATCGACTTCCGATTATACATATCCCATAAAAAACATTCCATGACAAAAATAGGCCAAGTCTCGAAACTCTTCCACACTAAAAAGTGGTGAGATATTTCGTAGAGCCAAGTCAGGCATTCTTATTAAACTTTATTTGCTTGCTAAATAAAACTCTGCAACTTGGGAATCACACAACATTACTGCATTTACTAATTAAGCGTGATTGCCAAGTCACAAAATGCCCCACTGGCCGGAGGCGGCGTCCACGGCGTGGTCGAACAGAGTGAGCCCCACGAGCGCCACCGTCGGCGCTATCGTGAGGGGCGTCGCGAACTTAAGCATGGAGCCGATCACGCCGAAGTATCCTGGAAGGAGCATTCAAGTTAGCTGCGGCAGGGACAGCCGAGCGGCCAACGACTTGAAGACGCGGCGGTAGCGATAATACGTACCTACTTTATACATGGCTCTCTCTATGGCCTACCTCTGCCGCTATCGCCGCTGCTCGAAGTAGAGAACGAGCCGTTAGACGGTCAAGCCCGGAGTGCAAAAAGACTCTTCAAAGTCTATACCGACGTTTTGTAAGTTATAACACTATTTGGTACCATTTCACGAAGTTATAAGTTAACAACACACGTATCTATAAGTTTTATCGATAAATACATATACGTTTTCGAACGCGTTTGCGTTTAGTTTCAATTTGTATGGCAACGCGTAGTTCCTAATAGTTTCACGTTGCCATACAAATTGAAACTAAACGCAAACGCGTTCGAAAACGCATCGCATGTTGTATCGATAAAACTTATGCAGAAGGCGCATAATCAATAAACACTGGCCATTTGACCTGTATTAAACCAGTAGCATCGTGAAACGGTTCACTGTTAAAATCTGGATGGCATTGCCAATATTGAGACTAGGAAGGCCGCCCTGGCACATCCCAGAGCCGTCATGACTCTGTGGATCCTACCTTTTTTATAACGACCGCAGCCCCCAACTACGATCGCTTACTACTTCATCCTCAGCTCATAAGCTGGGAACGCACTGAAAGTGGTAGCGGCGCGGCGCGGTGCGGTGCGGAGGCGGTACCGGTTGTAATGTTTGAGCTAATATGACAAAGCCCACACAGAACACCGCGCCGCGCCGCGTCCCGCCGCGGTATTCTGTGCGGATCCTTTCGCATTAGTTCGAACATTACAACCGGTACCGGATCCACACCACCACCGCTTTCAGTGCGTTTCAGCCTTTAGTGTTATGGTACCTAGGAACATCTAGAACAACGCCGACACGGCTATAGCGCCGCTGAGCTCGCACATCCTGCCGGTCCACAGGACGCGGCGCTCGACGTCCGTCATGTTGTCCAGCGCGGCCGCCAGCGCCACGCCGGCAGCCTCGCCAGCGTGGGGACCAGGAACGAGATGGTGCCGCCTTGCACGATGGGCAGGCGGCAGCCGAAGGTGGCTTGCAGCCAGGTTATTAGGCCTGGAATAATACAATGACGAGGAAAGTTAAAATGATTTAAAAACCAAAGCCCTTTACCATGTCTACATCATCATCATCATCATATCAGCCGAAAGACGTCCACTGATGGACATAGGCCTCCCCCTAAGAGTTCCAAAGTGACCGATCCTGCGCCACCCGCATCCAGCGGACTCCCGCGACCTTTACCATGTCATCAGTCCACCTTGTAGGAGGCCTATCAACGCTGCGCCTTCCGGTACGTGGTCGCTACTCGAGAACCTTTCCGCCCCAACGGCCATCAGTTCTACGTGCAACGCCCACTGCCACTTAAGTTTAGCGATTCGGAGGGCTATATCGATTACCTTGGTTCTGCTGCAGATAGCCTCATTTCTGACGCGATCACGCAGAGAAGTTATTTTCAATACGAGTAACCCTGCATATTATGTAGCTGGTTCGTGGGTACTTGTACAGACAAATTACACAAACCCAAACAAGATAGGTCTATCAAGTTTAGTTTAGGAGTTTCCATGACCACCTCCCATCATCAGATCCTGGAAATCATCCATCACCAAAGTGTTTACCAAGACAAAACAGATGAACCCAAATTAGATGGGTTTATCAAGTTTAGTTTAGGAGTTCCATGACCACCTTCCAGCTCCATCATCAGACTCTGGAAATCATCCAGCACTAGACCAGAGTCTTTGCCATGAACAAACGAATGAGCCCAAATGCGATGGCTATACCTTCTTTAGTTTAGGAGTTACTATGGCCATCTTCCGACTCAATCATCAGACCAGCTCTATGATATTATGGCATTGTCACCGAAGATACGCAAGTGTACCTAATTTAAAGGTTTGGACCAAACTTACATACATACATACTAACTAATCATGATGGCCATTGGGGCGGGGAGGTTCTCTAGAGGCGACCACGTACGTACTGGAAGGCGCAGCGGACCCTCCACAAGGTGGACTCATAGTAACTAGCAGTTATCGGAATTCTCGTAGCATTTTTGAGCTGTCATAGGGACTTCTCGTTTATCGACTTCCGATTATACATATCCCATAAAAAACATTCCATGTCAAAAATAGGCCAAGTCTCGAAACTCTTCCACACTAAAAAGTGGTGAGATATTTCGTAGAGCCAAGTCAGGCATTCTTATTAAACTTTATTTGCTTGCTAAATAAAACTCTGCAACTTGGGAATCACACAACATTACTGCATTTACTAATTAAGCGTGATTGCCAAGTCACAAAATGCCCCACTGGCCGGAGGCGGCGTCCGCGGCGTGGTCGAACAGAGTGAGCCCTGTCGCGAATCATGGCAGTTGATGATATCGCGATGACTTTAACTCGTGGTCGGACCGTGTGGTGCCGCCTTAAGAGATTATTTGCGCTGGCAAGGTTATGATATAATTGTGACTGTGGGTAGAATAAGGTCGTAGTCTTTGGAGCATTTAAGGGCTTGCTCTGTTGGAGAAGCCTCATTTTGTGATCTGAAATTGGCGAGTGACGAAGTAGTCTGAGAAGGTGTTCTCGCCAAGGAGCCGGGAGCTACGCAGCTGATCTCTGAAAGCTAAGTGTCTTAGATTCTCAGCACTTTACCTTTTCTCCTATTTGCTTTATTGTTCTACTATAAATGTGATATATAATTTATGTATTATGATGATGTTTCATATCATGAGAATCATGAGTTTTACGTAATGATACTGGTATATGTCTCATGCTAACTGAGGGTCTCAATATCCTGATATTTCGTCTATTCTTAATGTCTCAATTACGCTCATACTTACTGTAACTTTATAACTAGCTACCCAAGCGAAACTACCCCGTTTTTGCCGCCATTAGGGCGTTGTGTAAGGTAACGCTCTCTGTTAATGGTACTCGTTGATATTATGGATGTTAGTTCCCGTAGCTTTGTCCCCGAGGGTCTTACACGGAGGTGAGATCCCACCATGCAACGTCCGGAGCACCGGGTTCCGCGTTGTATGGTGTCTAAGAGGGAGTTCCAAGTTTCGCCAGTGTGCTGGTGTGAAACACCCCCGTACTAGCGTGAGCCTACGTAGTACGGCGGTTGTGGAAAGGGATAGTCGGGTATCGTTCAGATTGCCTCCTTGAGCGGCAGGGAGGTGCGTAGTAGCGCTGTAAGCCCTGTAGCGGTCAGGCCGTAAGGTGCGCGCCCTAGTGAGTGGCCGGCCACGCCAAGGTGCCTCGTAGGTTGTGAAGGAGGACAACTCGAATGTAAGGCAGCCTTGACGGGCACCGATAGATTCGTGTCGAATCGCTTGAGGGGAACTAGACGGGCTATGTAATACCTCATAACGAGACTGACTGACTATACCTGTAGAGCCCGTATAGGATGACCTCTTTAATGTGATGACGCAATATATCCTAGTTACTAATATGAAATCATCTGAGACTGCTACTTGAGACTACTTGTATATAATACTTTGTTTGTGGGAGCGAGTTCAGTATAAGAGGAGGTTCATAGTTGCTCGGCCGGTAGGTGAGAACATGAGAAAGTATACAGCGCACAGTGTGTGGCTAACCTCCTATAGTGCAAGGTGCACCATGTCATTTTGCTTAGTAGGTAGAACTTGTATGTGCTAAGAGTTCTGGGGCATAAGTGACAGGTGTGTCATGGTTATATTTATAACCACAGGTGGTACAGGCGAGCGTCATCGTGTGGGCACGCGAGCACCTTCGTGTCGCGTGTCGTGTCAGAAAGCGAAGCAGATATCAGTGGACTGCATTGGATGAAAGGTAGGATTCAGATTATCCCTCCTATGTTCATATATAAACCTTTCGCGGCGCCCTCTAATTTTGTGCAGTCTGACGGTATTTGTACCAGTTACATTCCTATATAACGAGAGGGCGTTCGCGACATGGTGGAGTGATGCTGGGATATTTGAATCCGTGCCTATCGGTTATATTGAGCTGATAGGCAGTCAGATTCGTTCAGTTCTGTCTGAACCTCTGTTATGGCAATTTAGTGTCGTGGAGGAGTTATGGTGTAGCATATATTAATAATTGGTCCGTGCACGCACAATTCCTTGATTGATTGAAACACAGAAACAGCAGTATGATTTATTTGTCCCAATTTTACACTTGTTTGAGAATAATGTAAAAATTAAATTATGTATATCATATAGAATGTATTAAATACAATACCAGTCGAATAATGATACATTCTATTAAAGTTTATCTGGAACACTAATGGTGATGTCAATTCAGCCGAGGCGCCCGGCTGGTTGTTTCTCGATCAGTGCTTCAGTGTTGTAGTGGAGATTCCCTTTCAAGTGCTTAGAGTTAATGTTGTTACGTTGCTATTTTTAACATCTTGAGAACATGTACAGTTTAAAGAAACTAAGAAACAGTTACCGTGGATAAATAAAACGGAAAGCAACGGATTAACTGTTTCCATTATACATTTGCGTATTATGTTGCATTACATATCATGATTTCATCTGTCTAATATGATGTTAAAGTAAAAGATTGAAAATCTGTTCTATATTATGTCGTATATCATACTTTAATATGTATCAAGGATTTATGCTAGCATTGCCGGTAGATGGCGATTGAAGTACTTCTGATTATAAATGTAATGTGATAGAAGGTAGTTAGATATTTCGTGGCGATGGGCCGAAATATTTCTAAAAGGTGAGATGAGTTTTCATAAGTGTTGGAAAATACCTGATTTGGAAGGAGCTGTTAATTCGAAAGAGATACAGTTAACGGTAAGAAAGTTGGGTAAAATAAGTACGAGGATCTCGGGAGCCAGACTCAGCTTGCAACGATTGTTATGAAGTATAAATTCAGTTCGAGACGATTATCTTGAAGTGTAGAATCTATTGTTTTCTTCAACAATGTTTGTAACAGCAATGGGACGAGATATGACCTGCGTATGTACATACTGTTTTAGTGAAATGCTAGAACATTTTTTTTCCAGGAAATCCAAAATTTGATTGCTACAGGACATGCAAAGTAACTAGTAGCACTACGTTGTAGCGCGTTGCAGCTTAATTTCTGTACGAGGGGAAATGCTTTAGTTCTTTGTTGTCAAAGTATTTGAGTGTAAAGAAAGGATTTACTTGTGTGTAATGGTTTACTTGTTTTCAGTTAATACACGAAATAGCTCGGTGTTTTTTAAACAGACAACTTGACTTGCAGTAGTTGTGGTGTTAAGAGAGACATTATTACCTATTTATCGTGTCTAGGTAATTTATGTTCGTGGTAATTTATTTCCTGTCTAGCTCGTGGGAAACAAGTGCGGTAAAATTTTATTTGTTGTAGGTACTGAATGCAACTATAGCCGTGTAAAATATTAAAGGCGTGAGGTGAGCCGCAGCATTTATTTACAGACAAAACAACAAACGCGAGGGAGGTGAATTTAACTAGGTCACACAACTTCAGTTTCATACGAACATTATTATTATTCCAGGAGTGATGGACTTGCTGCCTATTGCGTAATTATGTTTTAATGTCGTTTCAGTTGTGTACGAGTCCTTACAATTTACGTTTATGGCAAGTATCTATAACATTATTTACAATCAACGTTAATATTTTGAGTCACTTAATACAATATACATTCATGGTGAGCATTTCAGTACCTACAGTAAAGAGATTTCAATTAACTAAAGTCATTGATGAAGTATTTTTGAGAAGGTTTAGAGGTAGCATACTTACATAAAACGAAACATGTTATTATTAATTAATTTGCCAGTATTTTTACTTTTGGATCATATGAGTCAGTTAATTTGCTAATGAGTATGAGATCACCTAGGATTAACTAGTATTATATAGTTATGCGTACGAACGACGATACATAGGTGTATAGTGTGAGTCTTTATATACTCGTATGGAGGTTGGCTATAAGTCATAGTAAAATCAAAATAACTTGCCAGACGTTCGATTCAGAGTGGTCAGTCATATTTTGTGGTAAAGCAATAGCTTTCGTGAAAATCATATCAGTCGAGATTTTATTTCATACGCAATTATAGTGGGATTCTCATGAATCATTTACGATTAAGGATTCTGTTCCAAATGTAGGACTAGTACTTTTATGCATCATCATCAAATCATCATCAAATGGCAACATAAAGTAAAAATACGTGTGAAAATTGAAAGAATCGCTATAGTTATGCATATAGAGTACGTTTAAACATGGAAATTCTAAAACCGTGTATAGTTTGCGAATCACCTGTGAGTCTTGAGTTTAATACCTACTCGACTAGTTATTTGAAATTATAGGTGTTGCTACTGTTATTATAATAGTTATATACTGTATTGATCGAAATATCTACGTGAACTGTAGGTACAGTATATCGTAGTTATTAAATGAACTGTAAGTAGGTACAGTGAAAGGTCATTAAGCGTTTTCATCTTCTTACTTATTGAAATAAGTAGTCTAAGTACATCAAGTATGGTAATTATTTGAATTATAAAAGAAAGTGAGTATGTCGTTAGCTATGTTTGATTACAACCAGTTGAAGTAAATTAGTAATTGATATTTTATATACATAAACAGTTCAGTATTGATAATTAAAGGATTGTTCGAATCAATTTAAATTTTACATGCGAAATGGACATAATTCCATAACCCTAAATATTAGGCATAGAGTACATCAATATGAAGATTTGTATATCTATAGATTCAAGTACCTAAGTAAAATATGTAGGCTGGGAGTCGGAGGATTCGAGATAAACCAGAATGCTAACTTTAATTCCTTTAATGACGGAATTACAAAAAGATTAAAATAAATCAATTAAAATTAATTATATTTAACAGGTGCCTAATGGTCGATGTGAGAACCAAGAGTGACGATCGCTTTCGTATTTTTAGGAAACGGGGCACGGTGTGGCGAAATGCTGAGTCGGCAGTCGGCACCACCTGCATGGCTAGTTGGGCGGTCGCTGCTTATGCAAGCATATAACACCTCCATCCTCAGCTAGGCAACTATTCGAGATTCTTCGAGAATATTGCCGAGCCATGATTCACTTCTATGTTTCTGGGGTGCAGCTTTGGTTTATCTGGTGTCTGGTTGATGGCTACCGGAGCGTCAGTTTTGATGGTTTCCAATGTATTTGTTCGTCATCGTTTCATGAATAGGCGACGACTGGTTATACCGGCAGCGACTGTGCATGCGCAGAATATGAGTAGGTAGACTGGTATAGTAGTATGGTATAGGCTTAAGCGGTCGATCTGGCGTATATTCACGGGTATTTGCGAGGATATCTTTTTATCGCTGGCGTGCAGGTTTTCCAGATTAATAGAGTTCAGGGTCAGTGAAGGAGATGGCACCCGAGCTCGCACTTCATCTATCGAAGTAATGTCTGGTAGTTCCATAATTTTTAATGCATGACCCTCAACCTGGTCGTTAGAATTGGTAATGGTGTAATCTGGGGTTTTCAGGACGCATTTGTGCGGGATTTCAACAAAGTAGCTTCCCTGGATCGTTTTGAACTGTTCTTGGCCGCAGGAGGTTTGTATCTTAGTCGGCTCTGGTAGACTTATAACGTATTGTCTGCTGTCGAGTTGTTGTACTGCTGGTCTAGTCAGGAACACTCTCGTGTGTTTACAGGACGGGTTGAGCTGCTGCGAAGTGATGAGCTGGTACGTGCAGTCAAGTTGGTTTTGTATCTTCTGATTGAGTGGTTCCTCGCAGAGATGCCATGATTTGACCTTCGGACATTCTGTCTTTTGCCCACATAGAATCCTGTTCATGAACCGCTATGTAGGGAGAAGGAGGTATTAGAACTTGATGATTTCTATTCGGTATTACCGCTAGTTTGTATAAATCATAGACTCTATCTACAGCAATCGGCACCTTAAAAACTAACACTACCTGCTTATCTTTATAGTATGACCCAACTTTAATTAGGTCATAATATTCCCTAAGATCTACTTCAAGGATCTCTCCCTTAGGGTAGAGAACCTTTAACTTATCTAACATACTTTTAAACACAGCAAAATTAAGTATCGCGTGAGGTATACTAGACGCCCGAATAAGAGTTAACGCATTTCCTAACTTGTCCAGCTCTTCAGACAAGTTTTCTACATTATCATTCAGGATGACCAAGTATTGTGCCAAGTGTGCAAATCTAATTAATTCGGTCTCACCGTTCTTTTCACTCTGAATGGCTTGCGTAACGGCTTGGCCAATTTTTTCCTGATTTTTAACTATGTCATCTAATATCTTGGAGTGTTGTAGCATCCATTCTTTAGATAAACTGATATGATTATTAAATTCAGACTGTAATTTGTTTTCATTATTTTCAAGGGTTTTAATTGCGGCATTATATTTTATGGCGTCTGTATAATCTAGATTTCCAGAAATACTTTTAATTACCGAGCCAAGACCATCTACAAGTCCTCTTTTTACACGGTCGGGTTCGAAAGTCCTCACCTGTTCTGAAACCCTTTCTAGCTTTGCGCTGAGAAATGATAAGTGCGGTTCATATAGTGAAAAAGTATTATTATTTAGTTGAGGTCCGAGGTTAAGTAACTGTGTTCGTACTGTGTCAATTTTATAGTCAATGTCATTTAGGTCCACATGTTGTAAAAAGGCGTGGTAGTGGGAGATGAGTTTCGTCGGTCCAAGTTTGAAAGGGAGTAGTCCTGGTCCATTGTCAAGGCTTTCAAGTGTTACTTCTTCCGCCTGAGTCATTTGTAGAAGGTACGTCAGCAGTATTCTGTAACAATTTTGAATCATTAGGGACTCTCTTAAGACGCGACTTTGCTACTGCACCTCTTTGTTTTTTGGTGTAAATATGGATCGGGAGGTCGGCCATTACAACGTCCTGAGTATATCGAGGAGCTAATTTTTGCCTACCGGCCATGGGGTTCTTAATAAAAACATGTTAATCGGGAGAATACTCTATTTCGGGATCACGGTCCTTATTCCTTGCATCTGTGAGTTCGGTTCGGTGTTGTAAGGACGATTCGTTGATGAGGTCATAGACTTTTGTCATTCCTTGTCGATGGTCGCGTATGTACTGTTGTAACAAATGCTGAGATAAATCTATGTCAAAAGGGTCGCGTGGGTCGAAATGTCCTGATACTATGTCCAAGGGCCTACATTTAGTGAAACTATGAATGGAACTATTATACCCTAATAAAGCATAAGGCATAAGGTGTGAAGCCGGCTCCTTTGGTCGTTCTAATTTCAGTATTCGTAAGTGTTCAAGAATAGTTAAATGGAATCGCTCTACGATCCCGTTATCATTAGGGGAGTGTGCAAGGACTTTATGGTGCTGAATTTTATGCAGTTTTGTGAATTCTGCAAATAGAAGATTCGAGAATTCGGGACCTTGGTCTGAGACTACGGTGAGTGGGACGCGATGGTGAGTAAAGTAAATCATAAGTGCTTGGATAACACTGACAGCAGTGCCATCTTTCAGAGGATATGCCTGCGCGTATTTAGAAAAAGCATCTACTAGAGTAAGATATTTTTCATTTTGTACGGTAAAATGGTCTATATGAACAATTTCGAATGGCTTGGTAGGTGGTGGGACGATGCAAAATTGTTGCCTAACAGGATTCCGATCATACTTTGCTTGACCGCAAATGCCGCATTGATTAATAAATTTGGTTACGTGTTCCTTCATCTTTGGCCAGAAGTACCTGTGGGACAAGGCCAGGTAACATTCGTTAATACCACGGTGATTCGTTTTTCCGATATGGTAGTTCTGAATGATTTCCTGCTGTTTCAAATAGTCCTTTACGTTCTCAACTTCTTTCTTTGTTAAATATATATTCATAGACGAGTTTCTAAACCGGTCTTGTAAGATGGGGACAATTTTGTACATAGCTAAAGGGGGGTAAACTATGATTCCGGTTTTAACTTTAGGGTTGACATGCTCATTTATAGCGGTGACCAAATCTTCTTCAAGATTACATTCGGATATCTGGATTGTGGTCAGGGTATGAGTATCGAAAGGTTTTGAAACTACTGCTCGTTTTTTAATGTCACCTACGATCGTTAGTCGGATTTGTCTATTGAATTTATTCAGGGGATCATCTGTAATTGGTATTTCTAATATTGGATTTTCTGCGCTTGTATGGGCAGTGAGGGTAGATGATCCTGCTTCAGACGGGGTTGTGCGGGCAGTGAGGGTAGATGACCCGGACTTCGATGGAGTTGTGCGGGCAGTAATGGTGGATGATCCACATTCGGATGGAGCTTTTTCTGAGTGATTCACTATCATAGAGCAAAGGGAGCCAGTCTCTTCATTATGAATCTCTACCCGAGATAGTGCGTCAGCATTCTGATTATATTTACCTTTTTTATAGATAACGTTATAGGTATACTCACTCAACTTCAATCTCCAGCGAGTAAGTCTGGAGTTAAGATCTTTTAGATTTACTAACCACTGTAAGGGTTTATGGTCAGTGACAATCGTAAATTTGCGTCCGAAAAGGTACAGGCGGAAGTATTTCGTTGCCCAAACGATTGCCAAAAGCTCCTTTTCTATCGTACTATAGTTCATTTCACTGTCATTTAATGTTCTCGAAGCGAAAGCAATCGGCCTATCGGATCCTATGGGCCCTTGAGAGAGCACCGCTCCAATAGCAACATTGGACGCATCAGTAGTTAAAACAAATTGCTTATTGAAGTCGGGGTATTGTAATATCGGGTCATTTACAAGTAGAGTCTTACATTTCTCAAAGCAATTAATATAATCAGGGTTTTCATAAGTTATTTTTGATCCCTTTTTCAGGCATAGTGTCATTGGTTTGGTAATACGAGCAAAATCTGGGATGAACTTCCTGTAATATCCTACCAAACCAAGAAATCGTTTTATCTCGGTTTGGGTTTTAGGCATGGGAAATTTCTGAATGGCGACAATTTTGTCAGGGTTGGGTTTGATCCCATCTTTGCTGATTACGTGTCCCAAATATGCGGTTTCCAATTTCAAAAATTCCGATTTGTCCATCTGGATTTTAAAATTAGACTCTAAACGTCTCCGTTTAAACACCTTTTCTAAATTGACTATATGTTCCTGAAGGGAAGTACTGAAAACTATAATGTCATCTAAATACACAAGACAGACCGTGTTTTGTAAATCTCTTAAAACGTTATCCATGACACGTTGGAAGCTGGAAGGGGAATTCTTTAGACCCATTGGCATTCTTAGGAACTCAAAATGGCCATGTTCTACATTGAACGCTGTCTTGGGTATGTCCATGGGGTCCATTTCCACCTGATGAAATCCGCTGGCAAGATCAAGCGTTGTAAAATATTGACAGTTACCAAGTTTGTCAAGTACGTCGGTTATGTTGGGGATCGGGTATTTATCGTCCAAGGTTTTCTCATTCAGTTTTCTAAAATCCACTACTAACCTCCATTTTGTCTTACCTGAAGCATCAACTTTCTTCGGAACTACCCAAATGGGGGAGCTCCAGGCAGATTCGGATGGACGTATGATATTTTGTTCTAGCATCTTGTTAATCTGTTCTTTTACTTCATTACGGTGTATGAAGGGATAGCGATAGCTTTTACTATAAACCGGTAATTCATCCGTGGTTCTTATCCTATGTCTTATCTTATTAGTGAAACTAAGTGGCTCGCCTTCAATGTAAAATACGTCAGCATATTGTGAGCATAGCGCCTCTAAATTAGCGCGTTCCTCGAGGTTCAAATGATCGATGCGCAAGCGCGATAATACGTCGCGAGCGCGATCTGAGCTTGGCTGTTTAGTACGGCTACACTCAACATTTAATATTTCAGCCTGCACTGGATGATTTAGGGAAAATATTACGTCATTCGGGGTTGGATTTACAACTTCTAGTATGCCCCGGTTGTTATGTATCGTAGTAAAACATTCCGCTATAAAACAATTTGATACAGATTGTTGCGGGATAAGCGCGTCTCCCTCCCGGCCGTTAATCGGGACTTTAATGAGTCGTGAAGAATTCGCAGGTATTACATGTTTGTATACGTTGCAGTTCCTAGAATTATACATCCTTATAGGATTGGTCGCACTTTTTGTAACTAGGACGTTTTTTTTTAAGTCAATATTGGATTCCCATTCATTAAGTAAGTCTAGACCAATTAAACCATCGAAATAATCGTGAAATTTATACACGAAGAAAGTTAAGTTGTTATCACTTTTAAACTCTGGAAAGCACGGTAACGTTACGGAGTAATCGTTACGGCTGGTAGCATGTACATTCGTCACCTCGAACGGATCGTATTTCCATTGTACGCTGGGGAAGTATTTCGTAACCGAGTCGGGATTGATAAAAGACTGATTAGCGCCGGTGTCTATGAGAAATTTCAGCGGCGGGTTAGCTATTTTTATGTACGGCAATTGTCGTTGTGTCTGTAAGTTCAGTTCTATTTTGGTCTTCCTAACTCTGGGTTTCTCCGAAAATCCTCATGCTGAATAGTGGGTTCTTCATTCTTATAAGGTTCGCCTGCGGGGTTTGGATACAAAATCTCGGGATAATGAGGTTGGTTCGCGGACTCGTCATAGTAAGTATCGTCAGTAGGGTACCCGTCACAGTTGTTGTCTTGATAATATTCATTATAGTAGTCGGTATAAGGTTCATAGTCCAGTGTATAGTCATTGCACTCGGTAAAGTTAACATCTCTAGATCTGAAATAATTATTGGGTTGCGGGTTCCTAAAATTTGCCCAATTCTGAGTAGGTGGCAATGGCCTTGTTACGTAGTGACTGACACCGCTCATAGGACGCACGGTATTATTTCCATTGCTTTGGAAATTATTTCTAGGCCTGAATGAGTTTTCTTGTGGATTGTAGTTAGGCGGTCGTGCTCCAAATATTTGCTGAGTACGGGTAGGGCCTTGAGGAGGCTGATTTAAATTTGGTCTCCATATAGGTCGGGTTTGTTGAGGCCAAAACACAGGGTTTGGTCGAGACGGACCGGGCAAATTAAATGCAGGCTGCCTGAATGGTGGTACAGCGAAACCTGGCGGCATTGCACCAATAGATATTTTGGATGGCTGAAAATCAGCTGGTTTCTTATCAAGGCGTTCATTACGTTGCTGTAAATATAATGTATTAATTTCTTCGTGAACAAATTCTAGAGCCTTTTCTATAGTTTCGGGCCGCATACAACGAATGCGCGAACCTAGGGGGTCCTTAAGGCCTCGCACATACGCTTGGAGGGTCAACTTTTTATATAAATCGCGTTTAGAATCAATCGTAGACTGCACAGTTTCATGTAAAGTTACGTATGTCATAAGGGTACTGAACAGGTTTTGACATTTTTCATAGAACTCCTGAGGGGTGGTTTGCCCCTGGGATAAAAGCGCGAGATCGTTATACAAAGAGGTCTCATCGCGCTGGTCCGCGAAATTATTAATAAGTGCATTGCGAATTCCAGCCCAGTTTTCTGGGACCCCATTCGCATTGATTAAGCGGGCGGCGGGCCCGGTAACTTTATTAAGTATACCATTTAAAAGTGCGTAATTAGCCAAAGCTTGATCGGGGCGAACAAACTCATCTACTAATTGATCACATAACTTAATAAATCTCGTAAGTATGTTAGGGTTCCCGTCGAACTCGGGTAACAAGCGCAAGGCTTTAAAAATTTAATCTAGATCTGCCATACTAACTACTTCCGGTTCCGAGTCCGATTCAGAACTTAAATCAAAATTAATATTCCTAAGACCGTCTAGTAAAACGAATCTATTATTACTGCCTAGCCTAGGAGTGCTCGATTGCCGTGGATGGAAAATCTTTGAGCTTTAAAATAATTACGACTATGAAAGTACCTCCTTTCCTAACATAAACAACTCTAGAACGATTCTAAAGTACTTACATGAACATTTCTGGCTTTCTGCGGTATCGAAGTTTGGATACTCCTCCGCTCTCCACAGCTTGTAGGTTCCGCCCTCGACGAGATGACCGGATAGCTGCCCGGGCGCTAAGCGAGCGCGAAGTTTCGATTTTGGAAATTCGGTGACCGCTCGCGAACCGGCCCGCGAGGTGCGTCTCTCGACTGCGCCAAATATGTAGGCTGGGAGTCGGAGGATTCGAGATAAACCAGAATGCTAACTTTAATTCCTTTAATGACGGAATTACAAAAAAGATTAAAATAAATCAATTAAAATTAATTATATTTAACAGGTGCCTAATGGTCGATGTGAGAACCAAGAGTGACGATCGCTTTCGTATTTTTAGGAAACGGGGCACGGTGTGGCGAAATGCTGAGTCGGCAGTCGGCACCACCTGCATGGCTAGTTGGGCGGTCGCTGCTTATGCAAGCATATAACAAGTAGACTTCGTTTAATTTATCAATGATGTTTAATGTATAGTATTATAGATTATCTTGAATCGTGCTCAATACGTAGGTATCCAAAGTATGGACATGGATGACTAAATAGTATCAATTTAACATATGGATAATGACGGGTCATTATTTGAGTAATACTTGTAGATGTAGACAGTAAAAAATAAAAAATAAAATAAAAAAATAAAATTTATTTATTTAACAAAAAACACACTTAAATTAAAAACGTTATATCCGTCAGACGCCAAACTAGGCTGAGCCTGTATCTTGGCCGCCTGCGAGTGCGATTAACACGAACTACTTAAAATATTACCATTTTGCAGTACAAAACTCTAATTTCTGTTTCATTAAAAGTATACATTGAGATAAGATTAACATTAACATTACAATTTAAAATTACTATTTGTGCATGGCCGTGTGTGTACGTGACTGCGTGTGTGTGTGTGTGTGTGTGTGTGTGTGTGTACATCACTTACGTCAATTTTCCTATTTTTGGTTAACATTAAATAGTTTTTCTTGTCGATGTTTATTATATTTAAAGTCAAAGATTTGAGCCAGCATTGATAAACTCTAAAGATTTTGAATGTGTTAAGTATTAGTTGAACGGACTTAAATTAAATATTTGAATGAGTTGAAAGTTATTACTTGTTTGCAAGATTTAGAAGTAAAGCTTACATTACTTATTTAATTTTCTCTGAGGGACATTGTATTGAAACTTGAAACGTCTGGTAACTAACAATCCAAAGAAAAGATACTGTTACCGAATTAAGAATGATATTTTAGTCGCTAAAATAAGTAGTAGTAAGTAGATACATGGTATCTAGTACTAGAAAGTATGGTGAAGCTATTAGTATAGTTATGTAATAATTGGTATAAAAGTTTTATCCAACACTTAGGTTTTGTAGATCGAATGATGTTCAGACAGGAACTTAGTCGAAGTTCGGCTCTTGCAGTAGAATTCTGCACTCACGACGAGAAATGGCTTCATAGATAGTGATTTCTATGTAGAAGATCGTAACACTATTTATCCTTGTAGGAGTCCCGATTATCATTCAACCGATTTATGTCACTAATGAATAATGATACTGTATGAATTAGGTGCTCGTAGCATCATTGCTAATTCTTTCCAGCTATACATTCGAGGTCGATACTTGTGGATTCTAGTATCATTTTGCATTTGGAGTATAGGAGATAAGTCTACATCCAAGGTACGCTACTAATGAACAGCATCTGGTGACACGCTGTTATAGGAGTTTTGAATATGACCTGTACTGATAGCATATTCGTAATCATAAAAAAACACATGATATGTATTGAATTGTTGACGATGTGGTACCAGGTATTAGTAGTGTAGTGAGAAGGAGAAGTCATTAACTTGTTCGAAAGCTAGTGAGTAACTAGAAGGTGGTTATGAATTCCACTAAGAGTTGATACCAGCCCAGTCAGAGGCGTATTTAAAGATTTGGCGCCCCGGGCCAGTAAGTTTTGGCGGCTCGCGCCGCCCCTCGGAGCGGCTCGGGCCGCCCCTCGGAGCCTGCCGCCCCGGGCCATGGTCCCCTTGGCCCTAGGATAAATAAGCCCCTGAGCACAGTATGTCGCAGTAAAGGTTAATGAACCTTTGCAAAACCATCGAATGGCTCGAATAGTCGTCCTCAACATTCGAATAAGCTTTATAGATCAACGTCAATCTACTTTGTAGATTAGATGCGTGTTGTCTGTACCGAATGTACAGGTCGTCGTATATACTTGTAAGCTATTTTGACAATCCAGCCTAAAGTGAAATGCGTGGAAATACTTGTTGTCTGTTGTAGTAACAGGAGTGATGGAAGGATTGTATTGTTTCAAAGTAGACAAGTCAACTTTTGTCGTCGAAGAATAAGCCAATCTACAGAGTTTACAGTTTCTCGAAATTGTTACAGGTGTTTGTTATATCACAAGATTGTTTCAGGGGATGTAACTCAATTGATCAAGGTATCTAAGTCTTTGGTAACAATAGATAGAAACTGAAGGATGAAGCTTAGCTATATACCGCTAAAATTTGTTGAAGGCTATAAGATCTTGTCATTTGTGGAAGTAATTAGAGTTCAATAGCGGACTATAACCATCTTAACCTGTTGTGGTTATCGTCGGAAAAGGCAGTTTTCTTTCGGCTGGGGAGGGTCTGTCGAGTGTGTCGAGGACATCCTTGCCAGAGATCGTAGAGATAGACTTACACTGATTTACCTACCCATGAAGGGATGTGTAAAGATGTTGATACTATAGGTAATAGTAGTATAGTATGAAGAGTGATCACTGAGTCAAGAGTGAGAGTGTTAAAGATTGTGAGAGTAATGCAGTAGCAGTTTTGTTTTGGTCTGAATAACTTTCGAAGAATCGATACTGCAGATGTGGTTAGAGAAATGACTAGAGATGTTTACCTTCTTGGAAAAGTAGATATGTACCCAGTCAGTTAAAGTAAGCTAATACCTAACATTAATTTCAGGAATGCTAAAAAGGCACACAATAGCAATGGTTCCAGTATTTCAATGGCTGATTTTCTTTTGGCCATGTCATTCGGATGTACAGAATTTGAGATTTTAATTGTCGATTTGGACTTATGGAGCTGAGAAGAGTAATTGACAGATGGAGTTAAGGGTATTTCAAATTTGAAATGAAGGTCGTAATGATATGAATAACGTTATTATTATTTTTTATTATTGTTTATTTATTTCAGGCCAGGAGCCCATAAAGTTGTTAGTACAGTACATCATTAAACTATGTTAGTATGAATTATTACATTAGAAATTGTATTATATATTAAATGATATTAAATAAAATTGAATTAAATTTATATTTATATGCCAAGCATTATCTGCCTCCACTTATTATAAATGGAGCAGTCAAATTTATTTGACAACATTATCAGGATGCTGTTGCTGCTGCTCCGAGCGCGCCAGAGCAGGGAGGCCACTTTCTTGCGGATGATCGCGTGGAACCCATCCGTGCGCTCCTCCGCAAACATTCCTGACGCGCTACAAAAGCGGGGCAGCTGCATCAACATCCTAAAAATGTTGTTTTATTGGACTCGCAGCGCACTGACAGCCTTACGAGTATATTTCACCCACAGACTGCTCGCACGTTATTGTTGGCGTACTAATGGCTTGCAAGCTCGAAGTCTTTTCTGGTTTTAGTAAACAGATTGGAAGAAAATCGTGTGGTGAGTTGCGACAATAGGGTCAAGGAATAGGTGATGAGTATTCTAGACCTGTAGTAAAATTGTGTCAACTTGGGATTGTTGAATTGCCTCGTCTTGTCTCTAATGGTCGTCAGGAGTATCGTAAATGATGACGTCGCGATGACTTCTCTTCTTTTAGCTTTCTAGTGTTGCGGCCTATCACTTCGCGATGACTTCACTTCTTTTGGTTGTTGGGAGTGTCGCGAATGAAAGCGGTTGATAGTGTCCTGATGACTGTCGTGACCAAGCACTTCGCGATGACTTCACTTCTTTTGGTTGTTGGGAGTGTCGCGAATCATAGCAGTTGATGATGTCGCGATGACTTCACTTCTTTTGGTTGTTGGGAGTGTCGCGAATCATGGCAGTTGATGATATCGCGATTACTTTAACTCGTGGTCGGACCGTGTGGTGCCGCCTTAAGAGATTATTTGCGCTGGCAAGGTTATGATATAATTGTGACTGTGGGTAGAATAAGGTCGTAGTCTTTGGAGCATTTAAGGGCTTGCTCTGTTGGAGAAGCCTCATTTTGTGATCTGAAATTGGCGAGTGACGAAGTAGTCTGAGGAGGTGTTCTCGCCAAGGAGCCGGGAGCTACGCAGCTGATCTCTGAAAGCTAAGTGTCTTAGATTCTCAGCACTTTACCTTTTCTCCTATTTGCTTTATTGTTCTACTATAAATGTGATATATAATTTATGTATTATGATGAAGTTTCATATCATGAGAATCATGAGTTTTACGTAATGATACTGGTATATGTCTCATGCTAACTGAGGGTCTCAATATCCTGATATTTCGTCTATTCTTAATGTCTCAATTACGCTCATACTTACTGTAACTTTATAACTAGCTACCCAAGCGAAACTACCCCGTTTTTGCCGCCATTAGGGCGTTGTGTAAGGTAACGCTCTCTGTTAATGGTACTCGTTGATATTATGGATGTTAGTTCCCGTAGCTTTGTCCCCGAGGGTCTTACACGGAGGTGAGATCCCACCATGCAACGTCCGGAGCACCGGGTTCCGCGTTGTATGGTGTCTAAGAGGGAGTTCCAAGTTTCGCCAGTGTGCTGGTGTGAAACACCCCCGTACTAGCGTGAGCCTACGTAGTACGGCGGTTGTGGAAAGGGATAGTCGGGTATCGTTCAGATTGCCTCCTTGAGCGGCAGGGAGGTGCGTAGTAGCGCTGTAAGCCCTGTAGCGGTCAGGCCGTAAGGTGCGCGCCCTAGTGAGTGGCCGGCCACGCCAAGGTGCCTCGTAGGTTGTGAAGGAGGACAACTCGAATGTAAGGCAGCCTTGACGGGCACCGATAGATTCGTGTCGAATCGCTTGAGGGAAACTAGACGGGCTATGTAATACCTCATAATGAGACGGACTGACTTTACCTGTAGAGCCCGTATAGGATGACCTCTTTAATGTGATGACGCAATATATCCTAGTTACTAATATGAAATCATCTGAAACTGCTACTTGAGACTACTTGTATATAATACTTTGTTTGTGAGAGCGAGTTCAGTATAAGAGGAGGTTCATAGTTGCTCGGCCGGTAGGCGAGAACATGAGAAAGTATACATCGCACAGTGTGTGGCTAACCTCCTATAGTGCAAGGTGCACCATGTCATTTTGCTTAGTAGGTAGAACTTGTATGTGCTTAGAGTTCTGGGGAATAAGTGACAGGTGTGTCATGGTTATATTTATAACCACAGGTGGTACAGGCGAGCGTCATCGTGTGAGCACGCGAGCACCTTCGTGTCGCGTGTCGTGTCAGAAAGCGAAGCAGATATCCGTGGACTGCATTGGATGAAAGGTAGGATTCAGATTATCCCTCCTATGTTCATATATAAAACTTTCGCGGCGCCCTCTAATTTTGTGCAGTCTGACGGTATTTGTACCAGTTACATTCCTATATAACGAGAGGGCGTTCGCGACAAGCCCCACGAGCGCCACCGTCGGCGCTATTGTGAGGGGCGTCGCGAACTTAAGCATGGAGCCGATCACGCCGAAGTATCCTGGAAGGAGGATTCAAGTTAGCTGCGGCAGGGACAGCCGAGCGGCCAACGACTTGAAGACGCGGCGTTAGCGATAATACGTACCTACTTTACACATGGCTCTCTCTATGGCCTACCTCTGCCGCTATCGCCGCTGCTCGAAGTAGAGAACGAGCCGTTAGACGGTCAAGCCCGGAGTGCAAAAAGACTCTTCAAAGTCTATACCGACGTTTTGTAAGTTATAACACTATTTGGTACCATTTCACGAAGTTATAAGTTAACAACACACGTATCTATAAGTTTTATCGATAAATACATATACGTTTTCGAACGCGTTTGCGTTTAGTTTCAATTTGTATGGCAACGCGTAGTTCCTAATAGTTTCACGTTGCCATACAAATTGAAACTAAACGCAAACGCGTTCGAAAACGCATCGCATGTTGTATCGATAAAACTTATGCAGGAGGCGCATAATCAATAAACACTGGCCATTTGACCTGTATAAGTACCTGTTTAAACCAGTAGCATCGTGAAACGGTTCACTGTTAAAATCTGGATGGCATTGCCAATATTGAGACTAGGAAGGCCGCCCTGGCACATCCCAGAGCCGTCATGACTCTGTGGATCCTACCTTTTTTATAACGACCGCAGCCCCCAACTGCGATCGCTTACTACTTCATCCTCAGCTCATAAGCTGGAAACGCACTGAAAGCGGTAGCGGCGCGGCGCGGTGCGGTGCGGAGGCGGTACCGGTTGTAATGTTTGAGCTAATATGACAAAGCCCACACAGAACACCGCGCCGCGCCGCGTCCCGCCGCGGTATTCTGTGCGGATCCTTTCGCATTAGTTCGAACATCACCAAAGTGTTTACCAAGACAAAACAGATGAACCCAAATTAGATGGGTTTATCAAGTTTAGTTTAGGAGTTCCATGACCACCTTCCAGCTCCATCATCAGACTCTGGAAATCATCCAGCACTAGACCAGAGTCTTTGCCATGAACAAACGAATGAGCCCAAATTCGATGGCTATACCTGTATTGGAGTGTCAAAACGCAGTCTTGTCATTGACTCCAAAACTGTCACTTTGACAGCTCTCTGCTATCTGGCCCCTCATAGCGAACACACGTAACCTAATACCACCTAATAGTAATATATTAAGAGTATTAATTGTTTCCTTAAATAAACTAATGAAGACCCGAAGAACATCTTTTATTAAGTAACAATACATGGCGCAGTCGAACCGGAGAAGAACTTACGAAGATTAAACCGGATTAAGAAAAACACATTTTTTCACCGGCCTCGGTGGCATAATTATTAACTACTAAGAAGATAAAATCGCACGAAGAAGTGTTTTAATTGTTATGGGCGACGAAGAGAAGAATAAATCTGAAGTCCAATCTGAATTTAAAGTGGATAACATGTGTGCGGTGGAATATAAAATGCCGCAAGGACTTAACCTAGACGAGTTAGAAAATTGCTGGCCTCAATGGCAGCGGTTCAAGCTCTCGTTTAAAAACTTCGTGCTAGCGGCTGGTTTAGAAAGGATATCGGAAGCCAGAAAAGCTGCAATTCTAATTAACTGCATAGGGCAGCAAGCACAAGAACTGTACTTTAATGTGCTCAAATTAGAAGACAGCGAGAAAGACAAGTTAGAAGACGTAATAAAGATCTTCGATGATTACTTCAAACCAAAACAAAACGAAGTAATTAATAGCTATAATTTGAATAAAAGAAACCAAGAAGACGGGGAGTCGTTCGATGCTTACTACACAGCGATAAAGAAATTGGTGGAAAACTGCAATTTTGGCGATCAAAAGGACCGGATGATTCGGGATAAAATTGTCATCGGTGTTCAAGACAGAAGAACACAACAGAAGCTCCTAGAAGTAAATGATCTGACATTGGAAAAGGCTGTCGACATCTGCCGTTCTGCGGAGCTTTCCAGGGAGTTTGTGAAGACCTTGAGCAACCCGGAGGTGCATGCCATGCGGTCTGAGAGGGTGGAGCAGCATGGCCAACAGTCTAAAGCTAAGTATTTTAATAATAATTATAAAACCAGTCAGCCTCACTTCTCAAGTGAGAAGGATAATAAGGCACGCTATAATAAATCTTTTTACCACTGAAAAAAATGTAACACTGAGCATGGTCCAAGGCAGTGCCCGGCCTATGGCAAAACATGTACAAAGTGCAATCGAATGAATCACTTCAGTGTGGGCTGTACTTTTATGAGAACTAGAGTTCATTGTATGAATAACACAGACAGTGACGAGGCTTGCAATAATGTGCAGGACTTGTGACTAGTTTATTCAATTAATTTAGGTAATAATGAATGGACAGAGTCATTGAGGGTTGAACATAAAAGGGTTAATTTTAAATGTGACACCGGCGCCCAGATAAATGTGCTTAGCCTATGTACTTTGAGGAAAATTGTCGATGATGATTCTAACATTAAAATGTCTGAGACAAGAACCATAATAGAGGTCTTCGGTGGGGGAAAAATAATTCCAGTGGGCAGGGTCACATTAAAGGTCTTTAATAATAATATGAAAAGCAATGATGGTATTGGTACTGAGTTTTTAATTATTAATGAAAATGTCAGACCAATTTTGGGGTTAGCCTCATTATTAAAACTTAACTTATTAAATAATACGAATATTGACACTGTAAAATCTGAACCAGCAATGCAAAATACTGGTACTAATATTAAAAGCAAAGACTGTCTTATTAATAAGAACATTGAACTATTCCAGGGTGTTGGGGAGTTCAATAAGCCGCTGCAGCTGCGCATTCAACCCGGTGCGGAGCCGGTGGTGAGACCCCCGCGCAGAGTGCCGCACGCGCTCTTGACACGCCTCGCAGACAAGCTGGAGGCTCTGGTGAAGCATGAAGTCATAGCTAAGGTAGATCACCCTGATAGTTTTGTCAGCAATTTGGTAATTATTGAAAAAAAGGATGGTTCACTTAGGATATGCTTAGACCCCAAGGACCTGAACAAAGTTTTAATCAGAGAGCACCATTTGATCCCAACTTTAGATGAAATCATTCCAAACTTAAGTAACAAGAAGTTTTTCTCGGTGTTAGATCTATCCGATGGGTTCTATAATATTAAATTAGAGGAGGCTTCAAGTAATTTGTGCACGTTCAACAGCCCGTACGGCTGCTATAAATTTCTGAGATGTCCGTTTGGAATCTCCGTAGCCCCGGAAGTCTTCCAAAAGTATAGTGAAAATGCCTTTGGAGACATCCCAGGCGTCATTGTGTACTGTGATGACTTGCTAATATGTGGTGACACAGAAGAAGAGCATGATGCAATATTAAACCAAGTCTTTGAGCGTGCTAAAAAACATAATGTACGATTTAATAAAAATAAATTTCAATACGAACTAAAAGAGGTCAAATATTTCGGACATATTTTTTCCGAAAAAGGCATGAAAATTGACCCAGAAAGGGTTAATGCCATTACTAATATGAAAAGCCCAAATAACAAAAAAGAATTGCAAATATTCCTGGGAATGGTCAATTACCTAAGAAAGTTCATACCCCACTTGGCTGATATTGCATCAACGCTACAGTTATTACTAAAGAAGGATGTTGATTGGCTTTGGACGGAGGTTCATGAAAATGTATTTACCAATATTAAAAATAAAATAAGTACAGCCCCAGTATTACAGGATTTTAATACTAAATTGCCCATAACCATCCAGTGTGACGCGTCCAAGGACGGCCTGGGATGTTGCTTACTGCAAGAAGGAAAGCCTGTTTGCTTCGCTTCTCGAAGTCTTACACCAGCCGAACGCAATTTTTCACAAATAGAAAAGGAACTTCTGAGCGTAGTTTGGTCAACTCGTAAATTTCACTATTACATCTATGGGCGTACAGTCACAGTTTTAAATGATCACAAACCACTTGAGAGTCTATTAAAAAAACATATTCATGAAGTCCCGTCACCAAGATTGCAAAGACTGAAGTTAAAACTGTTAAGATATGATTTGGATTACAAATACCTACAAGGCAAATTAATGTTTATAGCCGACTTGTTATCACGCTCCTATCAGACTTCTAATGATGTTGATGAGTCTTACATGTATGAGGTGATACATTGCATCGGTCTTGCACAGAATCTGGAATGTACTGAGGAACAAAAAACCTTATTAATAGCGGAAAGTACAGTAGATAATGAATTAAAATTATTAAGAAACTTTATAAAAAATGGCTGGCCTACTAATACTAAGGATATTCCAGATGGTCTGCATGATTACCATAAATTAAGAGGTGAACTTTCAGAGGATAATAGTTTGGTATTTTTAATGACCGATTAATTGTTCCAAAAAATCAAAGATTAACTTTTATTAAAACTTTGCATGAAGGGCACATTGGTATGTCAAAGATGAAACAGCAAGCTAGAAAATTATACTATTGGCCTCACATTGATTCACATATTGAAAAATACGTCAAACAATGTTTTCCATGCCAGACATACCAAAACAATAATATTAAAGAGCCATTAATGTCTCATAAAGTGCCTAACCTGCCATTTACAAAGATAGCTACAGACATTATGGATTTTAAGACAAAAAGTTACCTCATAGTTTATGACTATTATTCTAAATGGCTAGAAATTAAGTACATACGTAATAAAAGTGCCAGATCCGTTATTGAAGTTTTAATAGATATTTTTTCTAATTTTGGCTTTCCAAGAGAAATAGTCTCAGATCATGTACCATATGATTCTAAAGAATGTAAAGACTTTGCTCGTGAAAATGGATTCATATTCACATATACAAGCCCCAGATATCCTCAGTCTAATGGCATGTCAGAAAAAGGAGTTCAGATTGCTAAGAAAATTCTATATAAATGTCACGAAGATAAAACTGATTACAGATTAGCCTTATTAAATTACAGGGCCTCACCCGTGTCTGGTACTAACTTCTCACCTTCTGAGCTAATGTTTAACAGAAATTTAAGAACTAAATTAATTGTAAATTCTCAATACCTACAGCCAAAGATTAATATTAATGTAAATGAGCAATTCAATAAGACGAGAAACAGAAATATTATTAATTATAATAAATAATATTATATAATAAATAGCCGAGTCAAAGAACCATTTCACGTGGGTCAAAGCATCTGGTTTAAGAAAGACCCAAATAAAAAAATATGGTTAGAGGGAAACATTTCCAGTAGTAATGGTAATAGATCATATAGTGTAGCAGATAAAAATAATGTAATTTACAACCGAACCTCCTTACATATAAGATCTCCTTAGCTGGCCTTGGTGCTTCATCAGACTCAGTGGTCAGGTCCGACACCACTGGTCGAATGTGTACTTGTAATGGGCTATACTTAGTTAAGTTTAGTGTAACTTGATTTGTGAAATTATTGTATACTTAATGGATGTAAAATTCTATAAGGATTCTTTCTCTTTTAAAAAGGGGATGAAGAACATTTTAAATTGTTAATGTACTTAATTGCATTGCTAAGTAAAAATATATCTTGTATAAATAGATGTAACTGATGTGAACTTACTTGCCATACTTAAAAATGTATATTAGTATAACTTTAAAAAAAAAAAATCATTGAAAAAGGGGATGATGTATTGGAGTGTCAAAACGCAGTCTTGTCATTGACTCCAAAACTGTCACTTTGACAGCTCTCTGCTATCTGGCCCCTCATAGCGAACACACGTAACCTAATACCACCTAATAGTAATATATTAAGAGTATTAATTGTTTCCTTAAATAAACTAATGAAGACCCGAAGAACATCTTTTATTAAGTAACAATACAATACCTTCTTTAGTTTAGGAGTTGCTATGGCCATCTTCCAACTCCATCATCAGACCAGCTCTATGATATTATGGCATTGTCACCGAAGATACGCAAGTGTACCTTATTTAAAGGTTTGGACCAAACTTACATACATACATACTAACTAATCATGATGGCCATTGGGGCGGGGAGGTTCTCTAGAGGCGACCACGTACGTACTGGAAGGCGCAGCGGACCCTCCACAAGGTGGACTCATAGTAACTAGCAGTTATCGGAATTCTCGTAGCATTTTTGAGCTGTCATAGGGACTTCTCGTTTATCGACTTCCGATTATACATATCCCATAAAAAACATTCCATGTCAAAAATAGGCCAAGTCTCGAAACTCTTTCACACTAAAAAGTGGTGAGATATTTCGTAGAGCCAAGTCAGGCATTCTTATTAAACTTTATTTGCTTGCTAAATAAAACTCTGCAACTTGGGAATCACACAACATTACTGCATTTACTAATTAAGCGTGATTGCCAAGTCACAAAATGCCCCACTGGCCGGAGGCGGCGTCCGCGGCGTGGTCGAACAGAGTGAGCCCCACGAGCGCCACCGTCGGCGCTATCGTGAGGGGCGTCGCGAACTTAAGCATGGAGCCGATCACGCCGAAGTATCCTGGAAGGAGGATTCAAGTTAGCTGCGGCAGGGACAGCCGAGCGGTCAACGACTTGAAGACGCGGTGGTAGCGATAATACGTACCTACTTTATACATGGCTCTCTCTATGGCCTACCTCTGCCGCTATCGCCGCTGCTCGAAGTAGAGAACGAGCCGTTAGACGGTCAAGCCCGGAGTGCAAAAAGACTCTTCAAAGTCTATACCGACGTTTTGTAAGTTATAACACTATTTGGTACCATTTCACGAAGTTATAAGTTAACAACACACGTATCTATAAGTTTTATCGATAAATACATATAC
Source organism: Epinotia brunnichana (assembly GCA_963854355.1). NCBI lineage: Eukaryota > Metazoa > Arthropoda > Insecta > Lepidoptera > Tortricidae > Epinotia > Epinotia brunnichana. The sequence continues at coordinate 2,168,903 of OY977955.1, read as the reverse complement.
GTTTTCGAACGCGTTTGCGTTTAGTTTCAATTTGTATGGCAACGCGTAGTTCCTAATAGTTTCACGTTGCCATACAAATTGAAACTAAACGCAAACGCGTTCGAAAACGCATCGCATGTTGTATCGATAAAACTTATGCAGAAGGCGCATAATCAATAAACACTGGCCATTTGACCTGTATAAGTACCTGTTTAAACCAGTAGCATCGTGAAACGGTTCACTGTTAAAATCTGGACGGCATTGCCAATATTGAGACTAGGAAGGCCGCCCTGGCACATCCCAGAGCCGTCATGACTCTGTGGATCCTACCTTTTTTATAACGACCGCAGCCCCCAACTGCGATCGCTTACTACTTCATCCTCAGCTCATAAGCTGGAAACGCACTGAAAGTGGTAGCGGCGCGGCGCGGTGCGGTGCGGAGGCGGTACCGGTTGTAATGTTTGAGCTAATATGACAAAGCCCACACAGAACACCGCGCCGCGCCGCGTCCCGCCGCAGTATTCTGTGCGGATCCTTTCGCATTAGTTCGAACATTACAACCGGTACCGGATCCACACCACCACCGCTTTCAGTGCGTTTCAGCCTTTAGTGTTATGGTACCTAGGAACATCTGGAACAACGCCGACACGGCTATAGCGCCGCTGAGCTCGCACATCCTGCCGGTCCACAGGACGCGGCGCTTGACGTCCGTCATGTTGTCCAGCGCGGCCGCCAGCGCCACGCCGGCAGCCTCGCCAGCGTGGGGACCAGGAACGAGATGGTGCCGCCTTGCACGATGGGCAGGCGGCAGCCGAAGGTGGCTTGCAGCCAGGTTATTAGGCCTGGAATAATACAATGACGAGGAAAGTTAAAATGATTTAAAAACCAAAGCCCTTTACCATATCTACATCATCATCATCATCATATCAGCCAAAAGACGTCCACTGATGGACATAGGCCTCCCCCTTAGAGTTCCAAAGTGACCGATCCTGCGCCACCCGCATCCAGCGGACTCCCGCGACCTTTACCATGTCATCAGTCCACCTTGTAGGAGGCCTATCAACGCTGCGCCTTCCGGTACGTGGTCGCTACTCGAGAACCTTTCCGCCCCAACGGCCATCAGTTCTACGTGCAACGCCCACTGCCACTTAAGTTTAGCGATTCGGAGGGCTATATCGATTACCTTGGTTGTGCTGCAGAAAGCCTCATTTCTGACGCGATCACGCAGAGAAGTTATTTTCAATACGAGTAACCCTGCATATTATGTAGCTGGTTCGTGGGTACTTGTACAGACAAATCACACAAACCCAAACAAATCAAGGTCTATCAAGTTTAGTTTAGGAGTTTCCATGACCACCTTCCATCATCAGATCCTGGAAATCATCCATTACCAAAGTGTTTACCAAGACAAAACAGATGAACCCAAATTAGATGGGTTTATCAAGTTTAGTTTAGGAGTTCCATGACCACCTTCCAGCTCCATCATCAGACTCTGGAAATCATCCAGCACTAGACCAGAGTCTTTGCCATGAACAAACGAATGAGCCCAAATTCGATGGCTATACCTTCTTTAGTTTAGGAGTTGCTATGGCCATCTTCCGACTCCATCATCAGACCAGCTCTATGATATTATGGCATTGTCACCGAAGATACGCAAGTGTACCTAATTTAAAGGTTTGGACCAAACTTACATACATACATACTAACTAATCATGATGGCCATTGGGGCGGGGAGGTTCTCTAGAGGCGACCACGTACGTACTGGAAGGCGCAGCGGACCCTCCACAAGGTGGACTCATAGTAACTAGCAGTTATCGGAATTCTCGTAGCATTTTTGAGCTGTCATAGGGACTTCTCGTTTATCGACTTCCGATTATACATATCCCATAAAAAACATTCCATGTCAAAAATAGGCCAAGTCTCGAAACTCTTCCACACTAAAAAGTGGTGAGATATTTCGTAGAGCCAAGTCAGGCATTCTTATTAAACTTTATTTGCTTGCTAAATAAAACTCTGCAACTTGGGAATCACACAACATTACTGCATTTACTAATTAAGCGTGATTGCCAAGTCACAAAATGCCCCACTGGCCGGAGGCGGCGTCCGCGGCGTGGTCGAACAGAGTGAGCCCTGTCGCGAATCATGGCAGTTGATGATATCGCGATGACTTTAACTCGTGGTCGGACCGTGTGGTGCCGCCTTAAGAGATTATTTGCGCTGGCAAGGTTATGATATAATTGTGACTGTGGGTAGAATAAGGTCGTAGTCTTTGGAGCATTTAAGGGCTTGCTCTGTTGGAGAAGCCTCATTTTGTGATCTGAAATTGGCGAGTGACGAAGTAGTCTGAGGAGGTGTTCTCGCCAAGGAGCCGGGAGCTACGCAGCTGATCTCTGAAAGCTAAGTGTCTTAGATTCTCAGCACTTTACCTTTTCTCCTATTTGCTTTATTGTTCTACTATAAATGTGATATATAATTTATGTATTATGATGATGTTTCATATCATGAGAATCATGAGTTTTACGTAATGATACTGGTATATGTCTCATGCTAACTGAGGGTCTCAATATCCTGATATTTCGTCTATTTGAGGTATGGTAACTGTTAGATGTAAGTATAATATGTAATATAGATGTTAGGACGAGCCGAGTTAGTATTAAACGGACCTTACTACGCAACACACCGGCCTATCATTTAATCCATCCACACGAAGCCACCTCATGGCGACCGTGAACAGTTTTTTTAGCTAAATAGATATTTTATAATGCCGTAAGACGACTCTCGAGTATGGCGGAGTTGGCGAATTATACTGGCAAAGTGCGGTTCGGTACGAGTGATAATCATAATGGGGAAAGAGTGTTCTAAATGCGTCTTTTACTCTTTAAGATCCGATTTATTTTATGTAGTGCCTAGCTAACGTCGATTTACTGATTGATACATGTCGGAGGACCTCCACTTTATTTACGAACAATTAGAAAAAATAAGAATATCGTTAAGGAAATTAGGCGCGGAACGAAGAGAAAAACAGGCAGAAAATACGAGCGAAAAGTTCTCGCAAGCTAATGAACTTTATGAATGTTACAAGTCGATCGTAATTGACGAAAACAGAAGCTCAAAAGAATATTGTTCAGGGTATATTTTAGATAGTTTAGTAACTAGAATAGAAGAATCTTATGATAAAATTAAAAATTATTGTCTGTTAAGTATTACAGAGAAAACTCCTGTTTTTCCAATTGTTTATTGTGTACAAACCTCCAAAATGGAGAAATTTGATTTAAAAATGGCGGCAAATTTGATTCCTGTCATGGACGGTAATGAAGAGACGGTTGAAAAAATTATTGATAGTGTAGAATTATATAAGGACTGTCTCAAGGACGATGTCGCGAAGCCACTTCTGGTCACTCTCATGGCCGCGAATGAGAACCTATAGCACTTAAGCTAAGACCCGTATTAGCATATATGCAACTATAAACATACCCTTACAACTTGCGGAATCCTTTATATATCTGACATAGGGGCTGCCGCCTCGTGCGTGCCAGCTCCCTATGACGTGTGGGGACTTTCGTCCCCAAGAATGTCCTCCAACCTCCCCTTCTAGACATCCCTTACCACCATTGATACTGTCCCAATTCACACGCTATTGTTCCAGTTACCCGGGTGCACCCTTGACTGATGATGATATGGCCTGAAGCCGAGACTACCGAACTACCCTGTTGTTACACTTGTAACTAATCCTCTAACACTAAAGAACTCCACAACTAAGAACTGTGATGTGTGTCCTACAGGTCACGTACATGCGCGACCTGTAGGAAAACCTTATTCATCTACATGATATACCAATACGCCTCCCAAAGAGAATGAGACCTGTGGACGCACATAAATACATCGCATCATAAACAATCATCGTCCGATCTGTGAAAGCACATGAACACACGTGTAAATGATACCCAATCGTTACAATATCATAGGACGCATCGAAAGTGATTATGGAAAGAGCTCACCCTGGTTTTCCTCCAAATCAACCACTACAAACCGCACTTAACTGTTCGTTCCCAATATAGCCGTTCGGAACTCTGACAGCCCGCCTACCCGTCAACCTTGTTATAAAAAATGATTCCTTGTAGGTGTTGCTACATAAGATAAATCGGCTGTTTGAGACATAATTATAAACACCAATGTAAATACTATCGTGAATCATGACCATTCACGACACTCCCGGCCCCCCAGAAAACTGGCGATCATATATCCAATAGAGATTATCATCTTTCACAGCTTTATTTAACTCTTCCTCAGATCTTTGAAATAACCGTTCTTTTCCCATTGCAAATATTGACAAGCTCTGAATCCTATCGATCGCCTTGATTGGGCCCAGTAATCCACATAGTTTCTGATAGCTGTAACGTCTGATAAGTTCATCTTGACGCACTTTTCTAAATCAGTTCCAAGCTCTTCGTGGGGCCTGAGTAGCCAACTGCGAGGTCCTCTATTCTTGAGATTTTGACCAACCAAGCTTCATCGTGTCTTGGCGTTCCATGTCGTAATAAACAATCAATCATAATATGTCCTATATATATCGTAAAACCATATTATAGATTTGCTAGTGTATGAAAATACTTCTATACATTGTGCATTGCTGATTCATGTATGTACATACTTTTAGGTTACCGCAATAGGATTTGCTTTGCCTTGCTAGATTGAAACGAATATCTGGCCAGATTTTATTATCATCTTTATACTTGTTTCCTTTTTCCATGGAATGGAACCCTCCCCCGCGGGCAAAATTGCTTACGTTATTAAACGAATGCACGAAGCATTACCACAACTAATGTTAATTTATCTGTTAATCTATTGATTTCCCTGATTCCTCCTCGACCTACTATAAATATTTAAAAATTATTCTGCGCGGGTCAGTGTGATTTTTTTTTTTTTTTTTTTTTTTTTTAAAGCGTTTTTTTCTTGTCTATACAATACGAATACACTCCACTGATCACCTTAAAAAAATAACATAGGATAGAACATGAAGCTTGAAAGTAGAGGCAAACAACGGGCTGCCCTATGGCTTGACGTTGTTTTTTCTTTTCTTTTCCTAAGACCTGGTTATTATTATTTATTATATAATACCGAAAATTAATTGAATTCTTAAATAAAATGTGTTCCACCACAAACTAAGTTTGACGGTGGAGTGAGCACTCAGTCTCAATATAAATTAAATGAATTATGTCTCATACTTGTTATAAAACCTCTTTTACTAAGACTATATTTAAAAAAATACTTTTGTAAAATAGTTTTTGATTTATTTTATACGACGTATACCTCGATAACTGAAATAACGTTAATTCATTACCTCGTATAACTCGTACTTTATTGTTGATTCATTTTCGTCTTGTTTCATCATTCTTGGCTAAATGACCTCATGTTACTTCCAAAGTACACAAAACAAATATACAGTTTATTTTAATTTTTATAAATGTTTTTTTTTTGTTTTTTAATAAAATGTTGTTTTTGATTGAAGGATTATGTATGCCTTTATGTACTGTTAATAGAAACGTGCTTAATTATTTCTGTTTACTAACTTTTTTATTATACATTTAATAATCGCACCTCTCTGTAACGAAAATAATCTCTTATCTCACCTGTATTAATGGAACCCTCTGTAAATGAGACAGATATTAATACACTTGGATATCTGAGACACTTGTTAAGTGGAATACTTCTTTAAGCGAGACACATCTGCCGGTCCCTTGAAGTCCCAGTTATGTCAAAGTTTAACTGTACACATTTGGCTATATCTGCACAGATCTTGCCTATTTTTACGCGCAGTTGTATACGTTTTAATTCAACAATGAAAGTAGTATGCTACGGTGATTTTCGACTCCAATGCTCCACTATCAGTGGTCAAGTCAAGCATTTACCGACCGTGAGAAATATTTTTCTCAGCCTCAAATCTGATCTTTAACAGCCCATTTTATTCTGAGCGTAAATCCAAAATTGGCTGAGCGTTGCCAAAATAACCTGTATTGTTGTGGCACTATTGAAATTGCTCAATTGTGCTCGAGTCTGAGGACCACCAAAAATAATTCTGAACACCATGGAAACTGTTCTGATGACCGCTAAACCAAGACCTCTGAGTCCTACGAAAACTGTTCTGAGGACTGTTCAGCTTAACCTAGGCCTCTGAGCCCTACGAAAACTGCTCTGAGGACTGCTTACCTAGGCCTCTGAGCCCAACGAAAACTGTTCTGAGGACCACTAAATCCAGACTTCTGAGCGTCGCGAAACTGTTCTGACGATCGTGAAGCTGTTTTGAGCACTGCCAAACCAGTATTTTGAGCACTCCTAAAGTGTAATAATGATATGTTGGCTTTGAAGGATACCAAAACTCATAATTTTTGGTTGAGTTTTAAATAAAGACTTTGTTTCTGAGCTGAAAGCATGAAAATCATCATTTTCAACTATTGCTTGTATTCTTCCTATTATTTACGTCTTCCACGAGCCACCGAGAGCGCCATATAGTATGACGGGTGTCCTTCAACATGTGATTATCCAATAAGATCTTAAGAAGTTAGTTCTTATGACCGTGCGACGTTTTATCATGCCTCCTCCCATAGTGTATCGGTTATTAATGATGTTAAACTTGTTCAAATATTCGCTACCCCTCAACCGCTTAAACTCTTTAGTAATCATGCACTGTGTCTGTCACATCAGTATAAATGACTAAATAAAATATATATGTGAATTATTTCCTGGACTACAGAGATACCAGTTTACGCTATAAAATTTATTTCTGCTATTAACTTTAGTGTCACTTGCAGCAGTTCATATTTCATTAGTTATCGATGGATAGTATCTGTATGAATCTCAGTTTATATACATTGATGTGACGTGCTGCAGTCCAAAATGTTTGCGACATCTAGCGCAATGTTCAGGTCTTTGTACTAGGTATATGGAAAATTAATTGTGAGCTTTGGATCAGATTGGTCCTTATAGTGCTTTTCCGAACCTTTCAGATTTAATTAACCTTGGTTTATCAATGTACGTAGAGATTCTTCTCTCTTCTCCTTATAAGTACTGTATTCATTCCGGAATTGGTCATATAGTGTGATGCCCACTCGCTAACACAGTAGGTTAATATTTTAAATTACATTGAATTATCGGTCACCATCAGTATAAGTGACTTCCGTTTAAATTTTATACTAATTGTATTAGTTTCGCTTTCCTTTCCTTCCCTTTTAACATCTATGTAAGGTCGGGTCTCTTAGTCAGTTTGCGACAGCGCGATCGATTATGAGTTGTCTTTTCTTCGACCAGGTTCTTCACATTACATTTTTTCTAATATTGGACTACCACGTGGATTTTGGTATACCTCTTCCTCTGGAATGTTTGGGAAGGCGAAGTGCAATGTTATTGATATTATTATGATTTTTTCCTCCTTTTTGAGTGTGTCCGAACCATCGCAGTCTTTGATTGAAGCTACTTTAAAAACTTCCGTGAACGTTAAGTTATGTTATTAATGTCATTATCCTTGCCGTGCACACATGATATCTGTTCTGAGTTATCATCCAGGAGCCAAAAAAATTTCACTAGTTTTTCTGCAGTTTCTAAGATTGGAAGAACAGTCGTTGCTATAATCAATAATCAAATGCGATGATTTTGATGTCGGTTTTAAAGAAATCCATGATGCTGTTTAAATTAAGGTTGAGGATGGAAGCTTCATGCACCGGGACACCGATTTCAAACCCTTTACCTTTACCATCGGGTTTTAATACTTCTTCATTTTGTTCAATACTCTTTCATTGTCTGTCCACAAGATTTTCAACATTTTCCTTCCTATATAGCCACATTTGAAATGCATTCAGTTTTTTAATTGTCAATTTATTTAAAGTCCAAGCCTCTGCACAATACACAAGGATTGACAATACATAGCATTTAACTAATCTCCATCTCAGTTTTAGATTTATATCCTTATGTGTGTATAGTTTTTGCATTTTCAATACTGTTTTTAATACTTAACCATGTAATTTTTGTTATGGCTGATATACCAACACTGGTACCCTGGTACCTAGATATTGTTGCCTTAGTACTGCCTCGTGAGATATCACAAGCGATATGATTGAACGCCTTCTCAAAATCTATAAAACTAATGAATTATGTTTGAGTATCATTTAAAGAACATCTCTAGGAATGATGGAATAATGTTTCTTGATTTAATTCTAGCTCGTAGTTGTCCATAAAAGAATTATGTACCAACTCGTAAGGTACAACAAATGATACAATTCATCAATATTAACGCGTGAATTTGTTTGATCCTTGTATACAGTCGGCGTCAGCTTATCCTACGAGCAGGTATATTCATATCGAAAGGCTAGTTCGCCATATGATGCTTATGTATGACGTGTAGTAACATAGGGACAGTCAGGTACTTAGTTACTTAAGTTCATGTTTAATGCCGTTGTTGATCGTGTTTTGTATTTTAGAAATGAAGTCCCAAACTTGAACTCCTTTCTGTTATTCATCGCGGTCTGCTGACATTCTTCTGATGAAGAAAGCGTGATGTTTCGTAAGTTTAGCTACTTGAGGTAACACTGAAAACTAGTGGTCAGTTCCAGCTCCAAGGCTATTTGTCTGCGGATGTCCAGGTTTGAGTCTTCTGAGCTGTTGTCAGGATATTACTAAGTGTTTCTAACTATCAGGTGCCCGAATAGCCATGTTTTTAGACATACAAATTGCTTTGCAAGTGTCAGATGCAGAATCACCTAGGCTCTATGATTTGCCTCTCAGAGAGGCGTTAGACTCATCGGCCTCCACATCGTGTATTGACTGTGTGAACTGTGTCTGATAAACCTGATTGATAATGAACATTATACATTTACACTAATGCTTTTTAAAACTAAAACATGGCCCACTAAACATAACTACCAATAACACCATTGTGCCTCAGGTAAACGCATCCCGATTCCTTGAATACTAGCTCAATAGCGACAGCCATCTCGGTTTATCACGCCTATATTTGCTCCCAAATACGATATGGGATCGTACTATGGGCAAGTTGCTCCGAAGCAAATAGAGTATTCATTGCCCAAAAGAAATGCCTCAGAGCAATCTGGGGTCTGAGAAATGTAGACTCATGGAGACAAATCTTTATAAAAAATAAGTTTATGACAGCGCCTAGTATATATATTTTTGAAACTGCCAAATTAGTAAAGTCCAATATGTCACTATTCAAATTAAATGACAACTCTTACCGTAGAGCAGTTACGCATACGGCCTTGTCTATGCCAGCTCCAAGACTAGAAATTTACCGCAAAAACTGCTACATAGCTTGCTTAATTTATAACTCCATACCGAAAGAAATTACGGACATGTTTTACAATAGTTTCTGTAGGAAATTGAGCACCTGATTGACCGAAAATTGCTTTTATTCGGTCCAAGATTTCCTTAAAACAACAAATTGTAGGTATACTAAGTACGCACAGTAAATGTTAAGTAAAATTCGTTTTGATAGTACCTATTAATATAATACTATGACAATGGAATTATTTTAGTCATTATTATACTGGACTTTGTTAATATGTTGAATATTATTGAATTGTAAATGTTGTAATGTATGTGACGATTTTCTTTAAATATTTGCACGCCATCAGCCGGCAGAAATGTGCTGGACTATAAAATTGAAATGTAACACTTATAATTAAGGGCATTTATTTGTGTGTTTATCACGAATGTTTGTTCCTGAGTTATGGATGTCATATATGTATATAAGTATCTGTATGTATGTATCTATTATATATATCATCGCCAAGTACCCACAACACAAGCCTTATTGAGCTTACCGTGGGCCTAGGTTGATTTGTGTAAGATTGTCCCGTAATATTTATTATTTATTTATTATAATGACCATGATTCAAGCAAATAAACGCTCTATCTCTCTTTCTATCTATTGACTTCATGATCGATTCAGGGTATCATCAGGTCATCATATATTGACTACTCGTATGTATGTGACAAGCTATCCGCCGCGTGCTACGCACTGTCTAGACTCGCACTTATATTGTCTCTCAGTAAATTGAATCTATTTGATTCTAATTTAAGGGGTAAATCTTCGCGCCGGTGTATGGCAAAGGTTCGCACGGCACTGCCTTTTTTACAAGAAACTTTAGGAACTTAAGTATAGTTTACTGACCATTTGTGCTACACTGTAAATGAGGTTCTTCAGAATGATCATTGTCCCCAGCACATTCCAAAAATTGTAAATTCTTTATATTTAGACATGTAAATGAGATGTACAATTTTCAATAAATAATCTAAAATCTAACATTTAAGAGTCCAATTACGAAATATTTAAAACAATCATAATTACAAATCTTTGTTTAACCATAACACTTGATTATACTCAAATCTGAAGTCTAAACGTATTCTATCTACGAGCCGAACCTTTCGGTTGCACCTACAAAACGTATTCGTGATTCGCGAGATTCACTTAACGAAGTCACGTGAGTTATCTGACTATTTACTTTCAAGTCAAAAATGAATTTACTTATACAAGAATTCTGGACACTACTGTGTAAGTCATGGTTTATAGCTAAAGGATTAAAAGAAACTAAGCACCAAAGCTTTCATACCCATTTTACATTCTGATTCAGAGCATAGTATCGGAGTCAACAAAGCTAACTGTTTACGATTTCTAGGTGTACATCTTGTTGTATTTACTAACTTGTTGTAGCTATGGTTACGCATGTACGATATATTCATGATTAAATTGTAAGTAATGTTACTATTATATTTATCGTTGTGTATGGAAAGCATTTAAATGATTAATACCTGCTGATTATGGTCAATATTGCAATTGACAATATTGTCAACGTATCACGTAGGTATCCGATGAATCTTCATTGGTTTATATTTCAAGACTCCACTTGATTTATTGAGTGACAGATACGTGATGATGATATTTTTTTTTATAATAAATGAATTTTTCCCTGCCCTCTAACAATCGACTTGTACCTGAGGGCCACCAGCCACCTCCACACATTATTTTGGAGCAGGTATACTATTTGTGTATCATACTGACAACATTGTTCCATCCCCTGTTTCATCACAGCTGAGCATCACGCACGACCCAACACAGTATACTCACTATGCGACTCATAATATGTCTGAACTCACTTCTTTAACTCTTTAACCAGCATTATCTGATATATCACAACTATTAATAAATAACACTTCCTTGATTTTCTATGACAAACCGCAAAAATTGGCTATGTCAGTCACCTGAGGGCGCACCAGCGACGCTCTCCGCATTGATTAGCAGTCGCTGAGGCATTCGGCCTCGGCTAGGAGAAGATGATAATGACACAGTTAAAATTGCGAGTAACTTATTTTACGTTAAAAGTTAATCCTTCTCGGCATAACCTGGTAATGAAATCATAGCAACTATGAGTGATCGGAAGTCAGACCTAAAGTACACTAGTGGTCTTGAGATAAGTTGCTGGTAACCAAACAATAATGAAGTCAACATCAATTAGATCCATCGAATTGCTGTCAGATCTCTCATTGACAATAACCGCCGAAATAAAAGTGAATCAGCACAAAAGCCTACTGCCACATACTAATAATACAAAAAACAAGTGAATTCCCAGGATGCTACCATTATTTTGATCTCAATAATATGGTAGAATAGATATGAGCAACGTATACCGATTTCAGTAATTTATTCGGCATAAATGTACCTATAAACAAATACACTGATGAAATCAGAACGAAACTTGAGAATAACATCATACTGTCTAAAACTTCCTCCTCCTGACAACAAGAAAAATATAGGAAAACCACAGATTGCTCCCAAAGGTTATTATTTGTGTCTGCAGCTTATAGTCTCCTAAGTTCGTACACCCTTGAACCTCTGAATGAATCCGATTCACCAGAAAACATTTACTTAGGTCATGTTTTCAATAAAAAAGTAACCATCAAATATAGTACCTGAAAGAACAGGCTTTGCTCTTTGTTTTTTCCAAAGAAAGGGAGTTGATTCTTTTCACCTCCGTAAACCCGTGTAGTAAATAAATTGCATTGAAATCTGATGCGCTGTTTACGACAATCCATTGACAATCAAATAAATATACCAATGCTGCTCATTGAATAGTTTAGAATAATTATATTTTGTATATAATCCCATAATTTGTCATTGAGTCAGTAAAAAATACAAATGCTATACATATTTTTTGCATTTATAAGGTCCAAACCAGCCACGAATGTACTTTTACCTACTTTAGTATGATACCAATAAATATTTTTGATTTTGATTGAGACCCGTACCCATTACCCTATTTATCGTAAGATGACATTAAAATGTACTACTTATGGAAGGTTAATTCCTTATGATGTCTAAAAGGTCTTAAATGTTTGCACCACACTAAACATTGATGAATGGTATGGTTCTGTTATATAACTTGGTTTTAACTGTAACCTTTGCATAAGGAGCACCTCTGACATAATACAGTGATAGTTTGCTGTAAGTATGTTTTCTGAAAAGTCGGAAAATTTTTAAACCGATTAAGGCTTGGCATCTCAAATTTTGGTAAAAATGAGTTGTTTAGTAACCAGTTTATACCTTATAACGTAACAATTTTCGTGTTGGAAAATAGATATATATATAAAGATATTAGAAGTGACATTGTTTTCGTAGAAATCCATTTTAACATAAGAAAGTGGAGAAAAATAAATCTAAAGTCAACCCTATTTTTTCACTTGTAACCAGTTTACTGCTCCATTTTTTATCAGAAAGAGATGAAATTTAATAATCTTCTTCATAAAGTAATGAACTATAACTTAATTTTCTTACTTTCTTAAATTTCGTCTCGTTTCTAAAATATTCCGAAAAACATGATATCCGCGCTTTCGAACACGCACTTCCATCTCGCTCACGCTCACGCTCAGTGAGAGGGAGAGAAGACCATGAACGTGCGGGGCCTTAAGACAGGATTTTAATAATGTTAATCTCTTTCTCGTGGATGGTTTTAAAAATCTGTAGATTAACTTTATGAACAGTTATCTGTTTTTGAGTAAATCATGCACATGCTACATTTAATATTGGTTTAGCAGGAAGTTGGGGCAAATAAAGTGTTAAACAGATGAAGACTGGCTTAGATCCCAGCATGCTCCACCATGTCGCGAAGCCACTTCTGGTCACTCTCATGGCCGCGAATGAGAACCTATAGCACTTAAGCTAAGACCCGTATTAGCATATATGCAACTATAAACATACCCTTACAACTTGCGGAATCCTTTATATATCTGACATAGGGGCTGCCGCCTCGTGCGTGCCAGCTCCCTATGACGTGTGGGGACTTTCGTCCCCAAGAATGTCCTCCAACCTCCCCTTCTAGACATCCCTTACCACCATTGATACTGTCCCAATTCACACGCTATTGTTCCAGTTACCCGGGTGCACCCTTGACTGATGATGATATGGCCTGAAGCCGAGACTACCGAACTACCCTGTTGTTACACTTGTAACTAATCCTCTAACACTAAAGAACTCCACAACTAAGAACTGTGATGTGTGTCCTACAGGTCACGTACATGCGCGACCTGTAGGAAAACCTTATTCATCTACATGATATACCAATACGCCTCCCAAAGAGAATGAGACCTGTGGACGCACATAAATACATCGCATCATAAACAATCATCGTCCGATCTGTGAAAGCACATGAACATACGTGTAAATGATACCCAATCGTTACAATATCATAGGACGCATCGAAAGTGATTATGGAAAGAGCTCACCCTGGTTTTCCTCCAAATCAACCACTACAAACCGCACTTAACTGTTCGTTCCCAATATAGCCGTTCGGAACTCTGACAGCCCGCCTACCCGTCAACCTTGTTATAAAAAATGATTCCTTGTAGGTGTTGCTACATAAGATAAATCGGCTGTTTGAGACATAATTATAAACACCAATGTAAATACTATCGTGAATCATGACCATTCACGACAGACAACTCATGCAAAAAGTTATTAGCTAACTTTGTGCTTAAGACTAGGTTATCTAAACCGGCTAAACTTAAATTGAAACACGAGTACAGCTCGTGCGAAGCCTTACTTAAGGATATGCAGGTATTTTTACTAACAAAGAAGTCACCGAATGCACTACTCACGCAAATAAATAATATATGTCAAAACGACATGTCTATTGCGCAGTATGGCGCTAAACTAGAGTCACTTTTTGTTGACCTTACAATCTCGCAGGCTAACTCGAATCAGAAAGCTTACGAAATTCTAAGGCCTCTAAATGAGAATATGGCGATTAAGAAATTCGCCGATTGTTTAAAAAACAGGCGTTTAAGCACCATCATATCAGCGCGTAACTACGGCGAGCTCAAGGACGCCGTGCGCGCCGCCGAGGATGAAGAGATAGCGCAGCCCCAACCACCGACCTCTAACTCGATGATGCACATGCGAGGTAAGTCATATTATAATAGGCTACCGACTCAAGGGCGTGCAAGCTACTCAAATAGAGGGTACAAGGGTCACCCACATAATAATTATAGACCGTTTACGAACTATAATAACACTTATAATAACTATCGCGGTAACCAAAATTATCGCGGTAGACATATTCGAGGCGCTTACACACAGACGAGTCGCGGGCGAGTCGCCCGTGGTAGGGCTATTTTCGTAACAATAATATGCACGTGGCCCAGGTGGAAGCCACCGTAGTGCCTTCAACTGACGACAATACATCTAGCCGAAATCTGTTTTTTCGAGATTAAAGAATGTATTTTGACAACCGATCTAAACAATAGTACATTATGATACAAGTGTGCTATGTTGGTCATTACACTCGAGTCGGTTTTTAAGCCTGAGCCGAAGGCGAAAGCTTAATGGAGACGAGAAGTGTAATGACCAATGCTCACGTGTTTCATACGACGTTTTTCAACACATTTGCGAGGAAAAAAAAAAATGAAAATGTTAAAAGATATGTAATGAAAAGGCACTAGTGCGATAATGTAATGTAAAAGTCACGGCATGGGTAATATTCTGCATTATTTTGCTAATATTTAAAAAGATATGTAATGAAAAGGCACTAGTGCGATAATGTAATGTAAAAGGCACGGCATGGGTAATATTCTGCATTATCAGTGTAAATACGCTGTAATAAGACCTACTTTACGAGCAGGTGTGTTGAAAAGCTAATTATATATTCCTGTATGTGAAAAATAACAAGTGTTCATATCTCTTGGACACAGGCGCGTCGTTGTCAGCGATTTGCACACGTGCGCTACCGAGAAATATACCCGTGTACTCAGATAGGATTACTATAAATGGAATTGATGGGAAAATATTCTCAGAGGGATATGTTTACATTACAATTGAGGCTCCGAATGGGTTAAATATTAAACATAAATTTTATATTTTCGAAACATTACCATGTAAATCGGATGGAATTTTGGGTCAGGATTTCTTTAATAACTTCGATAAAGTAACTTTTGATTTGGAAAATTCGACTTTGATATTGAAAAACAACAACAATCAATACAGAATAAAAATAATAAAAACACCCACTACTAGCGAAGGTTTCTTAAAAATACCAGCGCGGAGCGAATCAACACATTTTATTAAGTGTGACAATATAGCTCAGGACAGTGTTATTTTTCCACAGGAAATTCAGGAAAATGTATTTTTAGGTAGTACAATAGTGTCACCCAAGGATAACACGATACCTATCCGAATACTAAATACTAACGAAAATGACATAAGAGTTCCAATTTTTACACCTAAATTAGAGCCATTACATAATTATACAGTTTGTACATTTAATAAATGCGAGTCGAATTCGAGCCGTGCGGATAAGTTGTTATCGGAATTGAAATTGGATCACTTGCATTCTGCAGAACGTGGGACCGTCGAGTCAATATGCTCTAAATATGCTGACATATTTCAACTGCCCGGAGACATGCTAACAACAACAAAGATATATGAGCAGTCTATTACTTTGAAACAGGATGCTAAGCCTGTTTATACTAAGCCGTATCGTATCCCACATAGTCATAAAGCAGAGGTGGAAAATCAAGTTAAAAAAATGTTGCAAAATGACATTATAGAGGAGGCTCAAAGTGAATGGTCAAGTCCTATTTTACTAGTACCGAAAAAGTCAGACGAGTCAGGAAATAAATCGTGGAGATTAGTTATTGATTATCGAAAAGTAAACGATATGATACAAGACGATAAATTCCCGTTACCGAATATCAATGAAATTCTAGATTCATTGTCAGGCGCTATTTACTATACACATTTAGACCTTAGCCAATCATACTACCAAGTAAATTTAACCCCAGAAAGTCGAAAAATAACAGCTTTTACTACAAATAGCGGTCAATATCAAATAAAAAGACTCCCTATGGGGACAAAAATTTCACCGAGTGCTTTTTCACGCGTTATGACTGTAGCAATGTCAGGTTTGAACTATGAAAAGTGTTTTATATACTTAGATGACCTTGTTATATTTGGACGAAATTTAGATACTCACAACAAAAATTTACTTGCCGTATTTGATAGACTTAGGAAAGTGAACTTGAAACTAAATCCCAGTAAATGCCAATTTCTAAAAACAGAAATTTTATATCTTGGTCGTGTTGTAAGTAAGGACGGAATAGCACCCGATCCAAATAAAATAAAAAGTATTCAAAATTATCCCACTCCCACTGACGCTGACGCAGTTAGAAGATTTGTAGCTTTCTGCAACTACTACAGAAAATTTATCCAAAATTTTGCTAGTATAACATATCCATTGAATAAACTTTGTAGGAAAAACGAACCATTCGAATGGACGACGGAGTGTAAACAGTCATTTAATTTATTAAAAACAAAGCTAATAACACCCCCTATCCTACAATATCCCGATTTTTCAGTTAAAAATCAATTTGTTTTGCAAACTGACGCCAGTGGCTCAGCGGTAGGCGCAGTTCTATGTAATAAAGACTTAAGGCCCGTGGCTTATGCTAGCCGACCTTTGAACAAAGCGGAACAAAGATACCCAACGATACAAAAAGAATTACTTGCAATTGTATGGAGTGTTAAGTATTTCAGACCATATTTATTTGGGAAAAGATTCACAATAATGACTGACCACAAACCGCTTATCTATTTATTTGGCATGAAGGACCCAAGTAGTAGATTATTAAAATTTCGATTAGATCTAGAAGAATATACTTACAATATTACATACGTAAAAGGTTCAGAAAACGTTATAGCCGACGCATTGTCTAGAATAATAATAACATCAGAGGATTTGAAAGAGATGAATGAAAAGCTAGTGACAGTGATGACAAGAGCGCAAAGGAAAAGAGAAGAGGAGAGTAGGAAGAATGTCAGTAGTATCCCTAGTACAGCCAAAGACGAGCGGAGTGATCAACCGCGAGTCGTGGAAATATTAAGGATACCAAATGACTCAGTGGAAATGGTAATTGCAGAAGAAGAAAAATTAAAGCAATTAAGGAATAAAAAAATGATAGATGCAGAATGGGAGTGTTTTGCGTTTGTGAATAGCAAAAGAATATTATACATAAATCTCGGTTATTCAACACAATTTACGCGAGCCGTATTTGTGGAAAAGCTGAGTGAATTTAGTAAAAGAATTAATGTCGACAAAATATGTATGATAATAAAAGGAAATGAACATGAGGAGTTTATGAAAAAATTACTAAGTGAAGTACAAAATAAATATAAATATGAGGGGCCCAAGATTTTAGTGTTGAGAGGAGTTTCGAGAATAGACAACGAAAGAGATATAAAACATATATTGAACGACTATCACCTATTACCAACCAGTGGACATGCTGGGGTGCGTAGGATGATAAACAATATCAAACGAAAGTTTTACTGGCCAGGAATCGAAAGGGACGTTCGAGAGTTTGTTCGAACATGTGAAAAATGTCAAAAAATGAAACATTCAAGGCACACAAAAGAGCCTATGGTGGTGACGACCACCGCAATTTATGCTTTAGAAAATATATTTTTAGATATAGTAGGTCCTGTCGACAGGGATGATAGCGGTAATGTCTATATACTCACGTTACAATGTGAATTAAGTAAGTTCATAGAAGCGTATCCATTAGTGAAGAAGGAAACCAAAACAGTAGCTAGAGCGTTAGTTAATAATTTTATTTTAAGGTTTGGTATTCCAAAGAGCATAACAACTGATAGGGGAACAGAGTTTATTTCATCGACAATGACAGAAGTTTGTAAATTACTAAATATAGAAAAATTAAATTCCACGGCATACCATCACGAAACAATAGGATCGTTAGAAAATTCACATAAAAATTTAGGTTCGTTTTTGCGTATACAATGTGACAAAAATCCCGAAACATGGAGTAATTGGCTCCCCTTTTGGTGTTTCTGTTATAACAACACCGTACACACAGCAACCAAATATGCCCCATTCGAACTAGTGTTCGGAAAACCATGTGAAATTCCAGGTAGATTAAGTACAATTGTAGAACCACTGTATAACGTAGATAATTATAGTTTAGAGTTAAAGTACCGACTACAAGTCGCTCATAAAGATGCACGCGATAATCTTTTGAAAGTGAAAATGGACCGCAAAAATGTGTATGACAAAAAAGTGCACCCAGTGACATACAAATGTGGTGATCAAGTGTTAGTGCGTAATGAAACGGGTAGAAAACTTGATTGTTTGTATGACGGCCCTTATGTTGTTATAGAAGATAAGGAACCCAATGTAATCATACAAAAAAAATAACAAACATGATGTAGTTCATAAAAATAGAACTAAACCCTTTGTAACTAGCATATAAACATAGCATTAACATAATGTTTTCATTTTAGCGTTGACAAAGAAAAATGTTATTGTCATACATTTTTCTTTTTCACCTACCCCTGTAATGAGGTGTGGTAACTGTTAGATGTAAGTATAATATGTAATATAGATGTTAGGACGAGCCGAGTTAGTATTAAACGGACCTTACTACGCAACACACCGGCCTATCATTTAATCCATCCACACGAAGCCACCTCATATTCTTAATGTCTCAATTACGCTCATACTTACTGTAACTTTATAACTAGCTACCCAAGCGAAACTACCCCGTTTTTGCCGCCATTAGGGCGTTGTGTAAGGTAACGCTCTCTGTTAATGGTACTCGTTGATATTATGGATGTTAGTTCCCGTAGCTTTGTCCCCGAGGGTCTTACACGGAGGTGAGATCCCACCATGCAACGTCCGGAGCACCGGGTTCCGCGTTGTATGGTGTCTAAGAGGGAGTTCCAAGTTTCGCCAGTGTGCTGGTGTGAAACACCCCCGTACTAGCGTGAGCCTACGTAGTACGGCGGTTGTGGAAAGGGATAGTCGGGTATCGTTCAGATTGCCTCCTTGAGCGGCAGGGAGGTGCGTAGTAGCGCTGTAAGCCCTGTAGCGGTCAGGCCGTAAGGTGCGCGCCCTAGTGAGTGGCCGGCCACGCCAAGGTGCCTCGTAGGTTGTGAAGGAGGACAACTCGAATGTAAGGCAGCCTTGACGGGCACCGATAGATTCGTGTCGAATCGCTTGAGGGGAACTAGACGGGCTATGTAATACCTCATAACGAGACTGACTGACTATACCTGTAGAGCCCGTATAGGATGACCTCTTTTATGTGATGACGCAATATATCCTAGTTACTAATATGAAATCATCTGAGACTGCTACTTGAGACTACTTGTATATAATACTTTGTTTGTGAGAGCGAGTTCAGTATAAGAGGAGGTTCATAGTTGCTCGCCTGGTAGGCGAGAACATGAGAAAGTATACAGCGCACAGTGTGTGGCTAACCTCCTATAGTGCAAGGTGCACCATGTCATTTTGCTTAGTAGGTAGAACTTGTATGTGCTAAGAGTTCTGGGGCATAAGTGACAGGTGTGTCATGGTTATATTTATAACCACAGGTGGTACAGGCGAGCGTCATCGTGTGGGCACGCGAGCACCTTCGTGTCGCGTGTCGTGTCAGAAAGCGAAGCAGATATCAGTGGACTGCATTGGATGAAAGGTTGGATTCAGATTATCCCTCCTATGTTCATATATAAACCTTTCGCGGCGCCCTCTAATTTTGTGCAGTCTGACGGTATTTGTACCAGTTACATTCCTATATAACGAGAGGGCGTTCGCGACATGGTGGAGTGATGCTGGGATATTTGAATCCGTGCCTATCGGTTATATTGAGCTGATAGGCAGTCAGATTCGTTCAGTTCTGTCTGAACCTCTGTTATGGCAATTTAGTGTCGTGGAGGAGATATGGTGTAGCATATATTAATAATTGGTCCGTGCACGCACAATTCCTTGATTGATTGAAACACAGAAACAGCAGTATGATTTATTTGTCCCAATTTTACACTTGTTTGAGAATAATGTAAAAATTAAATTATGTATATCATATAGAATGTATTAAATACAATACCAGTCGAATAATGATACATTCTATTAGAGTTTATCTGGAACACTAATGGTGATGTCAATTCAGCCGAGGCGCCCGGCTGGTTGTTTCTCGATCAGTGCTTCAGTGTTGTAGTGGAGATTCCCTTTCAAGTGCTTAGAGTTAATGTTGTTACGTTGCTATTTTTAACATCTTGAGAACATGTACAGTTTAAAGAAACTAAGAAACAGTTACCGTGGATAAATAAAACGGAAAGCAACGGATTAACTGTTTCCATTATACATTTGCGTATTATGTTGCATCACATATCATGATTTCATCTGTCTAATATGATGTTAAAGTAAAAGATTGAAAATCTGTTCTATATTATGTCGTATATCATCTCCACTTATAATAAATCTCTAAATTAAAAAAAGAATCAGCCAGTTTGAAACTAAGCTTTCTGTGGTACGAATGTTCTCAGCATCCCATGGACGGAAAAATATGAAACATTTTATATAGGTACATTATTATTCCAGCTGCAACTTAGGATAGTTTTTATCCGACTGCGACAATTAATTTATTTTCCGTAATATACGACTTCATTTGATTTTTCATTTATTATTCTTAAAGTATACCGCTGCCACATCTGTCAGCTAAAAGAAACGTCAAAATCACAGAATAATAAGAAATACTACGGACAAAATGGCGGAATTTCTTTGCCTTTCTTTCGCCTATTAATAATTTTAATCCCGTCTACGATATACATTGACGAGACACATAGGTACCAAAAGCAAATATAAAATTAATCGATTTTGATATGCGAACTTATATGCGCAAATGTCGAATTAAGGCGTAATTTCTACAAAATGTAACAACAAATTCGAACAATATAAACTTGGTTTTTTTGAATGGCACGCGCGCGCGCTCTTTGCGTATTCAGCCAAACCACGAAAACTGAAACTCGAAGTTCGTATATCTGCATTCCTGTCATTTGTTAGTGCGATAGAGATAGAGATACCCGAATATTTTCGAATTCCGAAGTTCGTGGTTTAAAAGAAAATACGGATGTCGGATAGATCTAAATTAATATTTTATGTGTGAATATGGTTAAAATTATTTGGAAATACTATTGTTGTTATTGTTTTAGTATAAGCTACGGTAGCCTAGTGGTTCAGGCATGCGGCTGTCAATAAGCTACGGTAGCCTAGTGGTTCAGGCATGCGGCTGTCAAGCGGCGGTCGTGGGTTCGAATCGCGGCTCGTACCAATGAGTTTTTCGGAACTTATGTACGGAATATTTACCGTTAGCTTTTCGGTGAAGGAAAACATCGTGAGGAAACCGGTGTAATCCCAACAAGGTCTAGTTTTCCCTCTGGGTTGGAAGGTCAGATGGCAGTCGCTTTCGTAAAAACTAGTGCCTGTGCCAAATCTTGGGATTAGGTGTCAAAGCGGACCCCGGGCTCCTTTAGGGGCACAAACGGGAATAACGCTAGGAGGATGATGATGTTATTGTTTTAGTATATTTGACTAGCTTTAAGTTTAATATTGTACGTCCGAAATGGGCAAGCTGTTGGACTTTATTTTACCCAAAACAACTAAATGTACACAGTTCTGACAATAAAGAAATCTTATTTTATCTTATCTTATCGAAAATAGGGATGTAGACACTAATCAAAGTAATCATAATGTTGTATTATCTCGAAAAAAAACAACGCAAGAGGCTATACTCGTATAGGTAATCACTAAGTTATAAGTGTATAAAGTTTGAAGAGGGGGTTTGTTGCGTCTCTTTTCCGCAAAACGCACCTTTATAATGAAACGATTGTTTTTTACTATGAAGCTCGAGGATCGTGACATCACGGTCCCTGATCGTTTTCTCACTCTAACAAGCGACATTAAAACGGTACGGTTGTAGCTTCGTAATTTTTTGAGATATTTGAATGAGTTTTTCGTTTCTTCTTTCTTTTGAAGTGAGTCTACAGCTACACCTCTATTTGGAAGACAAGCGGAAAGAACCCATACTATCCATACTAATAATCCATACTTCCATATTAATATTATAAATGCGAAAGTGTGTCTGTCTGTCTGTTACCTCTTCACGCCTAAACCGCTGAACCGATTTAGATGAAATTTGGTATACAGATAGTTTGAGCTCCGGGGAAGGACAAAGGGTAGTTTTTATATCTGAGGGGCTGAAATTGGGGGTGGAAATTTGTATGGAGCTACTTAAACAGCTGCCCCGATTTAGATGAAATTTGGTATATAAATAGTTTGAGTCCCGGGGAAGGACATATAATAGATTTTATCCCGGAAATTATCCCCTAAGGGGGTGAGGGGGGGGGGATTTGGATGTAATCTATTTTGATGAAATTTGGTGTAGATATAGGTTAAGTCCTGGGAAAGGACATGGGATAGTTTTTACCCCAGAAATCATCCCCTAAGGGGGTGAAATTAGGGGTGAAAATTCGGATAGAACCCATTTTAATACAATTTGGTAAAGAGATAGCTTGAGTCCTGGGAAAGGACATAGGATAGTTGTAATTCCGGAAATAACTCCCTAAGGGGGTGAAATGGGGGTGAAAATTTGGATGAATCCCGTTTAGATGAAATTTGGTATAAAGGTCGTTTGAGTCCCGAAGAATGATATTAGATAGTTTTTATCCCGAAAATCATTCTCTAAGGGTATGAAATAGGGGGTGAAAGTTTGGATAAAATCCATGTACCTAGATGAAATTTGGTGTAGAGATAATTTGAGACCCTTCGAAGGATATAGAATAGTTTTTGCCTCGGAAATCATCCCTTAAGATGGTAAGTAGAAGTTTGTTTGCATTATATTTTCTAAGTATAAGTTCTACGCGGACGAAGTCGCGGGCGACAGCTTGTACTTTAATATGTATCAAGGGTTTATGCTAGCATTGCCGGTAGATAGCGATTGAAGTACTTCTGATTATAAATGTAATGTGATAGAAGGTAGTTAGATATTTCGTGGCGATGGGCCGAAATATTTCTAAAAGGTGAGATGAGTTTTCATAAGTGTTGGAAAATACCTGATTTGGAAGGAGCTGTTAATTCGAAAGAGATACATTTAACGGTAAGAAAGTTGGCTAAAATAAGTACGAGGATCTCGGGAGCCAGACTCAGCTTGCAACGATTGTTATGAAGTATAAATTCAGTTCGAGACGATTATCTTGAAGTGTAGAATCTATTGTTTTCTTCAACAATGTTTGTAACAGCAATGGGACGAGATATGACCTGCGTATGTACATACTGTTTTAGTGAAATGCTAGAACATTTTTTTTCCAGGAAATCCAAAATTTGATTGCTACAGGACCTGCAAAGTAACTAGTAGCACTACGTTGTAGCGCGTTGCAGCTTAATTTCTGTACGAGGGGAAATTCTTTAGTTCTTTGTTGTCAAAGTATTTGAGTGTAAAGAAAGGATTTACTTGTGTGTAATGGTTTACTTGTTTTCAGTTAATACACGAAATAGCTCGGTGTTTTTTAAACATACAACTTGACTTGCAGTAGTTGTGGTGTTAAGAGAGACATTATTACCTATTTATCGTGTCTAGGTAATTTATGTTCGTGGTAATTTATTTCCTGTCTATTTTATTTGCTTTATTGTTCTACTATAAATGTGATATATAATTTATGTATTATGATGATGTTTCATATCATGAGAATCATGAGTTTTACGTAATGATACTGGTATATGTCTCATGCTAACTGAGGGTCTCAATATCCTGATATTTCGTCTATTTGAGGTGTGGTAACTGTTAGATGTAAGTATAATATGTAATATAGATGTTAGGACGAGCCGAGTTAGTATTAAACGGACCTTACTACGCAACACACCGGCCTATCATTTAATCCATCCACAAGAAGCCACCTCATGGCGACCGTGAACAGTTTTTTTAGCTAAATAGACATTTTATAATGCCGTAAGACGACTCTCGAGTATGGCGGAGTTGGCGAATTATACTGGCAAAGTGCGGTTCGGTACGAGTGATAATCATAATGGGGATAGAGTGTTCTAAATGCGTCTGCGAGCAGGAGAATAAGGAGCTGGTGGTAAACCAGCACGGCGGAAACGGCCGGACGACAGAAGACGCGTCCACCACCAACCAACATTACTCCAGTCACATAATGGTAGCGACCTTGCTGACGATCGTTGTCGCGGCAGCAATCTTCTTCGGCGTACAACAATATAGAAGGTGCCATCGAAGTATGGTGCAAAGGGAACTACGGTCTGCGGCTTTCGAGAGGGTCCGGCAGAGGTTCTCGGTGCTATACCCTAGGACCGAACAACGACAGGAGCCAGCATCAGTGACCGCCTAAAGCGTCGTCGCAACAGTATGGTTGAATTTTATTTTACTCTTTAAGATCCGATCTATTTTATGTAGTGCCTAGCTAACGTCGATTTACTGATTGATACATGTCGGAGGAACTCCACTTTATTTACGAACAATTAGAAAAAATAAGAATATCGTTAAGGAAATTAGGCGCGGAACGAAGAGAAAAACAGGCAGAAAATACGAGTGAAAAGTTCTCGAAAGCTAATGAACTTTATGAATGTTACAAGTCGATCGTAATTGACGAAAACAGAAGCTCAAAAGAATATTGTTCAGGGTATATTTTAGATAGTTTAGTAACTAGAATAGAAGAATCTTATGATAAAATTAAAAATTATTGTCTGTTAAGTATTACAGAGAAAACTCCTGTTTTTCCAATTGTTTATTGTGTACAAACCTCCAAAATGGAGAAATTTGATTTAAAAATGGCGGCAAATTTGATTCCTGTCATGGACGGTAATGAAGAGACGGTTGAAAAAATTATTGATAGTGTAGAATTATATAAGGACTGTCTCAAGGACGACTCATGCAAAAAGTTATTAGCTAACTTTGTGCTTAAGACTAGGTTATCTAAACCGGCTAAACTTAAATTGAAACACGAGTACAGCTCGTGCGAAGCCTTACTTAAGGATATGCAGGTATTTTTACTAACAAAGAAGTCACCGAATGCACTACTCACGCAAATAAATAATATATGTCAAAACGACATGTCTATTGCGCAGTATGGCGCTAAACTAGAGTCACTTTTTGTTGACCTTACAATCTCGCAGGCTAACTCGAATCAGAAAGCTTACGAAATTCTAAGGCCTCTAAATGAGAATATGGCGATAAAGAAATTCGCCGATGGTTTAAGAAACAGGCGTTTAAGCACCATCATATCAGCGCGTAACTACGGCGAGCTCAAGGACGCCGTGCGCGCCGCCGAGGATGAAGAGATAGCGCAGCCCCAACCACCGACCTCTAACTCGATGATGCACATGCGAGGTAAGTCATATTATAATAGGCTACCGACTCAAGGGCGTGCAAGCTACTCAAATAGAGGGTACAAGGGTCACCCACATAATAATTATAGACCGTTTACGAACTATAATAACACTTATAATAACTATCGCGGTAACCAAAATTATCGCGGTAGACATATTCGAGGCGCTTACACACAGACGAGTCGCGGGCGAGTCGCCCGTGGTAGGGGATATTTTCGTAACAATAATATGCACGTGGCCCAGGTGGAAGCCACCGTAGTGCCTTCAACTGACGACAATACATGTAGCCGAAATCAGTTTTTTCGAGATTAAAGAATGTATTTTGACAACCGATCTAAACAAAGCTAATTATATATTCCTGTATGTGAAAAATAACAAGTGTTCATATCTCTTGGACACAGGCGCGTCGTTGTCAGCGATTTGCACACGTGCGCTACCGAGAAATATACCCGTGTACTCAGATAGGATTACTATAAATGGAATTGATGGGAAAATATTCTCAGAGGGATATGTTTACATTACAATTGAGGCTCCGAATGGGTTAAATATTAAACATAAATTTTATATCTTCGAAACATTACCATGTAAATCGGATGGAATTTTGGGTCAGGATTTCTTTAATAACTTCGATAAAGTAACTTTTGATTTGGAAAATTCGACTTTGATATTGAAAAACAACAACAATCAATACAGAATAAAAATAATAAAAACACCCACTACTAGCGAAGGTTTCTTAAAAATACCAGCGCGGAGCGAATCAATCACATTTTATTAAGTGTGACAATATAGCTCAGGACAGTGTTATTTTTCCACAGGAAATTCAGGAAAATGTATTTTTAGGTAGTACAATAGTGTCACCCAAGGATAACACGATACCTATCCGAATACTAAATACTAACGAAAATGACATAAGAGTTCCAATTTTTACACCTAAATTAGAGCCATTACATAATTATACAGTTTGTACATTTAATAAATGCGAGTCGAATTCGAGCCGTGCGGATAAGTTGTTATCGGAATTGAAATTGGATCACTTGCATTCTGCAGAACGTGGGACCGTCGAGTCAATATGCTCTAAATATGCTGACATATTTCAACTGCCCGGAGACATGCTAACAATAACAAAGATATATGAGCAGTCTATTACTTTGAAACAGGATGCTAAGCCTGTTTATACTAAGCCGTATCGTATCCCACATAGTCATAAAGCAGAGGTGGAAAATCAAGTTAAAAAAATGTTGCAAAATGACATTATAGAGGAGGCTCAAAGTGAATGGTCAAGTCCTATTTTTACTAGTACCGAAAAAGTCAGACGAGTCAGGAAATTAAATCGTGGAGATTAGTTATTGATTATCGAAAAGTAAACGATATGATACAAGACGATAAATTCCCGTTACCGAATATCAATGAAATTCTAGATTCATTGTCAGGCGCTATTTACTATACACATTTAGACCTTAGCCAATCATACTACCAAGTAAATTTAACCCCAGAAAGTCGAAAAATAACAGCTTTTACTACAAATAGCGGTCAATATCAAATAAAAAGACTCCCTATGGGGACAAAGATTTCACCGAGTGCTTTTTCACGCGTTATGACTGTAGCAATGTCAGGTTTGAACTATGAAAAGTGTTTTATATACTTAGATGACCTTGTTATATTTGGACGAAATTTAGATACTCACAACAAAAATTTACTTGCCGTATTTGATAGACTTAGGAAAGTGAACTTAAAACTAAATCCCAGTAAATGCCAATTTCTAAAAACAGAAATTTTATATCTTGGTCGTGTTGTAAGTAAGGACGGAATAGCACCCGATCCAAATAAAATAAAAAGTATTCAAAATTATCCCACTCCCACTGACGCTGACGCAGTTAGAAGATTTGTAGCTTTCTGCAACTACTACAGAAAATTTATCCAAAATTTTGCTAGTATAACATATCCATTGAATAAACTTTGTAGGAAAAACGAACCATTCGAATGGACGACGGAGTGTAAACAGTCATTTAATTTATTAAAAACAAAGCTAATAACACCCCCTATCCTACAATATCCCGATTTTTCAGTTAAAAATCAATTTGTTTTGCAAACTGACGCCAGTGGCTCAGCGGTAGGCGCAGTTCTATGTAATAAAGACTTAAGGCCCGTGGCTTACGCTAGCCGACCTTTGAACAAAGCGGAACAAAGATACCCAACGATACAAAAAGAATTACTTGCAATTGTATGGAGTGTTAAGTATTTCAGACCATATTTATTTGGGAAAAGATTCACAATAATGACTGACCACAAACCGCTTATCTATTTATTTGGCATGAAGGACCCAAGTAGTAGATTTTTAAAATTTCGATTAGATCTAGAAGAATATACTTACAATATTACATACGTAAAAGGTTCAGAAAACGTTATAGCCGACGCATTGTCTAGAATAATAATAACATCAGAGGATTTGAAAGAGATGAATGAAAAGCTAGTGACAGTGATGACAAGAGCGCAAAGGAAAAGAGAAGAGGAGAGTAGGAAGAATGTCAGTAGTATCCCTAGTACAGCCAAAGACGAGCGGAGTGATCAACCGCGAGTCGTGGAAATATTAAGGATACCAAATGACTCAGTGGAAATGGTAATTGCAGAAGAAGAAAAATTAAAGCAATTAAGGAATAAAAAAATGATAGATGCAGAATGGGAGTGTTTTGCGTTTGTGAATAGCAAAAGAATATTATACATAAATCTCGGTTATTCAACACAATTTACGCGAGCCGTATTTGTGGAAAAGCTGAGTGAATTTAGTAAAAGAATTAATGTCGACAAAATATGTATGATAATAAAAGGAAATGAACATGAGGAGTTTATGAAAAAATTACTAAGTGAAGTACAAAATAAATATAAATATGAGGGGCCCAAGATTTTAGTGTTGAGAGGAGTTTCGAGAATAGACAACGAAAGAGATATAAAACATATATTGAACGACTATCACCTATTACCAACCAGTGGACATGCTGGGGTGCGTAGGATGATAAACAATATCAAACGAAAGTTTTACTGGCCAGGAATCGAAAGGGACGTTCGAGAGTTTGTTCGAACATGTGAAAAATGTCAAAAAATGAAACATTCAAGGCACACAAAAGAGCCTATGGTGGTGACGACCACCGCAACTTATGCTTTAGAAAATATATTTTTAGATATAGTAGGTCCTGTCGACAGGGATGATAGCGGTAATGTCTATATACTCACGTTACAATGTGAATTAAGTAAGTTCATAGAAGCGTATCCATTAGTGAATAAGGAAACCAAAACAGTAGCTAGAGCGTTAGTTAATAATTTTATTTTAAGGTTTGGTATTCCAAAGTGCATAACAACTGATAGGGGAACAGAGTTTATTTCATCGACAATGACAGAAGTTTGTAAATTACTAAATATAGAAAAAATAAATTCCACGGCATACCATCACGAAACAATAGGATCGTTAGAAAATTCACACAAAAATTTAGGTTCGTTTTTGCGTATACAATGTGACAAAAATCCCGAAACATGGAGTAATTGGCTCCCCTTTTGGTGTTTCTGTTATAACAACACCGTACACACAGCAACCAAATATGCCCCATTCGAACTAGTGTTCGGAAAACCATGTGAAATTCCAGGTAGATTAAGTACAATTGTAGAACCACTGTATAACGTAGATAATTATAGTTTAGAGTTAAAGTACCGACTACAAGTCGCTCATAAAGATGCACGCGATAATCTTTTGAAAGTGAAAATGGACCGCAAAAATGTGTATGACAAAAAAGTGCACCCAGTGACATACAAATGTGGTGATCAAGTGTTAGTGCGTAATGAAACGGGTAGAAAACTTGATTGTTTGTATGACGGCCCTTATGTTGTTATAGAAGATAAGGAACCCAATGTAATCATACAAAAAAAATAACAAACATGATGTAGTTCATAAAAATAGAACTAAACCCTTTGTAACTAGCATATAAACATAGCATTAACATAATGTTTTCATTTTAGCGTTGACAAAGAAAAATGTTATTGTCATACATTTTTCTTTTTCACCTACCTCTGTAATGAGGTGTGGTAACTGTTAGATGTAAGTATAATATGTAATATAGATGTTAGGACGAGCCGAGTTAGTATTAAACGGACCTTACTACGCAACACACCGGCCTATCATTTAATCCATCCACACGAAGCCACCTCATATTCTTAATGTCTCAATTACGCTCATACTTACTGTAACTTTATAACTAGCTACCCAAGCGAAACTACCCCGTTTTTGCCGCCATTAGGGCGTTGTGTAAGGTAACGCTCTCTGTTAATGGTACTCGTTGATATTATGGATGTTAGTTCCCGTAGCTTTGTCCCCGAGGGTCTTACACGGAGGTGAGATCCCACCATGCAACGTCCGGAGCACCGGGTTCCGCGTTGTATGGTGTCTAAGAGGGAGTTCCAAGTTTCGCCAGTGTGCTGGTGTGAAACACCCCCGTACTAGCGTGAGCCTACGTAGTACGGCGGTTGTGGAAAGGGATAGTCGGGTATCGTTCAGATTGCCTCCTTGAGCGGCAGGGAGGTGCGTAGTAGCGCTGTAAGCCCTGTAGCGGTCAGGCCGTAAGGTGCGCGCCCTAGTGAGTGGCCGGCCACGCCAAGGTGCCTCGTAGGTTGTGAAGGAGGACAACTCGAATGTAAGGCAGCCTTGACGGGCACCGATAGATTCGTGTCGAATCGCTTGAGGGGAACTAGACGGGCTATGTAATACCTCATAACGAGACTGACTGACTATACCTGTAGAGCCCGTATAGGATGACCTCTTTAATGTGATGACGCAATATATCCTAGTTACTAATATGAAATCATCTGAGACTGCTACTTGAGACTACTTGTATATAATACTTTGTTTGTGAGAGCGATTTCAGTATAAGAGGAGGTTCATAGTTGCTCGGCCGGTAGGCGAGAACATGAGAAAGTATACAGCGCACAGTGTGTGGCTAACCTCCTATAGTGCAAGGTGCACCATGTCATTTTGCTTAGTAGGTAGAACTTGTATGTGCTAAGAGTTCTGGGGCATAAGTGACAGGTGTGTCATGGTTATATTTATAACCACAGGTGGTACAGGCGAGCGTCATCGTGTGGGCACGCGAGCACCTTCGTGTCGCGTGTCGTGTCAGAAAGCGAAGCAGATATCAGTGGACTGCATTGGATGAAAGGTAGGATTCAGATTATCCCTCCTATGTTCATATATAAACCTTTCGCGGCGCCCTCTAATTTTGTGCAGTCTGACGGTATTTGTACCAGTTACATTCCTATATAACGAGAGGGCGTTCGCGACATGGTGGAGTGATGCTGGGATATTTGAATCCGTGCCTATCGGTTATATTGAGCTGATAGGCAGTCAGATTCGTTCAGTTCTGTCTGAACCTCTGTTATGGCAATTTAGTGTCGTGGAGGAGTTATGGTGTAGCATATATTAATAATTGGTCCGTGCACGCACAATTCCTTGATTCATTGAAACACAGAAACAGCAGTATGATTTATTTGTCCCAATTTTACATTTGTTTGAGAATAATGTAAAAATTAAATTATGTATATCATATAGAATGTATTAAATACAATACCAGTCGAATAATGATACATTCTATTAGAGTTTATCTGGAACACTAATGGTGATGTCAATTCAGCCGAGGCGCCCGGCTGGTTGTTTCTCGATCAGTGCTTCAGTGTTGTAGTGGAGATTCCCTTTCAAGTGCTTAGAGTTAATGTTGTTACGTTGCTATTTTTAACATCTTGAGAACATGTACAGTTTAAAGAAACTAAGAAACAGTTACCGTGGATAAATAAAACGGAAAGCAACGGATTAACTGTTTCCATTATACATTTGCGTATTATGTTGCATCACATATCATGATTTCATCTGTCTAATATGATGTTAAAGTAAAAGATTGAAAATCTGTTCTATATTATGTCGTATATCATCTCCACTTATAATAAATCTCTAAATTAAAAAAAGAATCAGCCAGTTTGAAACTAAGCTTTCTGTGGTACGAATGTTCTCAGCATCCCATGGACGGAAAAATATGAAACATTTTATATAGGTACATTATTATTCCAGCTGCAATTTAGGATAGTTTTTATCCGACTGCGACAATTAATTTATTTTCCGTAATATACGACTTCATTTGATTTTTCATTTATTATTCTTAAAGTATACCGCTGCCACATCTGTCAGCTAAAAGAAACGTCAAAATCACAGAATAATAAGAAATACTACGGACAAAATGGCGGAATTTCTTTGCCTTTCTTTCGCCTATTAATAATTTTAATCCCGTCTACGATATACATTGACGAGACACATAGGTACCAAAAGCAAATATAAAATTAATCGATTTTGATATGCGAACTTATATGCGCAAATGTCGAATTAAGGCGTAATTTCTACAAAATGTAACAACAAATTCGAACAATATAAACTTGGTTTTTTTGAATGGCACGCGCGCGCGCTCTTTGCGTATTCAGCCAAACCACGAAAACTGAAACTCGAAGTTCGTATATCTGCATTCCTGTCATTTGTTAGTGCGATAGAGATAGAGATACCCGAATATTTTCGA
This sequence comes from Epinotia brunnichana, assembly GCA_963854355.1. NCBI lineage: Eukaryota > Metazoa > Arthropoda > Insecta > Lepidoptera > Tortricidae > Epinotia > Epinotia brunnichana. The sequence continues at coordinate 2,136,589 of OY977955.1, read as the reverse complement.
ATTCCGAAGTTCGTGGTTTAAAAGAAAATACGGATGTCGGATAGATCTAAATTAATATTTTATGTGTGAATATGGTTAAAATTATTTGGAAATACTATTGTTGTTATTGTTTTAGTATATTTGACTAGCTTTAAGTTTAATATTGTACGTCCGAAATGGGCAAGCTGTTGGACTTTATTTTACCCAAAACAACTAAATGTACACAGTTCTGACAATAAAGAAATCTTATTTTATCTTATCTTATCGAAAATAGGGATGTAGACACTAATCAAAGTAATCATAATGTTGTATTATCTCGAAAAAAAACAACGCAAGAGGCTATACTCGTATAGGTAATCACTAAGTTATAAGTGTATAAAGTTTGAAGAGGGGGTTTGTTGCGTCTCTTTTCCGCAAAACGCACCTTTATAATGAAACGATTGTTTTTTACTATGAAGCTCGAGGATCGTGACGTCACGGTCCCTGATCGTTTTCTCACTCTAACAAGCGACATTAAAACGGTACGGTTGTAGCTTCGTAATTTTTTGAGATATTTGAATGAGTTTTTCGTTTCTTCTTTCTTTTGAAGTGAGTCTACAGCTACACCTCTATTTGGAAGACAAGCGGAAAGAACCCATACTATCCATACTAATAATCCATACTTCCATATTAATATTATAAATGCGAAAGTGTGTCTGTCTGTCTGTTACCTCTTCACGCCTAAACCGCTGAACCGATTTAGATGAAATTTGGTATACAGATAGTTTGAGCTCCGGGGAAGGACAAAGGGTAGTTTTTATATCTGAGGGGCTGAAATTGGGGGTGGAAATTTGTATGGAGCTACTTAAACAGCTGCCCCGATTTAGATGAAATTTGGTATATAAATAGTTTGAGTCCCGGGGAAGGACATATAATAGATTTTATCCCGGAAATTATCCCCTAAGGGGGTGAGGGGGGGGGGGGGGGATTTGGATGTAATCTATTTTGATGAAATTTGGTGTAGATATAGGTTAAGTCCTGGGAAAGGACATGGGATAGTTTTTACCCCAGAAATCATCCCCTAAGGGGGTGAAATTAGGGGTGAAAATTCGGATAGAACCCATTTTAATACAATTTGGTAAAGAGATAGCTTGAGTCCTGGGAAAGGACATAGGATAGTTGTAATTCCGGAAATAACTCCCTAAGGGGGTGAAATGGGGGTGAAAATTTGGATGAATCCCGTTTAGATGAAATTTGGTATAAAGGTCGTTTGAGTCCCGAAGAATGATATTAGATAGTTTTTATCCCGAAAATCATTCTCTAAGGGTATGAAATAGGGGGTGAAAGTTTGGATAAAATCCATGTACCTAGATGAAATTTGGTGTAGAGATAATTTGAGACCCTTCGAAGGATATAGAATAGTTTTTGCCTCGGAAATCATCCCTTAAGATGGTAAGTAGAAGTTTGTTTGCATTATATTTTCTAAGTATAAGTTCTACGCGGACGAAGTCGCGGGCGACAGCTTGTACTTTAATATGTATCAAGGGTTTATGCTAGCATTGCCGGTAGATAGCGATTGAAGTACTTCTGATTATAAATGTAATGTGATAGAAGGTAGTTAGATATTTCGTGGCGATGGGCCGAAATATTTCTAAAAGGTGAGATGAGTTTTCATAAGTGTTGGAAAATACCTGATTTGGAAGGAGCTGTTAATTCGAAAGAGATACAGTTAACGGTAAGAAAGTTGGCTAAAATAAGTACGAGGATCTCGGGAGCCAGACTCAGCTTGCAACGATTGTTATGAAGTATAAATTCAGTTCGAGACGATTATCTTGAAGTGTAGAATCTATTGTTTTCTTCAACAATGTTTGTAACAGCAATGGGACGAGATATGACCTGCGTATGTACATACTGTTTTAGTGAAATGCTAGAACATTTTTTTTCCAGGAAATCCAAAATTTGATTGCTACAGGACATGCAAAGTAACTAGTAGCACTACGTTGTAGCGCGTTGCAGCTTAATTTCTGTACGAGGGGAAATGCTTTAGTTCTTTGTTGTCAAAGTATTTGAGTGTAAAGAAAGGATTTACTTGTGTGTAATGGTTTACTTGTTTTCAGTTAATACACGAAATAGCTCGGTGTTTTTTAAACAGACAACTTGACTTGCAGTAGTTGTGGTGTTAAGAGAGACATTATTACCTATTTATCGTGTCTAGGTAATTTATGTTCGTGGTAATTTATTTCCTGTCTAGCTCGTGGGAAACAAGTGCGGTAAAATTTTATTTGTTGTAGGTACTGAATGCAACTATAGCCGTGTAAAATATTAAAGGCGTGAGGTGAGACGCAGCATTTATTTACAGACAAAACAACAAACGCGAGGGAGGTGAATTTAACTAGGTCACACAACTTCAGTTTCATACAAACATTATTATTATTCCAGGAGTGATGGACTTGCTGCCTATTGCGTAATTATGTTTTAATGTCGTTTCAGTTGTGTACGAGTCCTTACAATTTACGTTTATGGCAAGTATCTATAACATTATTTACAATCAACGTTAATATTTTGAGTCACTTAATACAATATACATTCATGGTGAGCATTTCAGTACCTACAGTAAAGAGATTTCAATTAACTTAAGTCATTGATGAAGTATTTTTGAGAAGGTTTAGAGGTAGCATACTTACATAAAACGAAACATGTTATTATTAATTAATTGGCCAGTATTTTTACTTTTGGATCATGTTGTTGGAGTCAGTTAATTTGCTAATGAGTATGAGATCACCTAGGATTAACTAGTATTATATAGTTATGCGTACGAACGACGATACATAGGTGTATAGTGTGAGTCTTTATATACTCGTATGGAGGTTGGCTATAAGTCATAGTAAAATCAAAATAACTTGCCAGACGTTCGATTCAGAGTGGTCAGTCATATTTTGTGGTAAAGCAATAGCTTTCGTGAAAATCATATCAGTCGAGATTTTATTTCATACGCAATTATAGTGGGATTCTCATGATAAGTATCATAGGAGTTGAATACACCTCAATCAAGGGATTTTTCGTCTGTCAGCATTATTATTTAAAACCCGTCTACCAGATTTATTGCGTTACATTCATGGAGTATTACTTCGGTAATGTTCAGGTAAAGGCACAAGCGAGGGTGTCCTGTTTAAGTACGAGTGAGACGACAATACCATCCAAAGGTAATTAGTGCATTCTTGTTAAGGGTTGAGTAAGCACATGTGATTTACTTTGACCATTATTTTTATAACAATAGGTATAGTTTTGCCTGACGATAAAAGTTTACAATAATTAGACACAGATTTCTGTTTGCGATTAGATTTTGAAATATAGGTACCTGGATAAGTAAACGCAATGCAAAGGCAGTGTGAGTCCATAACTTATTAGAATGGTCTGTAAATTGATTAAGGAGGTATTTAGCACCTAATGTGATTGAACCCTAAAATTCCCGTAAAAATTAGACAGATGTCTTGAGCTTGAAAGGAATTTAGTTTTGAAAATGAAACAATGTTATGGGGAGATTTGGCAAAACCTTAAATCTTCCAACGTCAGAGTTCAATATAAAAACTTTGTTTTAGGAATTCCCTTTGGACCTGGAATTAATTAATTAATGGTAGGTACGTACCTAAATAATAACTTGTTCACAAATATGATATCATAAAATGACCATATCATCAGAAAATCCTGCATTTGATACGGAGGTGTTCACAACTCTATGATACTTATCTACCCCGCGGATAGAATTAAGGATGACTCACGCTAGAACGGGCCGTGTCCGGCCCGGGCCGTTTTCTAAGAAAAACGACGGCGTTTTTGCGTGGCCGAGCCATACCCAAGCCCGGCCGAGCCATACCCAAGCCCGGCCGAGCTACGGCCGGGCCGTGCTGACACCGAGCCGCTTCCGAGCCTCTTCCGTGGCTCGGCTGCGCAAAAGCGCCGTCGTTTTTCCTAGAAAACGGTCCGGGCCGGACACGGCCCGTTCTAGCGTGAGTCATCCTTTACTCTGCGTATTCCGAATGGTGTTAATTATATATTTACGAGTAGGTAAACATGTTCCATTCCAATTGTATCCAATTCGGGCGTCGCACTCACAAATCCATGATTAGGCGTTTATGCAACAGGGAACACGAACTACAACCTAGGTATCTTAACATTCAAATTACTTTATAAACGTGGCCTTAATTCGGAAAAAAATTGTGACGATTCCCTAGCATGTCTACTACCTTATCTTTCAATGTCAGAATGACAGGGCAACAATAGCGATATCATAGGGACGTCCGCTTCTTTTCATTTAAGATTATAAGTCGTGGCCCTAAATATCAAACAATTGTATGACCTAAGTACTTAAATAAATAAATATAATTCTTCTAAATAAATAAATGACTCGGTCCAATATGGTTTCTTTTTCATGTACATTATTTTGCTTCTCCAAATACATACAAAAAAAATTGGACCAAACACAGCTTAGTTTACCCCTTGACCCCGTTGACCGTTTGACCATTATTTTTTATAGCAATGAATCTAGAACTTTAACGATACGCACAGCATTTGTAGCGACCACAGTACACACACATACACATTTCAGCAATAGTAAACCGCATTAACCTCCCTCGCCGAAGTCGGTTAAACTTGAACTTGTGCGCGCCGGTGTACGCGCAGCGACTGCGTTGCAGGCTGTACATGCAACGGCCGGCCGGCGCTCGCGTCGACGCGGCGCGGCCGGCAGTCAGATATCAATCGCGACAACAAATCTACGTTTCTTGTGCTCGCCTAACCTGTGCTTACAGCTTCGCTTTGCTTTCGCTATAAACTAAAATCCTGTGACTTTTCTTCTGTTCTTGTGCTTGTGACTTTCGTTCGCGTGTGTTTGCGTCTAGTGTTAATATTAAGCTATATACATTATATGTGGAACCCTAATTAAATAGTGTGTTGTTAATTTGGACGTATCATTTTACTCACCGTTAGGGTACCTATACTGGTGACCCCGAGTTTGGACAATTTACGCAGCAGGAATGTCGGATACGGAGAAGGACGTGAGTCGGGTACTGTTACCCAAGCCGGGAGCGGCACCAACGCCATCAACGTCATCAACGGCATCGACGGTAACGGTTGGCGAGAAAAGCGACGTGTGCAAAGTAGGTGTACGGGTGCCGCCATTTTGGCCAGAGGAGCCAGAATTATGGTTCACGCAGATGGAAGGTCAATTTATGATCTCTGGAATAACGGCCGATGCAACGAAGTTTTACTATGTGATAAGCCAGCTGGAGCATCAATACATATTGGAAGTGAAAGACGTCATTAATTCGCCACCAGCGCAAAATAAGTACCTCAAATTAAAAACAGAACTTATTTCACGGCTATCGGCGTCGCAGGAGAAGAAGCACCGCGAATTATTAATGCACGAGGAGTTAGGTGACAGAAAGCCGTCGCAGTACTGGAGACGTTTGAAAACGCTTGCCGGCGGGTACGTATCGGATGAGTTTTTAAAAACCGTTTGGTCATCGCGGCTGCCACATAACCTGCAAACCGTTATAGCGTCGCAACCGACTTTGAGCGTGGATACGTTAGCGGAGCTGGCGGATAAAGTGTACGATATTGCACCCATGGCAACACAAGTTTTTGCGGTCGGCGATCATACAAAAAACAGGTCAGATAAACCTACTAGTAGTGATAGTGGCAGTAGCGATTTGGTGCATGATTTAGCCTACCAAATGTCAGAGCTGCGCAAGGAAGTCGCGTCATTGAGGGCTCAATTTGATTCGCAACCGCATGGCTCGCATGACCGCTCGCGATACCGATCACAGCACAGGGACAGGTCGCAATTTAGAGGCCGTCGACGTTCGACATCGAGGCCACGAAACGATTCATACTGCTTTTATCACAACAGGTTCGGGTCCAAAGCAAATAGGTGCACGACGCCCTGCACGTATGCGTCGGAAAACTCCAGCGGCAGCCGGAAGTAGCGGCCAACGACTGCCAAGCCATACCGGGCCGCCTGTTTGTCATGGATCGGACGTCCAAGAAGCATTTTTTAATTGACACCGGATCTGACCTATGCGTGTACTCCCGCTCTGCAGTTGGAGAGCAGCGTACGAAATCCAGCTATCAGCTTTTCGCCGCTAACGGTACGGTGATACCCACCTACGGCTCGGTACAACTACAACTGAACTTGGGGCTGCGGCGCGCATTCACGTGGCAATTCGTGGTGGCGGACGTGTCTAAACCAATTATTGGCGTCGACTTCCTGTCTTTCTATAATTTATTAATAGATTGCAGGAATCACCGCCTCATTGACAGCCTGACAACACTCTCCATCAACGTGCCAGTCCAGAAGCCATTGGAAGCTATCACGTCCATCAAGGCAGTGGCAGGAGAGTCGAGGTACCATCAGACCTTGCGGGAGTACCCAGACATCACGCGCCCCGCCGGAACACACAAGGTACCTAAGCATAATACGGTGCATCACATCCGTACGACGTCTGGCCCACCTGTTACCGGTCGTCCGCGACGCCTGCCACCAGATCGGCTGAAAATAGCTCAAAAAGAGTTTGAAGATATGCTGGCAAATGGAACAGCTCGCAGGTCAGAGAGCTCGTGGTCATCTCCGTTGCATCTCGCCCCTAAAAAAGACGACGGCTGGAGACCCTGCGGTGATTACAGAGCCTTAAATGCCCGTACGATCCCTGACAAATATCCTATAAGGCATTGAGACGATCCGAGAGCTCCGCTCTCAGACTCAATAGTATCTAAGGGCGGAATTACTCTTTTAAATTGATAGATGTTAGCGTTGTGGGTTTCAGGTCCAAATATGAAGGGATTGAAGCTTTCATTCGTTATCATCCTGTTAATTATGTATGTAAATAAGTTAGATATAAATTGCGTTAGATGCTATTCTAGGCTAAAATCAAGACTACAATTAAAAGTGTAGAAAACTCGCGTTTCGTCCAAAATAATTGGTTTAAAACATACTTCAGCATACTAATTCAGTATTGTTGGATTAGTGTATCATTTAATGTGTGCTAGATCTAGATTTATGGATTCATAAATTAGACTACTTAGGTTAATTGCAGGAATGGATCGCTGGCCAGCAAGAAAACGCGTGGACGGACGCGCGAGCTGCAGAGACATTCTACCCGCGAAGTCGAGAAAAGTGCTTATCGATCGGCACTGTGGGGCGAGGAACGCTCCCTGGAAAATGGGCCTTATACCCTTTAGTTAAGGTATATTTTCAGATGAGGAGTCGGATTAGTGGCGTGATCGTGTTAGTATTGGCTATAAATACCCCGGCGGGCCGAGGAGCGTTTCACTTTTCTATGGGACGTCGAAGCGAGATCACGCTGCAGAAGGCAAAGGCGGCCAGGCTAGGCTGACCTCTGGGTGCGTACTACTTCGAGGCGGAACAAGGCTGGTCACCGCTGGGCTGCATTACGGCTGTTGCTGAGAGGAATTAGAGTTTGGTAAGGTCGCAAATGCCTTTGCGATCGTCTGGTGAGATTGAATATTTTATTTTAAAGTGTGACTAATCGTAGTGAATTCTAGAATTTCTTAGGGAGTAATTATCATGTGCGCACATTGTCTTGAATTGAGTGATTAATATTTAGGCAATATCTTTCTGCTCGTGAACTGATATGATCTTATATGATCACGTGTGTATTTTGAATATGTGGCGGTCTAATAGGTTTATCACCTAATAAATGCGCTTAAGACATCATCATATTAGGATTCCGTATACTCCCATGAAATGAAGTGAACACTTATTATAGTTTAGTCATTGCAATCGACGCGGCCCGTAGTATACTGTTACTGTTACAATGGTAAATAATTCCTAATTGTATACCAGTTTCTAGTGGTTAATTGTAGGTACAAATGAGGGAAATCTTTATTAAAATATGTGCTAATATTATATTGTAATTTATTTATGGCGGAGGAGCTGGCTTGTTACGAGCGTCGAGGGAGATCAGAAGGGCAGGAGCCCTGGGAACCAGAGAGGCGTTGGGTACGTGTCCCACTATTAAGAAATTAAAATCTGGTGAGTGACCTTTATAATCACTGTATTGAATGATTCTGAAACTTATTAATTTGTTTTTGGGCTATTATCTAACCATTTCAACGTTATCATGCTTGTATTTGTGTATCGAAATCTAGTTCTACTGTATATAGTTTGGGGAATATGCTAGATAAAGTACGAGCGGTTTATGTATAGGTTATGAACGGATCTAGGTCATTGGTTAAATAACTGACGATATTACAGGAATGTTGTTTTGTTCTACATATATATTACTAGTTGTTTTGTCACTGCGATATGATTGGGTTCCGTGCGCCCTTACGAGATAAAGTGATCAATTATTATACGACAACCTAGCTATAGCAATTGACTCGGTCCGTGGTACGCGTTACACTATGAGGATAGATTGTTAAGATGCGGATAAGCGACAAATATTACCACAAGTTCATATTAATATCCGGTGGTTAGTATAGGTGCTGATGGGTGGTTACTTTACTAGATTAACGCAACTGAATAAAGTAGTTATATACACTCGTGGCTGTGTGCTCGGTGTCGAGACAACCATATCCACAGGGCACATTGAGGACCCTGGCCACACGAGAATTCTCCCGAAAGGGGCTTCTTAGTCAGCAGAGATGTGCCCGCACTAGAGCGCCAGTCATAGATGTGTAGACAGAGTGAGTGGCTGAGAGTCTTCAATCTTGCAAATTGAGGGACCTCACTGGTCGAGCTGCTGTCTTAGTTCTAACAAACCTCTTAACAAGGGTTACGGTTGTGTTAGTTTATGAAGCAATCAGATGTACTTATAGATATATTGTGTGGACTTCCTTGAATGAATGAACCTAGCGTAGTAAATTAGTTATGTACACCTGTGGCCGAGAGCTTAGCGTTGTGGACAACCATATCCAAAGAGCACATTGACGACCCTGACCAATACGAGAATTCGCCCGTTAAGGGGTTTCTTAGTCAGTAGAGATGATGATCGCGCTTAGGCCTCCGTCATGGATGTGTCAACGAAGGTAAGGTTGGTGAGACCTTTCAGTCTTGCAAACTGAAGAGTTTCACTGGCCAAGCCGTCGTTTTGCTTTAACCGAAGCTTCTTACCGTGAAGCTAGCTATGTTGATTTTACAAGGGAATCCAACACTTTCGCTTTAGTAACGGCAATAATTAAGTAGGTATCTTCTTAGGTGGGGTCGTTATTATCGGGATCTCAACAAAAGTATCACGGTGGGTTGGTAATTAATTATCATTCGTCAGTTCAACTGTGCATTGTCGTATATTTAACATTGTTTCGACTATAAAGTGCCTTTGAGTTGATGGGGTGAGATTGGTTGCTAAGACATTGTGTTACATCCATTGAGATATTTTGGGGATGAATTGTATTATAAATTGCTTAGGAAAAGTCAGTACTAATTGGTATTAGATTTGATAGAAATAACGATAGGGTAGACGGAATCAACAGATGAGGTGGGATTACTAGTGAGTACGAGCAGCCGCGAGCGAGCGAGAGGTGAGCGCTACAGTTCGCTAACAACTCTTAAGATTCATCGTTAGGGAGAATCGATATTACAATAGACATTACGTCATTCATGTACCTGTAAGTAAAACATGTACTAATATTATATTTCAATAGACTATCATCGCATCATCATCAATATCTTGACTTACGATTATTTTCATTATTATATCATCGCATCATCATCAATATCTTGACTTCTTCATGATTATTTTCATTATTATATCATCGCATCATCATCAATAGAGATCCCATCATGGCCAACACAAGTTGACCACTATTGTATTGCGAGTCTGTTTAAAGGGCGTCACCTACCACATAGCGTAATTTATCACTTCCCACAACTTAGTATAACAAGGAATTTATGCCCACTTTAGCCTCCATAGTTGTGCATCACTTAATGAAACTACAGAATTGTAAATTAATTCTAAGGAACTGGTATAATTGTCTTACTTAAGTTATAGGTTCTACTAAAATGGGGTTAATGTACAACTTCAATTAACGTGTAACTTTTCCCTTTATAGAAATACAAACTTCATACTTCTCGAAAAGGGCCTGGGTCTACTCACACAACGCGGGGACCAGCGCGAATCACGTATAGCTTAGGTCTAAATAGGTCTTCGAGGTTAGGTTCCAGAGATAATAAATTCTAGGTTAGACTACGGCATTGTAGGCCTGGAGTCGGACGGTTTTTTATTTGACCGAATCTCTTTCCGTCCGGCAATATCCTAGGAGATGATTTGGTCTGTTAAAGTACTCAAGCTCGATTACTTTAACATAAATAACGAGAGATTCTGTAGCTGTAGGATAGATTTACCTAGACTAGAATAAAACCCAACCTTTCTAGTAGGATCGGCCGGAACTAACTCGGTTTTTTCTATTCGCTTTGGTACGAGTTAGTATTTATAGGAACAAAGTGGATATCTAGTACAATCGAGTCTTGATTTTACTAGATTAATTAGTCAAAGGTTCTTTAGCTTCAAAACAAACAAAATTAATTTGATATTTCTATGGTAAATAAATGATTTATTTTCTCGCTTACTATCTGTTTAATTTTATTCAATAGCTTTTCCTTCAGGTAGGATTCAATTTTCAGACGACTAGAAGCTTCTCAGGAGCTTCAGCTTTCAGATAGGGGTTAATTTAAGTTCAGAATACAAAAACATAAAAGCAAGCCAATTTATGAGGTTGAATCGTTACATTTTGGTGCCGTGACCAGGATGAAAATAGGGTTTTAAATTCACTTTTTAGTATCCCGGGTTACTACAGAATAGAGTATTTTCGTTTTAAAAAAAAAAAAAAAAAGAAAAAAATTATAATAAAAGGAAAAATATTTTTTTTATTACGTGATTCGCTTGGTGAAAGGGCTAATTAAATTTATTTACAGATTTTTCTGTGTGTGGGTTATACAAATAACCCACATTTTGTTGCCGTGGAGTAGATAGAGAGATGGAGTTTGTATTTTTTAATGTTGTGTTGTGTATTATTTTCAGGACTTTCTTTCTTTTATTTTATTTCAAAGATATTTTCACGCGCGATACGTACGTGAATTGTGTTGTGTATTATTTTCAGGACTTTCTTTCTTTTATTTAATTTCAAAGGGATTTTCACGCGCGGTACGTAGGTGAATTACTAATCAATAAGTTATATCACACTAAACTATGAAAAATATGCATAGAAATAATTTTGTTGTAGACGAAGGGCTAATATTATTTTGACAGAAATTCATTTGGGGGTACACATTTTTATTCCCGACTGTACTTTTCTACATATGTTTACCAACTGCTCATTGAGACGATTCTAACGAGCCCAAACTCGATGGGTTTGTGTCATTGTATCACGAAGTACCTAGGCCCATCTTCCAACCCCAGCATCAGATTAGTTCCTTGTCATCATAACTTTAATTTGTCATGCGATTTATACATATGTGCGAAATTTTAGGCCGAACGGAAGTCAGGAAGTGAGTCTAATCTATGAATTATGTAAAACCGTAACAGTACCTAAACACTCTTTTCATCGGACAGTCGTGTCAAAGTAGTGCCTACGCGTAATTTGTATAAAAGGGGGGCAGGAATGTTATGCGGAATGGCCTTACAATCTGCCAATGCCATAGCACAATTAAGTAGGTTCCATATACATCAGGCGGTTGCGGTAGTAGTTATAATAAAGTTTAGGTATAATGCTTTTATTCCAAAATAAAATAAAAATAAAATAAAACGGATCTAGATAACCTCAAGATAGTATTTTGTTAAATTAGCATCTTATGTATTTAGCTACGATTATTTCATCCTTCATATTCAATTGTTGCATTTAAGTTCGCAAGAATAGTGTTGAGGTCATTGACATCTGTCCCGCGGTTGGGCAATTATTCGTTAAATAGTGGTTAGGAAAGTACCGGTGGATGATTATAGTACCAAGGACTTAGGAACATACTTAAGAACTCATCACATAATAGGGGTTAGAGTTATAGGTAACTTTCGTAAGCTAGGGGAGAAAAGTAGGTACGCGTTATACCTAGTTAGTTGACCTAGTCAAATTGAATCCAATTCTCGGCGTTTACGTTAAATCGATCGCTACTAAGTATTGTCCGAAATCCGTCTGTCTGGTTTAGTTACTTCATGAGTCATAATTATAGAGCGGGGTTTGTGAAGTTTCAGAATAATTTAAATAATTAATTATAATTCCAGTCAAGTTAGGTTTTCATATATGGGGCGTACAGAATTGAATTCATGTAGATAGCACGCCCTGCAAGGGTGTTTTTAATTTGCGGTGCGCTTTCTAGTTTCCCTTTTCAGAGATTAGCGCGTTAGTGGACTGTATGTAGGTATCCAACCGTGTGGTCTATTGTCGTAGCTACTTGATGCGAAATTGTGCAGGAAAGTTAGCTGCCTTTGGAAATCGGAACAGGTGGATGAATCAGCTAACAGAAGGTTATAGGAGCCATGCGCACTTACTTGTGATTTGGGTGAACTCCTCCTTCACGCTAGCGTTTCGTGGCACACCATGTGCTCGTGTGGGGCGCGCAGCGCAATCCCAAATTGTCCAAAAACACCTTCACTTCACGAACAGTCGAACACCTTTTAATGCTGAGCTGACAGCATATATAGTTTTCAAACGATGTACAGAGATTTGCGGCGGATTTAATAAGATTTAATGTCTTTTATCAGCGGAGGATGTTACACGCACGCAGGAGAGAATTCAACAACACTTAACTCTCGCCAGGTGGGGCGAGCGTTGCGCACACGTCGTGTATGTGACAAGTACGAAGCGATATATCAGTGCGCATGTTGGAAAGGGATGATGTAGGTATAGGAATCGCGAGTATAGACACGACAACAGATTAAAGTCGGACATACCAACATACGAAATCCAACATCTCCCCCGGCTTGAAGGGTTCCCTTCAAAGAGAAAAATAATAATTATATACATATGGATGTACATAGGAAAAGATGATATCGCACCATATAACTAAAAACAAGCGAAGTGTACAATTTACCTATCATTAGGTAATTATACTAAAAGAATTACTATTTATGGTAACTTAAAATATATATATGTATACATAGATATGTATGTGGTGGCAACCCTACTGCGTAGGCAGCGGGCACAGCCGAACGATCGGTCGCTCGAGCGTACCGTTGCGGGTCCGCACTTCAGCAACGCGGACAACACCGTCTCGCCCAGGGAATACACGAGTTATTATTCCGAGCGGCCACTGCAAGGGTGGCGCGTTAGCAACGTTTATTAAAACTATTGTTCCCACCGCTATCGGCTTGTCTGGAGTATTCCATTTCTCTCTGCTTTGTAAGTTGTGAAGATACTCAACTCGGAACCGTTTCCAGAATGATTGGACAAGCGAGTCTAGCATTGAAAAACGAGTTAATTGATTCGGTCGCTCCTGGCTTAAGTCGGCGGCGGGCAAACGCGGCAACGGCGAGGTTGACATGAAATGAGCTGGCGTTAGCGCGGTGGGTTCTGACGGGTCAGAACTTAGTATATAAAGAGGGCGGCTATTAAGAATTGCTTCGATCTGAGTAAGCACGGTAAGTAATTTTTTGTATGTCAGGATTTGAACACGATGAAGATGAGTTTTAAAGCATTTAATGTTACCTCCCCAAATGCCTCCAAAATGAGGCGAGTTTGGGGGGCTCATACGCCAAGTAATTCGACTTTTTGCAAGTTCTTCCTTGAAATGCGTATAATACGGATCAGACTGAAGAAACGTGTGAAGCTCATTTAGGTAAGCTTTAGAAGCTGCAAAATTATTTTGATATTGAGCAATGCGATTCGCTACAAAAGTTGAGAATCTGTGAGGTGAAGAGTGCACCCAACATAAGACAACTTCAGAGTCAGAAAATGCAAACGTATCCGCAATTGGATGACGCTGAGACAAAACATCGTCAAGCTCGACACCGAATTGACGCGGAAATTTAAGAGCTGAAATCAGTGGAAGCTCACTGATGAACTGCTCCCATAAATGCGATATGTGCGGTGGTGGCAAATCGTCCCAATCCATCCTTAAGAGCCATAGTTCCTTTAAAGGAAACTTGGAATAAGGTATGACAGGGCCGACGAGTGCTAGCACGTCATACAAACGAGCAGTAGCTGAAAGAATAGAACGTTTCGTGCCACTGAGTTGCGGAGGAGAAACGTCAAAGACAAATTCATCCGAAGCGGGAAGCCGTCGAAGACCAAGAATCTTCAAAGTGTCGCCGTCACCGAAGGAGACGTCTTCCGACTGGCGGTGAGATATGGGAATGTGCTCTAGCAACTGCGGAGAGTTGCTAGTCCATTTGACCAGATCAAACCCGCCAGCCTCGAAGAGACTGATTAGTTGATTCGCTATCGCAACTGCTTCCTCGGACGAAGAAGCAGAGGAAGCTAGATCATCCATGTAAACGTCCCCTTCGAGAACGGCGGCAGCGTGCGGGAATTTCTCGCGTTTGTCACTAGCGAGCTGGCGGAGCGTGCGAAGCGCGAGGAATGGCGAAGACCGGAGTCCAATACAGACCCGGTTGAAATTATACATCTCCAAAGGTACTTCAGGCGAAAAGCGATACAAAAATCGTTGAAAAGAGCGGTGGTGCGGATGTACTTCTATGCATAAGTACATTTGGCGGACGTCAGCAAAAAAGGCAACGCGGAATATGCGAACATTCAAAAGAATGTGAAAAATGTCTGCTTGCAAATTACAGCCGGTATGTAGGATGTCGTTTAATGACAGTCCACTGTCAGATTTGCAGCTGCCGTCCAGAACTTGGCGGATTTTTGTCGTGGATTTGTCGTTCCGGATGACCGGGTGGTGAGGTAGACAAAACCCTGGCTTAGAGTACTCTTCGGGCGGAACCAAAGAAATAATCCCCTTATCCAGGTAATCCCGAATGACGTCATCATATTTGTCGCGGAGTTGCGGGTATTTTAAGAATTTATTTTCGAGCATCGAAAATCTTCTTTTAGCGGTTACAAAAGAATTGCCCAGATTATCTGGCGTTTGCTTGAACGGAAGATCGACTGCGTAAGAACCATTATCGTTACGCGTCGTCGTTGCGGTAAATATTTGTTCACATTCCTTGTCATCGGGACTTAGAAATTTCTTTGAGGGTACTTCCTCCAAGTTCCAAAACTTTTCCAAAGTTTGGTTAAGCGGTTCGTGCGTAAGCGCACAGAGAGCACGAGTCGCGAGCGGAGGTGTCGTCACAGTGACGTCCCCCATTATGACGTAACCCAGGGTGGTTTCCAAAGCCGAAGGCAAGCCGGCACTTCGGACTTTGTCAGAAAGTAAGATGTCACAGAATAAATTTGCTCCTATAAGCATATCAATGGGCCCGGGCTCATTAAAACAATCATCGGCCAAAGGTATATTCTTAAAACAATCAAACAAAGATATGTCGATAGGCGAGTCAGGCAAGTGTGACGTAATGGATTCCACCACCAGAGGCTGAATAGTGTAAGAGTTATCGCCATTACTGTCGAATCGGGAACTAAATTGCACTATTGACATCCCAAGTATTTTTTGGGACGAACCCCCAATACCTTGAACCCTGGCAAAACGATTCTGTTTCGAAATCGGTAGCGCTAATCGATTACAACACTCGAGTGTTATATAATCAGATTGGCTTCCAGGATCGACCAGAATCCTTGCATAATGAACCTTACCGCTTGCGTCATAAAGTCGAATTTTTGCGGTCCCTAATAAGGTTGTTTTATGCATAAGCGTTCTCAAGTTATCATCATCATTTGCACTCCGAGCCGACAAATGATTCAACGTTGAGTCATGCCTCAAACCATTATCAACCCTATCGGCCGGGTGATAAGATTGCAAATTGCTTGCCACCCCGTTACTACTGCTAGGCCGCGGTGTGGAATTCGCCTTGTCAACAAAAGTGTTGGTACTGGTTTGATGCGAGTTAGGTAAATAAGTTTGTTTATGCGGCGGATTAAAATGTAATAACGTGTGGTGCTGTGCATTACATATACTACACGTTCTGTGTGACATACAAGCGGAAAATTTGTGTTTATAACTAAGACAATTGTTACACACGGAATTAGTTTTTACAAAATTAAATCTTTCGTACGGGGACATTTTTGTAAAAGCGGCACACTGATATAAGTGTTCGTGTTTATTAGTTTTACACAACAAACAAGAATCAATCGCGGGCGTTTGCGTATTAACGAATGTTTTCGTCGAATTGTTTTTTGGTAGCGGTATATTTTTATTGTTATTAGATCTCGGTTGTGATTGTGAAAATGTTTGTTTTGTTGTCGAATGCGATGCAACCCTGGATTGTTCTTTGACGAAATCAATAAGATTTTTGTACGAAGGACACGTTTCCTTGCGATAAAACATCTCAAATAATTTTATCGATTCGGGATCTAGTTTTTGTAATGCGATATGCAAGAACAAAAAATCTGCTAAATCTTGTAATTTAAGCGCTTTAAACGCCTTAACGGAGGCGTCGAAATTACATAGAAAATACTCCAAATTAGAAGCGGACCCATTCGCTATGGGTTTAAAGTCTAACAGCTGATTAATATAGCCGGCTGCCATGGCGCGTTTGTCTTCATATTTATCAACGAGCGCTTGCCAAATTATGGGATAGTTTTCCCCTGTGGCTGGCAGCCCCGCGCATACCGACCTAGCCTTATCAGTCAGTTTACCTACTAGGAACTGAATACGTTCGCTATCTGTTAAGCGTGAGTTGTTATGAATCACACTTTTAAATTGTTCATAGAATAATGGCCAATTACGAAGGTCGCCATTAAATTCCATTAGCTGCATAGGCGGGAGATTTTGCTTCAGAGCGGAATGCAAAGGCCGCTGAGACTCTGGCGAACTTTCGATTTCAGACTGAATGCGTTTGATTTGACAATACATATCCTCAAACGCGATCCAGGACTGATAATTAGCGGTTGCATCAGGCGTTAATCGTAAAACGCATTCATTGTACGAGTCTAAAACACGCTCAAAATCTGATCGCAATTGGTCTAGATTTGATACGCTATTTAAGAACGTTTTACGTTGAATTTCGTCTTCGTACGCCTTAACCGATAATTTGTATATAGTTTGTAAGCGGGCGAAGAAGGCACTGCGCTTAGCTTCTAAAATAACTAGTTCATTCTGGACGGGGTCCCTAGCCGCCTCGTCCTTAGGGTCATTTTTCGGTGGCATGATTATAAAACTTAGCCCACACAAATAAAATATAAGTAAACACGATTTGCGGGAATAAAATGCGGTTCAAATAAATGTCCGTAAACACGATTTACGGGAATAACGGTGCGGTTAAATAACTGTGAGTACCTACTCGTAAACACAAGTCGCGGGAAAAAGCGGTTATAATAAATGTTTGACAAAAGTCGCGGAAATAAAAGTGCGGTTAAATAAATGTGAGTACCTACTCGTAAACACAATTCGCGGGAAAAAGCGGTAATATACCTAAATGTTTGACAAAAGTCGCGGAAATAGAAGTGCGGTTAAAATAGATGTAGGTATGTAACACGAATCGCGGGAAATAAAAGTATACAAAGGAAATGTGTTACAAAAAAGAAACAGTTTGTGAGAATAAGGCGGTTTAACTCTCCGTCTACAAAGTAGGTTAAGCGATGACCGTATAGGTACCTATTGACGGCACAGATCGGAGCGCGCGGCACGCGGTAGTTCGAGAAAAGATTAGAACGAAATAAAAGCGGGTAGATATGAACGAAACTCGTCAGCGCTCCCGTGCCAGTGTGAACAATAGCATGTATTTGTGACGTGTACATCAATTGAAAACTAAGAATCGTTAATGCGTTGCTGAAATGTTAGTATCTATAGAATAATGATACGATGATATGATGCGAAGTACATAGATTTTACGTATCTATGGGTAAATTATATAATATAATGTCAAGAAGCTACTTTAAATAGATATAAATCCTAGGTTGGGAATGAAATATAATTATCCGGCTCGAAGGACCAAAACTTGGGGCGTACAGAATTGAATTCATGTAGATAGCACGCCCTGCAAGGGTGTTTTTAATTTGCGGTGCGCTTTCTAGTTTCCCTTTTCAGAGATTAGCGCGTTAGTGGACTGTATGTAGGTATCCAACCGTGTGGTCTATTGTCGTAGCTACTTGATGCGAAATTGTGCAGGAAAGTTAGCTGCCTTTGGAAATCGGAACAGGTGGATGAATCAGCTAACAGAAGGTTATAGGAGCCATGTGCACTTACTTGTGATTTGGGTGAACTCCTCCTTCACGCTAGCGTTTCGTGGCACACCATGTGCTCGTGTGGGGCGCGCAGCGCAATCCCAAATTGTCCAAAAACACCTTCACTTCACGAACAGTCGAACACCTTTTAATGCTGAGCTGACAGCATATATAGTTTTCAAACGATGTACAGAGATTTGCGGCGGATTTAATAAGATTTAATGTCTTTTATCAGCGGAGGATGTTACACGCACGCAGGAGAGAATTCAACAACACTTAACTCTCGCCAGGTGGGGCGAGCGTTGCGCACACGTCGTGTATGTGACAAGGACGAAGCGATATATCAGTGCGCATGTTGGAAAGGGATGATGTAGGTATAGGAATCGCGAGTATAGACACGACAACAGATTAAAGTCGGACATACCAACATACGAAATCCAACAATATATATATATGCAAAACCAAGCACGCGTGATCTACGGTACGACATTATTAGTTAGCGAATAACTTTGATACTCAGGTTCTGAGGCGAAAGACTTCGCTGATAGGGATTTCCGAATCTCACGGGAGATTCAGCTCTAAGAAAGGGGGGCAGAAGGCTTAGAATCGTAAGACAATGTGTGTAGGGCATGAAATTGATTAACCGCAACGCACTTAATTATTAATAAGGTAGTGTTAAAGTCATGGGTTCTATCAATAGGGTTGAATGCAATTTAAATGTAGGTAGGTATAGTAAGTAAATATAGTACGGATCATTTCGTTGATAGTTACGTTGATAGTAAAAATTATTACTTACGTATTTTAAACAATGGTTTCAGAATTTGTCAAGTATAAGATGGATAGTTGTCCCAGTCTGAAACCGAAAGATTAGAGCTTGTCAGACAAATACCATATATGTACCGGTTCACGTCAGGTTACGAAAGATATTCGCCATGTTTACATTATATGGTAACAGGGCAATTCGGAGAAATTATATTAGTAATACCAAGTTGTGCACGTGTTATTATTATTATGTACCTTAAGGCAGGAGTCGTATATATCGCATGGCACTTTAAATTGGTTACCTTAGTATGTGGTACTGGAGTATGTAAACTAACTGTTCCACCTCTCTAGTCATTGTTGAGGTAATGTGAATTTCGAAATGGGTCGTTAATTTCGCAACTTATCTTAACAGCGCACTGGACGGGTGGTTTGTCCGGCGGGCTATGAATCGCGAGCGTCCGGGTTCGATCCCCGGTACGGAAAAATCTTTTTGTGTTTTTTTATTTTTGCTTTACTAACAATATTGTGGGCTACTACTTTTTAAACCTTTGGTTATTAAATTGAACGAATTTTACAATGTTTGGAGTAAGTTAAGGGTAATTGGGGATACTTATATATTTAGGCGTTTATAGTTTTAACATTATGCGATTTAGGTATTCATCAAATTGTGTATTTGTCTACGACATAGGGTCCGTCTATTTTTTTCCATGAAGTACCTATGACAAAAATGACTTATCAGTTAATGTAAGAGGTTGTAATTAGGTATTATTTAAGGGTCTGCGGTATAATTTTACGGATGCATAAAATTATCATCGAGGCACTCGCGTAGGTTTATTGAACAGAACGTATGGTTGTTTATAAACGATATTCGTATTAGGGCATATTTCCAAGTTCGGTTACAAAACTAGCGCAAAATAGGTCAGATATTGGTCACGTAGGAAAATTAATCCGACCCGTGGCGGGGATATTTTGATACTAGCGACGAACGCAAGTGATATTTCTCTCATCCATGTAAGAAATAAGTAGTCGGCCGATGGATTAACTGTCGCATGAGTAAGATCGCGGTTGCTTTCCGTTCTTTCGTAACCGTTTAAAAGAGTTTAGTACCTTTACTGAATTCAGTGCTGGATTAAAATAGGCCTTATGGTTTAAAATGGGAAGATTTTAAAGGAAGAAGGTATAACTTACTTACGGTTGATTGACATGACACCTACTAGTTGAGTTCCCAGTAGCAGAATTCATGGTTTCACTAGCTTCACCTTAAAACTAACTAAGTATACATTCTAATGCACAACACTGAATAATGCTCGTATTATGATACGTTGGAATAGGCTGAAATAGGAGGCAAAACGCTCGTTGTAGTACTATACAAGTCAGACGTAACTGGAGCAATTTATTCCTTCAAATAATAGCAATCTAGACACTAGTTATTAAATTATTTGATTAATTACGATGAATGTTGTTTACAAAATTTGTATAGCGAGGCCGCGGGAATTTGACATTTGCTGATTTGGGTTAAGATCTGTGGTGAGGCTTTAATGTACGGCCAAGTGGCGTGTTTAAACGGTTGTTACGGTTTAGGAAAAATTAGGAGTTGTGAATATATAAATCCTGAGCCTACTTAGAGGTGGTAATTTAATTCTAATGGGGTTTTGTCATGTGGGATACGGTGGCGGAATGAAGGGGTTAATTCGGTTTCGAGTCAAATCATTTACGCGTTACAAGAGCATCTTACATTTATAAACTGTGTATCAGGCAAGTGAGGTATTGGAAATTATGTTAATTTTTTTGACAAGAGAGTTCATATTTACTTAGACGGATTTTCCTTGCCTACTAACATTAAACTAGGACCTTTTATTAGATAGACCTTGCCAGTACGTTGTGTCTAGTTGATAAATCTAATGATTCATTTCCCTGCGTTTAAAGTTATTAAACTATAAATGTGATTTACAGGTCCTACCAATGTCAGAATTCGCGTCGATTTATAAGGGGCCTTTTGTAATTGGGGTTAGCATTGTGATTATAAAATACTCTGATACTACATTATATCCAAATGAGAAATCCTAGTAAGTGTTTGTATTCATACCAAAATTTGTAGACATCCCATTGAAATTGAGTCGCGCATTATGTTGGGTGTACATTATCGATTGTAGGGCCATTATCGCTTGTATCGCGGGAGGATTAGCGTAGTTGGTTGTCTTTAATCCATTCGGTATGATAGCTTTTGCAAGGGTACTACCACAATTTTAGTTAACATTTTAGACGATAAATATCAAATAAATAATAAAAAGTAGAATAAGTAAAGTTATAGTCTGTGTTAAGAATAGTTACGCGATCAGCTCACCGCTGGTTCAAATCGTGCGAATGGAACCGTAAGTACTTCGCGTTGTTCGTTTCACACTAGATATTTAAAAAAAAAAGGGGGAAATTTAGTACTTTATGCTTGATTCCGTGCTTAAAACTAGAATAGAATAGGCAACTTGTAAGTTTGTAAATAAGATATTATGTAGTCGAGGTCGTAAGGCGTATCAATAGTGTGCGCTCACGGGAGGTCGTGCGTCGATAAGGTTAACCGACTTTCAAAAAGGGGAGGGCTCTCAGATGGGTTGTATTTTACTTCTTTAAATCAGGTTGGACGTTAATTAAAGGCGCCTATATAGGTTGTTCAACAACAAATTAGGTACTTGTTATAAAATATTAACAAAATGGTTGGTTGTAGTATGGGAATTTAGGTATTTTTAATGCGTAATATTTGTCGTCAGAAATATTCCTAAGTCAATAAATTGTCAAAGATGTAGTTCACGATAGATAATACCGGTAGCTATTAAGGTAGATTCGAGATCGCCGCGTTGGGCGTGGCAAAATTAGCACTGACCCCTGGTCTTATGTTGATATTGAGAGGTTAGAGATCAGGTTATACTGGCTGTAAGAAATAAATCGATTTGAGTCGAGTCGTTCTGCATTGGCGAATATCAAGGTTGGCGCAATGACCGCGGGATTGTCTCGCTATCAGTTGGGCTGTTATTCTGGGTGTACTAGGGAAGCACCTCACCTCACCTCACCTTTCACCACTAGCGAAAGTAGATCTATACCCGCAGCGCTGAGTCATCGTTACCATCGTCATCATATTAGCCGGTAGACAGCTACTGTTAGACAGGACTCCCCCAAAGAGTACTAGCGGTTATATCCCAATATTTAGTTGTTACGAATTGCGGAGTCTAGAGATATTTGTACGTGACCTTTTAGGATGACGTAAAATAAGTTACAGGATAACGGGACAGGAATGACTGATAAATTAAGTACTAGATGGTATAAATTTATTATTCTTTTTTTTTGAGTTGGCGGGAAATTTTTATTTTGTTCTTGTCATCCCCTCCTTTAAGAGAGAGTAGGTATACGGCGGATTGACATCTCATAGGTATAAAGGGGGAATCAGATACCCTATTGTCGTGCGTGTCAAATCTTAGATACTTAAGTTGAAATTTTAGATCGCGGCTCATCTTGTTTTTAAGGGATTCCTGACGGGTATCATTTTCAAGTTATACGGGAATGCAGGTTCTAGATTTAAGATAAGTTTGGAGTCCAGGATGGCTGATAAAATTTTTGAAAGAAAAAATCGGCGCGAGTATCATTTTCGAGTAATGCACGGATGCAGATTTCAAATTTTGTGGCTAAATTTGGAGTTCAAGAGGGCAGGGTTGGCTTTGGAGAAGAAGAGGTCGCGGCTATCGTATTCGATTAGCTTGTGATTGTATATTTTGAATTACGATACCGATGGGGGGTAAAGGCGACGATGTTATGACAGCGTGAAGGCAGTTGCAGTTGCGATAGCGGAATTTCAAGCACCGATTGAATACTAATTATTGAAACTTACAGGGATCTTATGACAACAGGGATGGAGTTCATAATAAGGGAAAGGAGATGAGGGCCGTGATCGTCTAGTGGTTAGGACCTTACGTAGTTATAATTATTCCGGCTTAAAGTTATCTCAAGTATGAAGTATGGTTATATATTATGTCCACATGTTATGCGCTAGGTAGTGCATAAACAACGTTAAATATTTACGTGAAATAATCCATTTATTACAGGTATATCTTAAGATGTATGATGCGTTTGTCAATACAATATTGGCATCAGGCGTTAAATTTATGTGGGCCTTAAGGGCGTGGGTGTAATCTTCATTTAGTAATCGGCGAATCTTACGTTTACGTAAAATGCGGTATTGGCGTAAGACTA
The DNA here is from genome assembly GCA_963854355.1 of Epinotia brunnichana. Classification (NCBI taxonomy): domain Eukaryota; kingdom Metazoa; phylum Arthropoda; class Insecta; order Lepidoptera; family Tortricidae; genus Epinotia; species Epinotia brunnichana. Next base: position 2,113,405 of record OY977955.1, on the reverse strand, counting down.
ATTTTAAACTTATGAATTATGTATTGCGATTTATCTGGTATTTACTACATAAATTATAGTATTACGAAAATTTGAGATCCAACTATAAAATTATTTAAGTTGTGAGAATGGGGGGCAGTTATTTAATTAATGACTGATAGGTAAATGGTAAATGGGATATGGCTTAAAATTTTGATATTTACGGGTTACTCTAGGAGGGTTAATTAAGTTTGACTTACTGTCTTTTATAATCTTCAAACATATGAAGGGCAGGTTAGTTGGCTGTGTGCGAATAGGGCTGTGCGGATCAATTAAAGCAGTAAAATTTTGTTTTGCAAAATAAGTAAAGTAGTAATATTATATTATCACTTTGTTCTACTCTTCATATCATAATTTTCTCGTCTTATAAAGTAAATGTAAATTCTCATAGCATATAACTTGGGAAGAACATTATATATCATTAATGTGGTTGTACTGTCGGATTCCGTTTAGTTGGTCTAAGTCGTGTTTAGGGCAAGGGGATTAATTAGGTTGGGAGGGTATATGTGTGTGTTCGTTGAGTTAAGAGATGTATGAGTCCACGTGAGAGGTAGTGCTGAAAGTGTGATTGTATGATAACAATGGGCTTTTACCGACTGGTCGGAGTTCGCAGTGCAACCTAGGTTTGTTGGTACTGATTGATCTCTCCAAACCATTTTACACCGGTGTTTCCGCAGTTATAGTTTGGTTAGGTTAAAGTCATAAAATGACAAGGTCCTTGTGTGACTAACTGTGGCGACACTATACTCTACAGAAGCTAAGCTGAAAGGCTAAGCTAGTCTTATCTTGGTCCTACACATCTCTTCGTGGCAAGGATACTTCCGACACCATATTCTTCGGGATGATTTGTCAACGAACATTCATTCTGAAACTAAAGTAATAATATTTTAACTTCCATTACTGGGAATTTATCAGGAATTTCCTATTATATGTTAAGTAATTTGCAATGTCAAGATTACAATCTTGCAAGGGTTCAATGAACATGGTTTGTTGAAATTAAATTTAGTAAGGCTGTTATTCTTACACGATGGTGAAGTGTTGCATTTTGTATTTGAGTAATGCAAACGTATTTTATAGTAGTTACGACATTTCTACAGTAAAGCTGGGTGGGGCTTGGACGCATGTAGTCGGATTCTCTATAGGATGTCAAGGCACTTCCTAGAGACCCCACGGGGTTGATGAATGTTACTGTGTGCGACTGGGTCACGTTCGGTATAGAGATAGAGTATCATCGCGAACGACGATTAAAGTTAAAGTTTGTTTGATGTTTTGTCAGTATTATCACTATCGTTAATGGTTTGATGGTGCTGTCAGGACATTGAAGGGATTAATGCGAAATTAACCCAGTAGTTTATGAACAGTTTGCCTCTAGTGTGGAATACAGTCTGAAGTCGGATATCCTAGTCAAGAAGAAACATTCTCCACTGGGTTTGCTTGGTGGTTATCTGTGTACTCAGTGTTCTGCTGTTCGCATGGGGAGTTATTGTAATAACATAAACCGAGATATGTGGTCGAACCTGGATCCTTGGTAGCCAGAAGGTATCTGAGGGTTCGGGGTGTTAGTGCAACATCGTGGTCATTAGGATCTATTGGGCTCACAACCTAGTACTTTGTGCGAATGGGAGTATTCTGGGGAAGTTTTCTAGCGGCGCCGACTGAGATATGTGGTCTAACTTGAGTTTGTAGTGGCCAGGGGGCATCTGTAGGCTCAAGGTGAAGCTAGAAGATAATTATATTGTGTCATCGGCCGAGATATGTGGCCTAACTTGTACTGACGGAAGCCAGAAGGCAACTGGAGGTGCAAGGTGATGCAGTATAGGGGTTTGTATTGCCAGCCGAGATATGTGGCTAAACTTGAGTTTGTGGTGGCCAGGGGGCATCTGTGGACTCAAGGTGGTACCGTAGGGATGGGTATGTGTGTCATCAGCCGAGATATGTGGCTAAACTTGTGCTGACGGAAGCCAGAAGGTGACTGGAGGCACAAGGTGATACAGGGGCTATTCTTCAACGTCCATCACCAAGCAAACGTAGTGGTTAAACATTCACACATCTAAAATACACTTGTTGGAGAGATCGATATATCAACGAATTGAAACTTCCCGAGTTATGGGGTTGGCATTTTTTGCAAATTATAATCATAGATTATTGGTCAGAATTAATTGGGAGAGTTATGTAAATAGACACAGCTAACAAATCTAGCCTTCAGTTAGAGTAATATTATATTTAAATTTGGTATAAAGACAGTAGGTTAACGAAATTATCTACTCAAAGTTATTTTAAAGATTCACCATTAATAGGTCGCAATTCCTTGTTTATTGCTTAGGTATGTTTTAGATTGTGATAATGCTTCGCTCAAAATCGTAGATTTCTCGCTGTGCATGATCATGGGGCAGATTGAGACGATCCGAGAGCTCCGCTCTCAGACTCAATAGTATCTAAGGGCGGAATTACTCTTTTAAATTGATAGATGTTAGCGTTGTGGGTTTCAGGTCCAAATATGAAGGGATTAAAGCTTTCATTCGTTATCATCCTGTTAATTATGTATGTAAATAAGTTAGATATAAATTGCGTTAGATGCTATTCTAGGCTAAAATCAAGACTACAATTAAAAGTGTAGAAAACTCGCGTTTCGTCCAAAATAATTGGTTTAAAACATACTTCAGCATACTAATTCAGTATTGTTGGATTAGTGTATCATTTAATGTGTGCTAGATCTAGATTTATGGATTCATAAATTAGACTACTTAGGTTAATTGCAGGAATGGATCGCTGGCCAGCAAGAAAACGCGTGGACGGACGCGCGAGCTGCAGAGACATTCTACCCGCGAAGTCGAGAAAAGTGCTTATCGATCGGCACTGTGGGGCGAGGAACGCTCCCTGGAAAATGGGCCTTATACCCTTTAGTTAAGGTATATTTTCAGATGAGGAGTCGGATTAGTGGCGTGATCGTGTTAGTATTGGCTATAAATACCCCGGCGGGCCGAGGAGCGTTTCACTTTTCTATGGGACGTCGAAGCGAGATCACGCTGCAGAAGGCAAAGGCGGCCAGGCTAGGCTGACCTCTGGGCGCGTACTACTTCGAGGCGGAACAAGGCTGGTCACCGCTGGGCTGCATTACGGCTGTTGCTGAGAGGAATTAGAGTTTGGTAAGGTCGCAAATGCCTTTGCGATCGTCTGGTGAGATTGAATATTTTATTTTAAAGTGTGACTAATCGTAGTGAATTCTAGAATTTCTTAGGGAGTAATTATCATGTGCGCACATTGTCTTGAATTGAGTGATTAATATTTAGGCAATATCTTTCTGCTCGTGAACTGATATGATCTTATATGATCACGTGTGTATTTTGAATATGTGGCGGTCTAATAGGTTTATCACCTAATAAATGCGCTTAAGACATCATCATATTAGGATTCCGTATACTCCCATGAAATGAAGTGAACACTTATTATAGTTTAGTCATTGCAATCGACGCGGCCCGTAGTATACTGTTACTGTTACAATGGTAAATAATTCCTAATTGTATACCAGTTTCTAGTGGTTAATTGTAGGTACAAATGAGGGAAATCTTTATTAAAATATGTGCTAATATTATATTGTAATTTATTTATGGCGGAGGAGCTGGCTTGTTACGAGCGTCGAGGGAGATCAGAAGGGCAGGAGCCCTGGGAACCAGAGAGGCGTTGGGTACGTGTCCCACTATTAAGAAATTAAAATCTGGTGAGTGACCTTTATAATCACTGTATTGAATGATTCTGAAACTTATTAATTTGTTTTTGGGCTATTATCTAACCATTTCAACGTTATCATGCTTGTATTTGTGTATCGAAATCTAGTTCTACTGTATATAGTTTGGGGAATATGCTAGATAAAGTACGAGCGGTTTATGTATAGGTTATGAACGGATCTAGGTCATTGGTTAAATAACTGACGATATTACAGGAATGTTGTTTTGTTCTACATATATATTACTAGTTGTTTTGTCACTGCGATATGATTGGGTTCCGTGCGCCCTTACGAGATAAAGTGATCAATTATTATACGACAACCTAGCTATAGCAATTGACTCGGTCCGTGGTACGCGTTACACTATGAGGATAGATTGTTAAGATGCGGATAAGCGACAAATATTACCACAAGTTCATATTAATATCCGGTGGTTAGTATAGGTGCTGATGGGTGGTTACTTTACTAGATTAACGCAACTGAATAAAGTAGTTATATACACTCGTGGCTGTGTGCTCGGTGTCGAGACAACCATATCCACAGGGCACATTGAGGACCCTGGCCACACGAGAATTCTCCCGAAAGGGGCTTCTTAGTCAGCAGAGATGTGCCCGCACTAGAGCGCCAGTCATAGATGTGTAGACAGAGTGAGTGGCTGAGAGTCTTCAATCTTGCAAATTGAGGGACCTCACTGGTCGAGCTGCTGTCTTAGTTCTAACAAACCTCTTAACAAGGGTTACGGTTGTGTTAGTTTATGAAGCAATCAGATGTACTTATAGATATATTGTGTGGACTTCCTTGAATGAATGAACCTAGCGTAGTAAATTAGTTATGTACACCTGTGGCCGAGAGCTTAGCGTTGTGGACAACCATATCCAAAGAGCACATTGACGACCCTGACCAATACGAGAATTCGCCCGTTAAGGGGTTTCTTAGTCAGTAGAGATGATGATCGCGCTTAGGCCTCCGTCATGGATGTGTCAACGAAGGTAAGGTTGGTGAGACCTTTCAGTCTTGCAAACTGAAGAGTTTCACTGGCCAAGCCGTCGTTTTGCTTTAACCGAAGCTTCTTACCGTGAAGCTAGCTATGTTGATTTTACAAGGGAATCCAACACTTTCGCTTTAGTAACGGCAATAATTAAGTAGGTATCTTCTTAGGTGGGGTCGTTATTATCGGGATCTCAACAAAAGTATCACGGTGGGTTGGTAATTAATTATCATTCGTCAGTTCAACTGTGCATTGTCGTATATTTAACATTGTTTCGACTATAAAGTGCCTTTGAGTTGATGGGGTGAGATTGGTTGCTAAGACATTGTGTTACATCCATTGAGATATTTTGGGGATGAATTGTATTATAAATTGCTTAGGAAAAGTCAGTACTAATTGGTATTAGATTTGATAGAAATAACGATAGGGTAGACGGAATCAACAGATGAGGTGGGATTACTAGTGAGTACGAGCAGCCGCGAGCGAGCGAGAGGTGAGCGCTACAGTTCGCTAACAACTCTTAAGATTCATCGTTAGGGAGAATCGATATTACAATAGACATTACGTCATTCATGTACCTGTAAGTAAAACATGTACTAATATTATATTTCAATAGACTATCATCGCATCATCATCAATATCTTGACTTACGATTATTTTCATTATTATATCATCGCATCATCATCAATATCTTGACTTCTTCATGATTATTTTCATTATTATATCATCGCATCATCATCAATAGAGATCCCATCATGGCCAACACAAGTTGACCACTATTGTATTGCGAGTCTGTTTAAAGGGCGTCACCTACCACATAGCGTAATTTATCACTTCCCACAACTTAGTATAACAAGGAATTTATGCCCACTTTAGCCTCCATAGTTGTGCATCACTTAATGAAACTACAGAATTGTAAATTAATTCTAAGGAACTGGTATAATTGTCTTACTTAAGTTATAGGTTCTACTAAAATGGGGTTAATGTACAACTTCAATTAACGTGTAACTTTTCCCTTTATAGAAATACAAACTTCATACTTCTCGAAAAGGGCCTGGGTCTACTCACACAACGCGGGGCCTCACCCACTAGACGAAATCACACGCCAAGCCACTTCACCAGCGCGAATCACGTATAGCTTAGGTCTAAATAGGTCTTCGAGGTTAGGTTCCAGAGATAATAAATTCTAGGTTAGACTACGGCATTGTAGGCCTGGAGTCGGACGGTTTTTTATTTGACCGAATCTCTTTCCGTCCGGCAATATCCTAGGAGATGATTTGGTCTGTTAAAGTACTCAAGCTCGATTACTTTAACATAAATAACGAGAGATTCTTTAGCTGTAGGATAGATTTACCTAGACTAGAATAAAACCCAACCTTTCTAGTAGGATCGGCCGGAACTAACTCGGTTTTTTCTATTCGCTTTGGTACGAGTTAGTATTTATAGGAACAAAGTGGATATCTAGTACAATCGAGTCTTGATTTTACTAGATTAATTAGTCAAAGGTTATTTAGCTTCAAAACAAACAAAATTAATTTGATATTTCTATGGTAAATAAATGATTTATTTTCTCGCTTACTATCTGTTTAATTTTATTCAATAGCTTTTCCTTCAGGTAGGATTCAATTTTCAGACGACTAGAAGCTTCTCAGGAGCTTCAGCTTTCAGATAGGGGTTAATTTAAGTTCAGAATACAAAAACATAAAAGCAAGCCAATTTATGAGGTTGAATCGTTACAGCATATCCAGGACTTCACACATCAGTTGAGCGGAAGCGCGGTGTTCTCCAAGCTTGATCTCGTCAAAACATACAACCAGATCCCGGTTTTTGTCGACGATATCCCCAAGACAGCGATTACAACTCCCTTCGGCCTCTTCGAATTCACAAATATGACGTTTGGGTTAAGGAACGCGGCCCAGACGTTCCAGCGCTTCATTGACGAAGTCCTGGCCGACCTCCCATTTTGCTACGGGTACTTGGATGACCTATTGGTGTTCTCAGCAGAATGAAAATCAGCACAACGAGCACCTTCGCCAGCTGTTCCAGAGGCTATCAGATTATGGCATGCTTATCAACACAGCGAAGTGTGAGTTTGGCGTGTCCACAATCACATTCCTGGGTCACGAGGTGAGCGCCAAGGGTTTACAACCGCTACCAAGTAAGGTCCAGGCTATACAAGAGTTCCCTATACCTAAGACGGTAAAGGAACTGCGAAGGTTTTTAAGTATGTACAATTTTTACCGTCGATTCATACCTGGTGCATCAGCAATTCAAGCCCCTCTAAACACCGTCCTATCAGGAAGTAAGAAGAGAGGTTCAGAAGCCATCACAATGACTAGCGAGATGTTAGAGGCATTCAGTGCCTGCAAGTCGAGCCTGTCGAAGGCAGCTATGTTAGCTCACCCGAGTCAAGACGCAGAGCTGGCATTACAAACAGACGCCTCAGACTTGGCTATAGGAGCAGTCCTCCAGCAGCGCGTACAAGGCAGCTGGGAGCCCCTCGCGTTCTTTTCAAGACGGCTAAAGCCAGCACAAAAGAACTATAGTCCATATGATCGTGAGTTACTCGCGATATACGATGCTATACGGCACTTCCGACATATGCTCGAAGCGAGGTTATTTGTCATTTACACTGACCACAAACCCTTGACGTTTGCCTTCTCATCTCGTCGTGACAATTGCTCCCCGAGACAGTTCCGATATCTGGACCTGATATCCCAATTCAGCACAGATATCCGGTTCGTGGCTGGAAAGGAAAACGTAGTAGCAGACGCTCTCTCAAGGATCGAGGCGATTTCAGTACCCATTAACTACGAGGCTCTTGCACATTCCCAAGATTCAGATCCTGAGTTGCAAAACTTTCTCAAGAATGGTACAGCACTGAAATTACAACGAGTAGAGACACCAGGCACAAACGCAGAAGTTTACTGTGATGTCTCCACTGCTAACCCTCGGCCTTACATTACTACGGCCTTTCGACGAACAGTATTTGACGCAGTGCATAACCTGAGCCATCCGGGCGCAAAAGCTACGGCAAACCTGGTGTCACAGAGATTCGTTTGGCCGGGAGTGAAAAGAGACAGCCGAAGATGGGCGCAAGAATGCAATGACTGCCAAAGAAATAAGATTTCACGTCATATCACCTCTCCACTAACTCCCATTCCTATTCCCAGTAATCGTTTCTCCCTTGTCCACATGGACATCGTAGGGCCCTTACCAAGTTCTTCTGGTTTCAGATACTGCCTCACAGCCGTCGACCGTTTAACACGATGGCCTGAGGCGTATCCTATCGCCAACATCACTGCAGAGACCTGCGCCCGCACATTCATTGTGGGCTGGGTCGCACGCTTCGGTTGCCCGACGAAGATTACCACTGACAGGGGCCGGCAGTTCGAGTGTGATCTGTTCCGCAGCATCACACGCATCCTGGGCGCAGAGCACCGGCCTACTACCGCCTACCATCCTGCCTGCAACGGCATGGTAGAGCGGCCGCACCGCCAGCTGAAAGCCGCAATCAGGTGCCACACGAGCACACACTGGGTCGAAGTACTTCCGCTTGTCCTGCTGGGTATCCGCAGCTCGTGGAAGGACGACATCAAAGGTTCAGCAGCAGAGCTAGTATATGGCGAGCCCCTACGCCTGCCAGGAGAGTTCTTCACCCCATCCAAAGACACGATCCTGGATGTCACAAGCTTCGCAGCACGCCTGCGGCACCACATCGCGAAGCTCACACCAAAACCAGTAAGTTGGCACTCTCAAAAGACGTTTTACGTGCCCAAAAGTCTGTCCACTGCTGAGTACGTTTTCCTCCGCCAAGATGCCGTCAGAAGGTCACTAGAGCCGTCATACACGGGCCCATACAAGGTCTTGGAGCGGGGAACTAAAACCCTATAGCTGGACATTCAAGGAAGACACTCCACAGTATCAGTCGACAGAGTGAAGCCTGCCTACATGGCTAAAGAAAGCACCTCGACCGATACGAACAACACGGTTCAAGAAACCCCAGCTGCGGTGCCAGAAAGAAGAACGCGCAGTGGCAGACTTGTTCGCTGAGACGATCCAAGAGCTTCGCTCTCGGACTCAATAGTATCTAAGGGCGGAATTACTCTTTTAAATTGATAGATGTAAGCGTTGTGGGTTTCAGGTCCAAATATGAAGGGATTGAAGCTTTCATTCGTTATCATCCTGTTAATTATGTATGTAAATAAGTTAGATATAAATTGCGTTAGATGCTATTCTAGGCTAAAATCAAGACTACAATTAGATGTGTAGAAAACTCGCATTTCGTCCAAAATAATTGGTTTAAAACATACTTCAGCATACTAATTTAGTATTGTTGGATTAGTGTATCATTTAATGTGTGCTAGATCTAGATTTATAGATTCATAAATTAGACTAGTTAGGTTAATTACAAGAATGGATCGCTGGCCAGCAAGAAAACGCGTGGACGGACGCGCGGGCTGCAGAGACATTCTACCCGCGAAGTCGAGAAAAGTGATTATCGATCGAACGGAGGGGCGATGAAGGCTCCCTGGAAAATGGGCCTTATACTCTTTTGTTAAGGTATATTTTCAGATGAGGAGTCGGATTAGTGGCATGATCGTGTTATTGTTGGCTATAAATATTCCGGCGGGCCGAGGTGCGCTTCACTTTTCTATGGGACGTCGAAGCGAGATCACGCTGCAGAAGGCAAAGGCGGCCAGGCTAGGCTGACCTCTGGGCGCGTACTACTTCGAGGCGGAGCAAGGCTGGTCACCGCTGGGCTGCATTACGGCTGTTGCTGAGAGGAATTAGAGTTTGGTAAGGTCGCAAATGCCTTTGCGATCGTCTGGTGAGATTGATTATTTTATTTTAAAGTGTGACTAATCATAGTGAATTCTAGAATTTCTTAGGGAGTAATTATCTGGTGCGCGCATTGTCTTGAATTGAGTGATTATTATTTAGGCAATATCTTTCTACTCACGAACTAATATGATCTTATATTATCACGTGTGTATTTTTAATATGTGACGGAATAATAGGTTTATCACCTAATAAATGCGCTTAAGACATCACCATATTAGGATTCCGTATACTCCCATGAAGTGAAGTGAACACTTATCATAGTCTAGTCATTGCAATCGACGCGGCCTGTAGTATGCTGTTATAGTACATGAATGTTTGCTAAGGAGCGGTCCAATGGTAAATAATTCTTAATTGTATACCAGTACTAGTGGTTAGTTCTAGGTACAAATGAGGGAAATCTTTATTAAAATATGTGCTAATGTTATATTGTAATTTATTTATGGCGGCGGAGCTGACCGGTTACGAGTGGCGAGAAGGGGCGGGAGCCCTGGGAACCAGAGAGGCGCTGGGTACGTGTCCCACTATTAAGAAATTAAAATCTGGTGAGTGAACTTTATAATCACTGTATTGAATGATTCTGAAACTTATTAACTTGTTTTTGGGGACTATTATCTAACCATTTCAACGTTATCATACTTGTATTTGTGTGTCGAAATCTAGTTCTACTGTATATAGTTTGGGGGATATGCTAGATAAAGTACGAGCGGTTTATGTATAGGTTATGAACGGATCTAGGTCATTGATTAAATAATTGACGATATTACAGGAATGTTGTTTTGTTCTACATATATATTACTAGTTGTTTTGTCACTGCGATATGATTGAGTTCCGTGCACCCTCACGAGATAAAGTGATCAATTATTATACGACAACCTAGCTATAGCAATTGACTCGGTCCGTGGTACGCGTTACACTATGAGGATAGATTGTTAAGATGTGGATAAGCGACGAATATTACCACAAGTACATATTAGTATCCGGTGGTTAGTATAGGTACTGATGGGTGGTTTCTTTACTAGATTAACGCAACTGAATAAAGTAGTTATATACACTCGTGGCTGTGTGCTCAGTGTCGAGACAACCATATCCACAGGGCACATTGAGGACCCTGGCCACACGAGAATTCTCCCGAAAGGGGCTTCTTAGTCAGCAGAGATGTGCCCGCACTAGAGCGCCAGTCATAGATGTGTAGACAGAGTGAGTGGCTGAGAGTCTTCAATCTTGCAAATTGAGGGACCTCACTGGTCGAGCTGCTGTCTTAGTTCTAACAAACCTCTTAACAAGGGTTACGGTTGTGTTGGTTTATGAAGTAATCAGATGTACTTATAGAGATATTGTGTGGAATTCCTTGAATGAATGAATCTAGCGTAGTAAATTAGTTATGAACACCTGTGGCCGAGAGCTTAGCGTTGTGGACAACCATATCCAAAGAGCACATTGACGACCCTGACCAATACGAGAATTCGCCCGTTAAGGGGTTTCTTAGTCAGTAGAGAAGATGATCGCGCTTAGGCCTCCGTCACGGATGTGTCAACGAAGGTAAGGTTGGTGAGACCTTTCAGTCTTGCAAACTGAAGAGTTTCGCTGGCCAAGCCGTCGTTTTGCTTTAACTTAGCAATTAACGTGTAACTTTTTCCCTTTATAGAAATACAAACTTCATACTTCTCGAAAAGGGCTTGGGACTGCTCACACAACGCAGGGCCTCATCCACTAGACGAAATCACACGCAAAGCCACTTCACCAGCGCGAATCACGTATAGCTTAGGTCTAAATAGGTCTTCGAGGTTAGGTTCCAGAGATAATAAATTCTAGGTTAGATTACGGCATTGTAGGTCTGGAGTCGGACGGTTTTTTATTTGACCGAATCTCTTTCCGTCCGGCAATATCCTAGGAGATGATTTGGTCTGTTAAAGTACTCAAGCTCGAATACTTTAACATAAATAACGTGAGATCCTGTAGCTGTAGGATAGATTTACCTAGACTAGAATAAAACCCAACCTTTCTAGTAGGATCGGCCGGAACTAACTCGGTTTTTCTATTCGCTTTGGTACGAGTTAGTATTTATAGGATCAAAGTGGATATCTAGTACAATCGAGTCTTGATTTTACTGGATTAATTAATCAAAGGTTCTTTAGCTTCAAAACAAACAAAATTAATTTGATATTTCTATGGTAAATAAATGATTTATTTTCTCGCTTACTATCTGTTTAATTTTATTCAATAGCTTTTCCTTCAGGTAGGATTCCATTTTCAGACGACTAGAAGCTTCTCAGGAGCTTCAGCTTTCAGCTAGGGGTTAATTTAAGTTCAGAATAGGAAAACATAAAAAGACAGCCATTTGATGAGGTTGAATCGTTACATTTTGGTAAGGCCGTGTCCAGGATGAAAATAGGGTTTTAAATTCACTTTTTAGTATCCCGGGTTACTACAGAATAGAGTATTTTCGATTTAAAAAAAAAAAAAAAAAATTATAATAAAAGGAAAAATATTTTTTTATTACGTGATTCGCTTGGTGAAAGGGCTAATTCAATTTATTTACAGATTTTTCTGTGTGTGAGTTATACAAATAACCCTCATTTTGTTGCCGTGGAGTAGATAGAGAGATGGAGTTTGTATTTTTTTATGTTGTGTTGTGTATTATTTTCAGGATTTTCTTTCTACTTTTTAATTTCAAAGGGATTTTCACGCGCGGTACGTAGGTGAATTACTAATCAATAAGTTATATCACACTAAACTATGAAAAATATGCATAGAAATAATTTTGTTGTAGACGGAGGGCTAATATTATTTTGACAGAAATTCATTTGGGGGTACACATTATTTTCCCGACTGTACTTTTCTACATATGTTTACCAACTGCTCATTGAGACGATTCTAACGAGCCCAAACTCGATGGGTTTGTGTCATTGTAACACTAAGTTCCTAGGCCCATCTTCCAACCCCAGCATCAGATTAGTTCCTTGTCATCATAACTTTAATTTGTCATGCGATTTATACATACGTGCGAAATTTAAGGCCGAACGGAAGTCAGGAAGAGAGTCTAATTTAAGAATTAAGTAGAAGCGTAATAGTAAATAATATTTTCGTGGGATAGTTGTGTAAAACCAGTGCCTACGCGATATTTGTAAATTAGGGGGGCAGCAATGTTTTGTGGGAGGGACTTATGATCTACCATTGCAATAGAGGAGGGTCTAATTTAAGAATTAAGTAGAAGCGTAATAGTAAATACTCTTTTCATCGGGCAGTCGTGTAAAAGTAGTGCCTACGCGAAATTTGTATAATAGGGGGGCAGGAATGTTATGCGGAATGGCCTTACAATCTGCCAATGCCATAGCACAATTAAGTAGGTTCCATATACATCAGGCGGTTGCGGTAGTAGTTATAATAAAGTTTAGGTGTAATGCTTTTATTCCAAAATAAAATAAAAATAAAATAAAACGTAATAAGGTTACCTCAAGATAGTATTTTGTTATATTAGCATCTAATGTATTTAACTACGATTATTTCATCCTTCATATTCAATTGTTGCATTCGAGTTCGCAGGAATAGTGTGGAGGTCATTGACATTCTGTCTCACATTTTAGGCAATTATTCGTTAAATAGTGGTTAGGAAAGTACCGGCTGATGATTATAGTACCAAGGACTTAGGAACATACTTAAGAACTCATCACATAATAGGGGTTAGAGTTATAGGTAACTTTCGTAAGCTATGGGAGAAAAGTAGGTACATTTAGACGCGTTATACCTAGTTAGTTGACCTAGTCAAATTGAATCCAATTCTCGGCGTTTACGATAAATCGATCGCTACTAATGTCCGAAATCTAAAGTACCTATAACCTTGCGGATATTTTCTACGTAATCGTCTTTGTAAGGAAAGTAATTGTAAGAATAGATAAGTAGGTAATTCGCGCGAGTTATATTCATTAACCAGTTAAAATGATAGGAAACTGGAGCGGTTATCTGTTACAAAAAAAAATGCGCATTCGAATCGGATTAGTTCCGGCTAGAAATTCAAATACGTAAGATCAAAGGTACACCATAATGGACTTTGTTGTTAGGTCATTAAGGTCAAAAGGTAAGCTGTGTGTAGGTATTTAAATGGTTGTCATCGTGAGTCAGTGAACCGGTTGTATGTACGCGTGAGATTTCAATTTTTAATTACGTAGATACATAAGACCACTTTGGGAGGGTTAAAATAGTGACAGGGTTGAAGATAAGCAACAAGTAAAGGGCACTTAAATACCTGCCTAGCTCCGTAGAGGTACATTCCTGACATGGTAGGACTCACACATTTCCACATAAATACGCGGCCACTTATCACGATTCACTTTATATTTAGCACTAGTCCTATTATCACTGCATTGATTCATGTTTGAATACACGTTAAACCACAGTAAAATTAACTATATGTCGCGTTCGCTTATAATTTGGTGGAATGGGTGAACAATTTTAGGATCATAGGATAAATATTTATGTAATGCATTAAGGTCGGTCTTAAATAAAGCGCGTCGCACGTAAAATATTTTGACACGGAAAATAATGTAGCCAGTTAGATGCGTTAATATTGATAGTAACTTTATGATAATGGCATAGTGTAAATTATTTCTAATAACTAGGTAATAATATAGTTGCTTTACTTTTGAGGTAGTTTTTCTCACGGGCCGGAATTGATATCGGCGAATTAAATATATAGAAATAGTATGCGACAAAATTAGCTTTGTGGAGGTTGCGGGCTAAGTATAAGAGCTAGTTAGAGCCTACATATTTTATATTGGTCAATTCTAATAGGTATGTTAAGTACCTTAAAGCGTCACGCGGGTTTACGTAGGTACAATGTAATGAAAAAGATAATAGATAGATTGCGCCTTACAAAACTTAGCGAAATAAAGTTTGAGACCCATCACACACTGTAGGTATAGCGAATTTCATTGTAATCAGTAGCTTAATTAACGCTAACGTACTTACGAACGTTCGAATTAGAAAATAAGTAAGTAAGTAATAATAGATATGTGCGTCATGTATCTCTGTGTGTGCCTATGTATTGTCGTAATACCCCAGTCCCCTTTCGCGAGGTTACGCGTAAGGTGGGATTGCTAACTCGAGTAGATATAGATAACACGTGCTGGCAAGCGAATGAAATAAAACGGATTCATTGAATCAGGATATTCCGAAATCTGTCTGTCTGGTTTAGTTACTTCATGAGTCATAATTATAGAGCGGGGTTTGTGAAGTTTCAGAGTAATTTAAATAATTAATTATAATTCCAGTCAAGTTAGGTTTTCATATATATATGCAAAACCAAGCACGCGTGATCTACGGTACTACATTATTAGTTAGCGAATAACTTTGATACTCAGGTTCTGAGGCGAAAGACTTCGCTGATAGGGATTTCCGAATCTCACGGGAGATTCAGCTCTAAGAAAGGGGGGCAGAAGGCTTAGAATTGTAAGACAATGTGTGTAGGGCATGAAATTGATTAACCGCAACGCACTTAATTATTAATAAGGTAGTGTTAAAGTCATGGGTTCTATCAATAGGGCTGAATGCAATTTAAATGTAGGTAGGTATAGTAAGTAAATATAGTACGGATCATTTCGTTGATAGTTACGTTGATAGTAAAATTTATTACAATTACGTATTTTAAACAATGGAATTTGTCAAGTATAAGGTGGATATTTATCCCAGTCTTAAACCGAAAGATTAGAACTTGTTAGGCAAATGCCATATAGGAGCCGGTTCACGTCAGATTACGGGGAGATATTCACCATGTTTACATTATATGGTAACAGTGCAAGTCGGAGAAATTATATTAGTAATACCAAGTTGTGCACGTGTTAAATAGGAAATAAAATTAGGTACCTTAAGGCAGGAGCCGTATGTAACGCATGGCACTTTAAATTGGTTACCATAGTATGTGATACTGGAGTATGTAAGCTAACTGTTCCACCTCGCTAGTCATTGTTGAGGTAATGTGAATTTCGAAATATGTCGTTAATTTCGCAAGTTATCTTAACGGCGCACTGGACGGGTGGTGTGTCCGGCGGGCTATGAATCGCGAGCGTCCGGGTTCGATCCCCGGTACGGAAAAATCTTTGTGTTTTTTTATTTTTGCTTTACTAACAATATTGTGGGCTACTTTTTAAACCTTTGGTTATTAAATTGAACGAATTTTACAATGTTTGGAGTAAGTTAAGGGTAATTAGGGATACTTATATATTTAGGCGTTTATAGTTTTAACATTATGCGATTTAGGTATTCATCAAATTGTGTATTTGTCTACGACATAGGGTCCGTCTATCTTTTTTCCATGAAGAACCTTTATGACAAAAATGACTACCGGTTAATGTAAGAGGTTGTACTTAAGTATTATTTAAGGGTCTGCGGTATAATTTTACGGATGCATAAAATTATCATCGAGGCACTCGCGTAGGTTTATTGAACAAAAAGTATGGTTGTTTATAAACGATATTCGTATTAGGGCATATTTTCGAGTTTGGTTACAAAACTAGCGCAAAATAGGTCAAATATTGGTCACGTAGGAAAATTCATTCGACCCGTGGCGGGGATATTTTGATGCTAACGACGAACGCAAGTGATATTTCTCTCATCCATGTAAGAAATAAGTAGTCGGCCGAGGGATTAGTTGTCACGTGAGTAAGATCGCGGTTGTTTTCCGTTCTTTCATATCCGTTTAAAAGAGGTTAGTACATTTATTTAATTCAGTGCTGGATTAAAATAGGCCTGGAGATTTTAGAAGAAGGAATTACTTACGGTCGGTTGACTAGACACACACTAGTTGAGTTCCTGGTAGCAGTATTCATTGTTTCACTAACTTCACTTTAAAACTAACTTTAAATAATAATACACAATATTGACCCAAACACGAGTAATGACACGTTGGAATAGGCTGAAATAGGAGGCAAAACACTCGTTGTTGCACTATACAAGTCAGACGTAACTGGAGAAATTTATTCCTTCAAATAATAGCAATCTAGACACCAGTTATTAAATTATTTGATTAATTACGACGAATGTTGTTTACAAAATTTGTCGAGCCAGGCCGCGGGAATTTGACATTTGCTGATTTGGGTTAAGATCTGTGGTGAGGCTTTAATGTACGGCCAAGTGGCGTGTTTAAACGGTTGTTACGGTTTAGGAAAAATTAGGAGTTGTGAATATATAAATCCTGAGCCTACTTAGAGGTGGTAATTTAATTCTAATGGGGTTTTGTCATGTGGAATACGGTGGCGGAATGAAGGGGTTAATTCGGTTTCGAGTCAAATCATTTACGCGTTACAAGAGCATCTTACATTTATAAACTGTGTATCAGGCAAGTGAGGTATTGGAAATTATGTTAAATTTTTTTGACAAGAGAGTTCATATTTACTTAAGACGGATTTTCCTTGCCTACTAACATTAAACTAGGACCTTTTATTAGATAGACCTTGCCAGTACATTGTGTCTAGTTGATAAATCTAATGATTCAATTCCCTGCGCTTAAAGTTATTAAACTATAAATGTGATTAACAGGTCCTACCAATGTCAGAATTCGCGTCGATTTATAAGGGGCCTTTTGTAATTGGGGTTAGCATTGTGAATATAAAATACTCTGATACTACATTATATCCAAATGAGAAATCCTAGTAAGTGTTTGTATTCATACCAAAATTTGTAGACATCCCATTGAAATTGAGTCGCGCATTATGTTGGGTGTACATTATCGTTTGTAGGGCCATTATCGTTTGTATCGCGGGAGGATTAGCGTAGTCGGTTGTCTTTAATTCATTCGGTATGATAGCTTTTGCAAGGGTACTACCACAATTTTAGTTAACATCTTAAGACGATTAATATCAAAAAAAAAAAAATAAGTAGAATAAGTAAAGTTATAGTCTGTGTTAAGAATAGTTACGCGATCAACTTGTGGCAAGATATGCATAAGTACTATAGTTGTAAGAGCGAGATAATGTAACGTGTTAGTCCTAAGAGCCAGTAATAAACCGAACGTGAAGAAATAAGGTTGTTTTCCTATACAGTGCTAGGGCTCTCCCATCAGTGTCTCCCGGCAGTTTTAGAACCCAGGGGACATGCCTAACAATATACTAAAATATGGCGCCGGTATCCGAAAGAGAGCATATTAACCTTTTCACCGCCATCGCCATTGACTTGATACGAAGTCCGCATATTTCGTGCCACACACGACACGCCAACGACTTGATATCAAGTAAGTAAATATTTTATATGCACTTGTCTACAAGATACAAGATATTTATTCATAAAAGTCAATGTTTTACAAGTCAGGTATGTACATAATAAGTAGTATTATTTATTAATTACATCGGATGTCAAATAAGGTCGCATATAGCTATATATGTATATAACTATATATATGTCTGAGTGATACAGGAAGTTTCAATTCAAAAATATTAGTTACTAAATTGTGATGCCTTAACTGTAAGGTTATGTAGGTCTACTTGGTACTTTGCTTTCAAAAGGTACTAAGAGTCTATGACTTTATAAAGGAATGAATTTAATAACTGACTAAGATTTTCGTACCCCGACACGCACTTGGCCGGTTTTTTTACAAGTTTTCTATTAACTTGCAATGTATGTATGTACCTAACTAACTATGTTTGTTCGGGTGGAATCTTGCAGATACCTTTTTCATTCCTAATTTGTTTTCTAAAATATATTGTACCCGCTCGATTGAAACATTAATAGTGTCAACAATTTCTCTAAGCTTTATTCGGCGGTCGGCTAATACGATATTTTCAGGACAGTGTTATGGAATAACGAACTAAGCGCTATCGGTTACGATAGTGCTTAGTTCGTTATTCCATAACACTGTCCAATTAAATTAACTAAATGTTTTTATTAGATTACTTCTGGACCATATATAGTCTTCAGTCGCCCAAAAACAACATAAGATAAAATTATAATCGAATAACATAACCTCGCTCTTGGTGCCACAGAACCACAGATTGCCACCGACTTTCAGGGCTGAGACACAGGACCAAGATCAAGCCATAGATTTAAGAAAGAAAGAAAACATTTATTCGTGGACAAAACAATGGGTGTAAAAAACAAAACACAGAACGTAAAAATAGCAGGGTCCACGAAAAGGCCCCGACTCAGCATGGTGCTAACCTAGAAGGCCATTTCGTTATTTTAATAAGCAGTATCTTGTAATTTAGTAACGATTCTTCGATATTTTCGTTAATATGTATTTAGGTAGTTGTAGGTAGGGTCATTTCGCCGGTTACGCGACCACCTTCGGTTAGCGCCCGTAAACAAACCGCCATGACGTACAATGTCATATTTATTTACCTAACAAACAATAACGAATAATTGATGAAAACGCGTTAAACTACAATCGTTTTATTATCATTCGTGTGTAAAATACCTGTACTGTGATATTAAAATGGCATCCTATAGCCATTTAAAGGTGGATGAGGGCTTTTTTTTGCTTTACGACGTATTGCCGCTTCCCATAGTTTTGATATCATCGTTTCCTTCGGAAATGAATGATGCCCTTCATTCTTGCATCCAATTACGCGGCACTGATGCTTTTTATTCATTGAAATATTTTCTTCACTATTTGATCCAGAGCTTTGAAGGACTTGTCAAAGTTGTCAAAAAAACTGTTTAAAACTACGTTTTATAAAGGAATAAATGAAATGATATTTTTGAACACCTATAGTGTACCGATGTATGTGATGGCGACAATAAAACTTCAGATAGCCGACACTGTTCATTTAATCTCAGAACACATTTCAGAATAGGTAAGTATAGCGTTTCAATCAGCATTGATAACTGTAGCGTTTAATAAACGCGCTAGGTACTCTGGCAACACACACGAAACTGTCTAGATGACGGATGTGCGGTGTCGGCAGATACTGGCGGAACATATAATATGGTGTTTCCATTTTAATAGTATTAATACGAAGCATCCATTAAATACAGAAACCTGTGGTTTATTACTATACGTTACAAATGGCGACGTGGATAAACTGTAAGTAAAAGGCCAGTGGAAAGATCGCGCAGATGTTGTCGGCGATTTCCATACGAGCCGCCATTTTTGCAAAACAAAACGAAAGAATATATTTTCGAAATTAAACCCAAACACAGTAAAAACAAAAGATAAATTATATCATATTCCACATATACAGACAAATCCTGCGTTAAATCTTCATGTGATTTCAAGTAAAACCATTTTGAAAACCAAAATCATTTACATGTAATGTTTGGAAAGCACATAAAAATCGAAATACTTAGTAAAACTATGTAGTGCGTTTTCCTTTGATAGACAAACGTAGAATTTGTCCGTAAAACTATAATATAATGAGGAATCTAATGATATGGGTCATGATGATCATGAAAATACAAAATGTGTCCTGCAATAGGTAAAAGTGCCTAAGAAATGAGGTTATTACAAATTAATGAATGTGTGTAAACAAGTAAATCGGAGAATTTTGCATTTTTATACCCATGTAAGCTTGGGTACAACTCGGTGGCAAATGTTGAACCAGTAAATTGTAGTTTCGTACACAAGGTTCATTATTCAAGTGCAAAGTAATAAATGTGCACCACTAAATGCACTCTGGTCTAATTGACCAAATGAGGATCAAACGGTCCGCGTACTAGTACTTGTGATAAGAAGAACATTGGTTCATGCAAAATGTGCATCTAGTGGTGGCACTCCAGTCTAATTGACCAAATGAGGACCAAACGGTCCGCGCACAATGTGCGTTACTAATATTTATGCAAAGAAGAACCAAATGGTTCATGCACAATGTGCATCACTCGGTGGCATACCGGTCTAATTGACCAAATGAGGACCAAACGGTCCGCGCACAATGTGCGTTACAAATATTTATGCAAAGAAGAACCAAACGGTTCGTGCACTAAGTGCATCACTCGGTGGCATACCGGTCTAATTGACCAATATAAACCAAATGGTTGCATACACAAGGTGTATGGTATTTGTATATGCAAGTATAGTATATGTATGGTATATGTAAGTGCAATATTGGTCTAACTGACCAAACCAAAACAGTTTCAATGGCTACAGATATTGTGACCTAACTAACATTGGTATCAATTTATAAAAATTGGATAACCAGTTCTTATTGATGTCAACAAATGTCAAATTCATAGTATGAGAGTTGAGTTCCAGTGACATAAAGTAGTCATATACTTAGTAATAATAATAACTTTATTGCAAACCAAGTGCTAGGTACCAATCAGTCAAGTATGGAGTGAATTTTGATAATGTTCATGTTTCAGGAAAAAGGCCAATATTATCTAGCGAAGGGGAGCAACATTCAGACGGGTCTTATTCCAAGAAATTCATGTGAAGGAAAAACTCACAAATTATTGTTGATTGTTTAACAATAAAAATGATTTAGACATATCAGCATCAGCTGCTTGTCTAAAATAGAATAATAATAATTAAAATTTCAAATGGCATTTTCAGATGACATTAACCATATACATATGATCACTGAAATGTGGGTCCACCAAGCTCTGGAAGAAGATATTGATGCTCGGAGACACTCACGGTTTGGTAAAACAATCCAAACTCTTCAACCAAGGCAAATCTGCTGGAAAGCCAAGAAGTCCAGTAAAAAGGAAATAATGTGTCAATCAACAACATATTCTGGAAAAGGAGTAAGACGACACATTTTAAGTATACTATGTTTAATTCGATATTGCTAATATTGAAATTGCTAAGCAATTATAATTGTTAAGTATAGTTAGGGAACATTTAAGGGTATATTTCTACAAAATAAAGAGATATCATTTAACCTTTTCAATGCAAAGACGGATTAATAAGTCAAGAAGTACAGTGTGATAGCAACCTTCATGCATTGATATAAGGTTTAACCCCACACTAATTGTCATGTTGACATGAAGTTTGTTTGACAACTTATCTATTTGACTGATCATTGAAAGGGTTAACAACGGTTGCATAACATACTTAAAACCTAGCGGGGTAAAATATGGCAGATTATTTACCAGACTTATCATCCTTTAGTTTATGTAAATTGTAAACTACACCTTGCTGTATTGCAGCTGTCTTTTCAAGCAATAATACATGCTTTTCACATGACAGAAAAATTCCAATTGATAACAGAACAAGTGGTTTCATAATGAATGATTTAACTTAACCCTTTTACATTAGATTCATTCATAGTTATAAAATACAGACCTTTCAAAGGATATTTTCAAAACAACCCATATGGTCTATTGGAACAATAGATTTTGTGCCTTATATAAAAGTTAACAAGAATAACTTTCCAAGGAAATGTATGTCTACTAAATAACCTCTAATCTCAGAGATAGGCTCTGTCTTTTGATTGTGATTATGAAACAGCGTTGTCAGCTTTTTCATGTGGTATGGTATACCTTTCAGTGAACAAAATGGATAAGCGTGTTAAGCAACAAATTTTGCAGACTCACCAACACCAAAGTGAGTTTGGATGTAATCTTGCTTGGATGTAGTCTTAAGGTTAGCTGGAAGAGATCCCTTATAGGGATAAGGTTGCCTTGTACCTCCTTTAATCTTACATATCATGTTAATGCTTTAACTTGTTTTGTGTACAATAAAGTGCTTACATACATACATGATGAATGATGCTCAGTCAGATGAGCCGAAGTCAGTTTGAGGCATGTTTGTACACACACAACCTGCATTCAATAAATTTGGTGTTCAATTCAGTTTTTATTATTGTCATGGAAAAACTAAATTGGTTCATGTGCAGTTAATAGCATAGATAATTATCTATATTGTGATATAAAGCAAAGTAATTTAACTGAAATTACTTAGAAGAAAATAATAATTGTAAGGGCATTAAGTACTACTAAATGATTTTTGAAGACTAAGAAATACCGTTTCAAATGGTTTAATTAATTTCATTTAATTTTATGCTTATTACTTATGGATTATTTTATTAAAACAATTGTTTAATGGTTTTATTATGTAAAATTATTGTAATGTTTGCATGCACACTGGCGAAACATACACTGACATGTTAATTAAGGCTCGACAGTCAACAGGGGCAGCGTTTTCGAGTTTTTAAAAACAATCTCAGACATAGAAAATAGGGTTTAAAAATCTAAAATAAAGATACGTATTACTTAAGGATCTAATCGAGTCAAAGTCGCATTCAGTTACGCGATCTAATGAACTTCACTCGATAGAAAAAAATCCCAAAGTTACCTCTTTTTGTAAAGTTTATTCAATATACAAAAAGACTAAACTATTGATATTTTAAATTAAATTTTTGTACTCAAATAAAGTTATTAAATATTTATAAACAAATTCGCAGAGTTTGAATAGATAAAATGATTATCTTAATTACTATGTTTAAATTTAAATACCTACAAAATGCGCGAGCGCGGAGGCTCGGCAGCCCCGATCAGTCGCGCGCTGGGCCATACGGACGACGACTCGAGGACGTTAGTGGATGTATAAGCCTTAAGTGTAACGGTGTATGTTCTGGCAAATAAATTTAATTGAATTTGAAATATCCAACCGTTTGACAGGTGTAAATAAGTGTGTATTATTGGCTGTCTCATTCCAACTAAAGCTTCGGCCCTGTCGGTTGTTGCAAGAAATTGTAAATAATGTAATTAATGGCATTGAGAGTGAAGGTAGTAACTATGCAAGCGAATGATGTCAAATTATTACCTACGATCAAATAGCACCCAGTTTTATTTAAATAAGTGGAGCTTAATGTTTAGTATTTTCGACTTTCCTAATCGTTGTCTCAGCCTATACTAGTATACGTCCCACTGCTGGCCACCAGACTTCCTCTCACGAATAAGAGTGAATGATGTTGTTGATGTACCTAAATGTAATTAATTTGTAAGGTTGTTAAGTACCATATTGTAGCATATATACCTACAGATTAAATGAGAAAAGTTTTACCTGGTAGTCTTTATGTCATCAATGTAAAATGGAATTTGACCCGGCCAGTGGATACGTTTTTCACTATGTATAATATGGCAACCTAGTAAAATATCTAGGTAACTATAAATATAAGGACTGCTTCACAATATCTACTAATGTAATAATGATTTATTATATATGGATAAGGTATAGGATGCGGGGTCAACATAGGGTATGGGCAGATCTCACAGGCCATGAGGAAAATAACAATAAATAAAAAAAACCAAAAGAAAGGGGAGAGGTACTTAAGTAATATAATATAGTGTTGATAGAGGTATAGAATAGTGACATAACGAGCTTAATTGAGACTGATCAGGCATGTGTTCTGTATTCCATATTCCTAAGTATTCATGATATTATAGGATAAGATTTAAGGTGTTTAATTGGTTGAACTAATTGATAGGTGAAAGTTTTATCATCACTTGTTATTATGATCATTTGTCTTTGATATAATACTAAGTTACCTACATGTAGGTGGTGTTCCAAGTGTAGTATCAAAGTGTAGTTTGTGAAACAAATTGTTATTTTTGATGTTGCTACATATGCTTATTGAATACAAATATCATTAGGGTGATTTCTCTGTAATCCAATAGTAGCGTAATGTATAAGAGTCCGAGAGCTTAATAGCTCTAATGCAGATTCTGGTTTTGTGTTGTTCGTTCACATGTGCAAATTGATTACGGTTTTAAATCCTTAAATTTGTTAAAAAGGAAGAGGATGTAGCGTTTAATAAACGCGCTAGGTACTCTGGCAACACACACGAAACTGTCTAGATGACGGATGTGCGGTGTCGGCAGATACTGGCGGAACATATAATATGGTGTTTCCATTTTAATAGTATTAATACGAAGCATCCATTAAATACAGAAACCTGTGGTTTATTACTATACGTTACAATAACAAAACAATTAAAGCCGGCCACCAACTTAGTTTACTTAGTGGATGCCACTCGCTGCTAAGGAATGCACGCGTTCACGCTTTACGTCATTCGCTTATCAATGCAACTTTTAATAGGGGATTTCTTAACAGTGAACTATTATTTATTCTGTAGCTCGACACATTCCCTCACAAGCATTTTACTTGTTTTCTATGTAAAAAAACCTCACCGAGTTAATCTGATGGTCTCTATCACAGAAGGCATTGCTTAGTGCTTAGGGAAGCAACTCCTGGGCTGTTATTTTTAACGCGCTCATGTGCCTTACCCCACCCGTAATGCCTAACGAAACTAGAACTACCTACGCTTAGTTACTATGTATGAATCGCGGCGTCAAGAAATATTTGTGGGTGAGCGTTCAAGTGAACTTAAAACAAGTTACAGAATAGCGGGGCTAGGTACAACATTAATATAAGCCGATTGTGTTTGGGCTAACTGGAAACCTTTCAACGAATAATTGATGGTCGTGCAAAAAAACTAGGCACAATTAGGAATAAAAGCTTTAAGAAAAAAGAATATTATTTACAGATACCTACTTGAATACATGAATAGCCTTTGTGCTATTTCTCGACATATATAGAAGACCAATGTATTTTTTACCAATTAGTTTTAAAAAATTTAATGTCAATTTATAACACAAATAATCTACTTAGACCCGTTAATGTAATACTATATTTAAAACATTTAGGTTAAAAATATTCTGAAACAGAGCATACTTATTAGATGTCAGTTACCGCATGTCTTTCATTATTAATGAGATCAAACAATTGTCTCTATTTAGAAAGACTTATTTAATAAAATCCTTCCATGTTACTGGAATTCTCAAAAATTTCATTGTAACGTGAGAAAAAAGATGAAAAGTAAATTGTCGCCTTTTATTTCGCATCGCAGATGTGTCGATGTATTTGTTTTCATCGAGAGAAGCTAAAAAGAAAATATTAAGTGAACCTTTCAAAATCTTATTTGAAGCCTGATCATAACCCGTCTCGAAGATCTTCGCCTGTAAAATATTCAGTTTCTGTATCGAAATAGACTATTGCTTGCTGAACTATCGACTTGTAGTGGTAAGATTTTTAAATGACGATTTGAACACAAATGTGATAGTCGTCGCATTGTTATCGTTTATCGCTGTTAAAATTGACACTTTTCGATATCCTAGCACGATTTGTATTACTTATGTGGTACCTACAAAATACATAACATAACTAAAGATATTTATACACACTTTATGCGAAATTTAAAACATACGGTAACGATATAAAACAATAAACAAAAACTAAAATAAACTCATAAACAACTTCAACAAGAAACATGTCCCAGTTTAAATCTAAACTCTGTTATGCGATAAGAATGTTAATACTTTTCTACAGAACACACCAATCTGAACGTTATTCCGGTTGCATCTTTGGGAACCCGGGTTCTGCCGGAAACCATCGTCCCAGGTTGAAAGGTTAGAAAGAAGGCCCGGCGGGCTGCGGAGGCCAAGAGGGCTGCCAGTAAGTATCATGTCTCAGTTAGGGAACGTACATACTAAACACGTGACCTATTTTTTTAAAAATGCCTCTCTCCCCTCTTACCTTATCTAGGTGAGGGCCTTTTCGGATGCACTTCGACCCAGTGGGATCTTTTGTTCATTTGCCCTCTCCTTTATGCCTGCTCCCAGGCTTGCTCCATCATTTCTTGGACGCGTTGTCTACTCTATTATTTAGCAGCTGGTAATAGTGTACTATATATATAAATTTTCTCCGAGTCTCAAGCGTGTGAAGGCCAGTCATTCCCGAAACAAACAGGGATGGGTACATGAACGGATAGTATCCGTATCGTCGTTTGTAGATATGCCTGGCGAATTTCTTTTGGATTTTCTCCAACATTGTGCTGTATTTGATCTCATGCGGATCCCACTAAACTTTTCATATGAAATCTCAGGGTTAAAATCTATATCCATACTAAGCTTACGCAAACGCAATTTGATGTGGGAACGCTGCCGGGCTCCAACCTTAGGAAATTGGGTGGAATGATCGAGACGAGCGGTCGACTGCCCGCCCGTTTCTGGCCAGGCGTCCCTTCACAACATCAACAACAAGCTTACGCACTAAAGTCCCGCAAAATGGCACTACCTGCTCGAAAATACCTTTGATCAACGTAGATTACCTTGTTGATGCCTACTACAAAAAATAACCACTTTCTTAGAATTGTCACGGCGACGCCGATGCTATATAATTTGTATGGCAAAGAAACGCCAACAGAATCATTATTGTGGAAACGCTTCTAAAGCCTATACAGATTACGGTAGAGTAGATGAGTTCCATCGGGCCTACCTACGCTACGAAGTACTCCAGGCAAAATACGGTTTTGAAAAATATTGATTTATAATTGATGATTAAACGAACTTACCTGTAAGTGAAGTTCTATCATAATTATACTTGCGCCTCGTCCTCTTAGATATATAATAAGCACAATGTAGTAACACATAAGTGACACCACTCTTCACTGTAGTTGAGAATATTTCATTTTTTTTTTTTTTTTGACGGTAATTTTGAAACCCTAACAGATATATTAACTAGTCTTGGATCGCGCGCACCTCCATTCACATTTTAGTGCTCAACCACTCAGGACGTGTAGTATTCTCCAGTGTTCTTCAGTATTCTCCAGTGTTCTTCAGACTTTAGAAGTGTGTTTGTTACATCGTAAAAGATGCCAAAAAGGAAGCAAGAAAAGAAATATAAACATCTGTTATGCAAAATCAAAAAAAAAATTGAACGTAAAGTCGGACGAAAGCGTATAAGTTCGTCTTCCTCATCTTCAGAAGAAGTGTATGCAGTGTACATACTCGTACTTACTCGTCTCAGAGAGAAACGACGAACTCAGGTAAATATCTTGATGGATATTTGTTTTCACTAAAAACCTACCAGTTACGCAATGGACCGTCTGCGGTTCCTTTACTATACATTTTAATGGTTTAGCTTATACTAAACAACTTATTAAGTAACGTTATTCTGTTTTTATATTCTAACTAGCTGTTGCCCGCGACTTCGTCCGCGTAGAACTTTTTAACGTCTTAGAAAATGATTTCTCTCAATACAAAATTTGAACCCTCTTTTAGGGGATAATTAAAAAAAAAGTTGATGTTCATTTTCTAGTTTGTGAACAAACAGTCTAAAACCAAAGTTAAAAATCTCATACTTTAAAAATGCCTTGAAATACTCAAACTTTGAACCAATTTTAACACACTTAGGGGATGAATTTGGAAAAACTCTGAAATCAGTTTTGTAGTCTTTTAACGTACAGAATAAGACCGAAGTTAAAAATCTCTTACTCACACTTTAAAATTTTATTGCCCGCCATTTAAAATTTGAACCCCCTTTTAAACCCCCTTAGAGGTTGAATTTTTCTAATCGCTGAAAGAACTTTTTTCGTAAACTTTTAAGTCTCTAGCTCAAAAAAAGTGTTGCCCATACAAAGCTTTCTTAACCCCCTTAGGGGTGGAATTTTCTCAAACTCTGAAAGTACTTTATTATTAATTTTAATAAGTAACATTTTTGAATAGTTTTAAGTCTAGTAAAAATAAAGTTTTTCCCACACAACACTGGCTACCCTTCTTAAGGATCTTAAGGATCCCCTTAGGGATGGAGTTTTCTAAAACGCTGAAAGTTCTTTTTTAGTATTCTAATAAGTAATCTTTTTGCAAAGTTTTAAGTCTAACTCAAAAAAAAGTGTTGCCCATGCAAAGCTTGCTCTCCTTTTTAACCCTATTAGGGGTGGAATTTTCTTAAACTATTTGTGTTCTTTTTTTGTATTTTAATAAGTAATATTTCTACAAAGTTTCAAGTCTCTAACTCAAAAACATAAACTTTCCCTGATAAAAACTTTGCACCCCTTTTTATCCCCCTTAGGGATAGATTTTTTCAAAACGCTGAAAGTCTTTTTTTTTGTATTTTTATAAGTAATCTTTCTACAAAGTTTTAAGTGTCTAGCTCAGAAAAAGTGTTCCCCATACAAACCTTGCACCCTTTTTTAACCCCCTTAGGGAATGATTTTTGTAAAACGCCGAATGTAGTATTTTTCATGTTCTAATAAGTAATTTTTTTTCTATGTAAAAAAACCTCACCGAGTTAATCTGATGGTCTCTATCACAGAAGGCGTTGCTTAGTGCTTAGGGAAGCAACTCCTGGGCTGTTATTTTTAACGCGCTCATGTGCCTTACCCCACCCGTAATGCCTAACGAAACTAGAACTACCTACGCTTAGTTACTATGTATGAATCGCGGCGTCAAGAAATATTTGTGGGTGAGCGTTCAGGTGAACTTAAAACAAGTTACAGAATAGCGGGGCTAGGTACAACATTAATATAAGCCGATTGTGTTTGGGCTAACTGGAAACCTTTCAACGAATAATTGATGGTCGTGCAAAAAAACTAGGCACAATTAGGAATAAAAGCTTTAAGAAAAAAGAATATTATTTACAGATACCTACTTGAATACATGAATAGCCTTTGTGCTATTTCTCGACATATATGGAAGACCAATGTATTTTTTACCAATTAGTTTTAAAAAATTTAATGTCAATTTATAACACAAATAATCTACTTAGACCCGTTAATGTAATACTATATTTAAAACATTTAGGTTAAAAATATTCTGAAACAGAGCATACTTATTAGATGTCAGTTACCGCATGTCTTTCATTATTAATGAGATCAAACAATTGTCTCTATTTAGAAAGACTTATTTAATAAAATCCTTCCATGTTACTGGAATTCTCAAAAATTTCATTGTAACGTGAGAAAAAAGATGAAAAGTAAATTGTCGCCTTTTATTTCGCATCGCAGATGTGTCGATGTATTTGTTTTCATCGAGAGAAGCTAAAAAGAAAATATTAAGTGAACCTTTCAAAATCTTATTTGAAGCCTGATCATAACCCGTCTCGAAGATCTTCGCCTGTAAAATATTCAGTTTCTGTATCGAAATAGACTATTGCTTGCTGAACTATCGACTTGTAGTGGTAAGATTTTTAAATGACGATTTGAACACAAATGTGATAGTCGTCGCATTGTTATCGTTTATCGCTGTTAAAATTGACACTTTTCGATATCCTAGCACGATTTGTATTACTTATGTGGTACCTACAAAATACATAACATAACTAAAGATATTTATACACACTTTATGCGAAATTTAAAACATACGGTAACGATATAAAACAATAAACAAAAACTAAAATAAACTCATAAACAACTTCAACAAGAAACATGTCCCAGTTTAAATCTAAACTCTGTTATGCGATAAGAATGTTAATACTTTTCTACAGAACACACCAATCTGAACGTTATTCCGGTTGCATCTTTGGGAACCCGGGTTCTGCCGGAAACCATCGTCCCAGGTTGAAAGGTTAGAAAGAAGGCCCGGCGGGCTGCGGAGGCCAAGAGGGCTGCCAGTAAGTATCATGTCTCAGTTAGGGAACGTACATACTAAACACGTGACCTATTTTTTTTAAAATGCCTCTCTCCCCTCTTACCTTATCTAGGTGAGGGCCTTTTCGGATGCACTTCGACCCAGTGGGATCTTTTGTTCATTTGCCCTCTCCTTTATGCCTGCTCCCAGGCTTGCTCCATCATTTCTTGGACGCGTTGTCTACTCTATTATTTAGCAGCTGGTAATAGTGTACTATATATATAAATTTTCTCCGAGTCTCAAGCGTGTGAAGGCCAGTCATTCCCGAAACAAACAGGGATGGGTACATGAACGGATAGTATCCGTATCGTCGTTTGTAGATATGCCTGGCGAATTTCTTTTGGATTTTCTCCAACATTGTGCTGTATTTGATCTCATGCGGATCCCACTAAACTTTTCATATGAAATCTCAGGGTTAAAATCTATATCCATACTAAGCTTACGCAAACGCAATTTGATGTGGGAACGCTGCCGGGCTCCAACCTTAGGAAATTGGGTGGAATGATCGAGACGAGCGGTCGACTGCCCGCCCGTTTCTGGCCAGGCGTCCCTTCACAACATCAACAACAAGCTTACGCACTAAAGTCCCGCAAAATGGCACTACCTTCTCGAAAATACCTTTGATCAACGTAGATTACCTTGTTGATGCCTACTACAAAAAATAACCACTTTCTTAGAATTGTCACGGCGACGCCGATGCTATATAATTTGTATGGCAAAGAAACGCCAACAGAATCATTATTGTGGAAACGCTTCTAAAGCCTATACAGATTACGGTAGAGTAGATGAGTTCCGTCGGGCCTACCTACGCTACGAAGTACTCCAGGCAAAATACGGTTTTGAAAAATATTGATTTATAATTGATGATTAAACGAACTTACCTGTAAGTGAAGTTCTATCATAATTATACGAAGCGCCTCGTCCGAATAGATATATAATAAGCACAATGTAGTAACACATAAGTGACACCACTCTTCACTGTAGTTGAGAATATTTCATTTTTTTTTTTTTTTTGACGGTAATTTTGAAACCCTAACAGATATATTAACTAGTCTTGGATCGCGCGCACCTTATTTAGTTTAGAGTCTCATTCTTAGACTTTTGTTGATATGTCTCGAAATATTAGTCAGAGGGATTTGGGTGGGGGGGTTGTCCATCTATTCGGACGAGGCGCTTCGTATAATTATGATAGAACTTCACTTACAGGTAAGTTCGTTTAATCATCAATTATACTTGCGCCTCGTCCTCTTAGATATATAATAAGCACAATGTAGATCTTGAGAGTTATTTCGGGAATATCAATGAATTAGTCTTATTTATAATTTGAATCATGTATATCATATGATTTTATCCAAAGATATAACATACATATAAATGTGGATATAATCCACTAATATAATGTAACTAAATACAATTATATACTGTATATTATTACTATAATATGATTTTATAACTGTAATAGTTGACATAATAGAATGCACTTATCATCACTAATTAGTAATTATGGATCTAGCCAAGGAACCGTCATTATTATCGACAACAGCTCTGTTTTAAAATCTCGCAAAAGTGTTGGTATGACCGCTCCAACCCGCGGCATTCCTTATGAGGTCGATGTTCACCCCCGCGGAATGCGCGCGCGACGTGCTGGCGTGGCGCGTGATGTGCGCGGAGAACACTGACACGTCCACGCCGCTTGAGCTGAGTGTGGACTTGATCTATCGACTGAGGGTCTGCGAGGATACTGGTTTATGCGGTTTCTTAGAACCCATAAATAGAGAATCCGATTTACATACATATGGAAGCAGTCTTTCCAAGGTAAGACATTAAGGTTTTTGCCGGACATATTTCGACTGTTTGCCTAACAAACGGTAACACTAGAATCGGTTGCTTGGAACCCAAACGTGAGGTTTTTATGATGTTGGGAATCTTAATCACAATCTTGTCATCAAAGCTTCCTATATCTTTAATATTTATTTTAGAGAAGGTTTGCACTCTGTGTGTGCCGTTATAAGAGCTAATAACGAGATACACTTTCTTTGAAAAATCTTCTAAAGACAGACTTTCGTTTGGATAACGAGTACTTAAAAAACCCAATGCACAATTAGGATTCCAAGTGGAGTTATATTTTGGCAAGGGTGGCCGTAGTCGAAATACGCCCTTAAAAACCTAGTAATTCTATCATCTTTTCATAAATCATTTCCTATTATATTATAAGGCATTTATAAAGCTGATTTGTACGAGTTCAGTGTCCCGTACTGGGCGCCGTTATGGAACTTCTGTATGAGAAAATCTATTACAGTCCGAACCGAGGCTTTAGTAAGGTCGATAGATTTTTCTTAACACAATAACCACTATTTCTTAATTGCGCTGTCGTACTGGTTAAGAGAGTTTTCTGATAGAGACGCGAAAGTGATGTCTAAAGCTGATGGTGGAAAGCCTCTGCGTTGGAATTACTCCTGGACAATATGCCTGCCACCAGGGTAAGCTTCGAGCCAATCCTCCTGGTGCTGGAATGAGATATCAGTACATCTTTCTCTGGTTGGAAAGTGATTGTGTCTGAAATAAGGAGTGATCTAAACACGGGAAACCATGGCTGACTTGACTGCGCCACTTTATCATAAATATTTTTTCTAAAGGTTTTCAATACGATAGAAAAAAGGTAGGAATGCATAATAGAATTATTGCGACCAACATTTCGAGCATTTCTTAATTATCCTGCTGGTAAACAAATCTATATCGGATTTTCCGAAGGCACTAGTCAGAGAGTGAAAGGCCCAGTTATTAAGCTCAAATTCTAACTA
The DNA here is from genome assembly GCA_963854355.1 of Epinotia brunnichana. Lineage (NCBI taxonomy): Eukaryota > Metazoa > Arthropoda > Insecta > Lepidoptera > Tortricidae > Epinotia > Epinotia brunnichana. The sequence goes on along the minus strand of OY977955.1, from coordinate 2,080,695 downwards.
TGTGCATTTATCTTTCACTCTCTGCCCATTTGCCACTAGCCGTTTTGTCATTACAGGCCGTTCCCCACCATGTTGTCGATGCGTCTGTAAATATTTCCCTGCAGTAATCATCTTTTCGTATGGGTTGGACAGAATGTTCAATATTATCCAACCACCATTGCAAATCGGGGAGTAGTGAATCCGGCAAGGTCAAAAGCTTGTCATAGTTATTATCGCCATTAAGACATAAAAATTTGCAGCGTTTAAGTTCCTTGGTATATAGCCAGCCGTATTGTACGGCTGGACATGCGGACACTAATAAACCAACCAATTGTGCAAAGGCTCTTATGTTGCAACGCTTAAGCCCCATAAATTTTAATATTTGATCCTTGATTCGCAACCGTTTTTCTAGAGGTAAGCTTATTTGAAGACGTTTGGAATTTAATATGACACCAAGAAACTTACACGATAAAAATGGCTGTAACATGCTTTTGTCTTAATTTATGATAAATCCTAAGGCAGTTAGAAGATTTAAAGTGGTTTCGATGTTACGTAAACATTGTTCATACGTTTGTCCTATTAGAAAAACGATCATCTAAATACAAGGTGGAGATGAAACCAGCGGTGCGCAGTAACGTGACAAGCGGTTTCATTCATTTAGTAAAATTCGTATAGAATTTCATTAAATTAAAAACAAATCTCAAGTATTTTCTTGAATCTTAGTGTATTTTAAGTAAAAAATAAGCAATGTAGCCATAAAACTATAGCGGGTAATCAATTTAGTAGCAGTTCTTAAATCTTCAAGTTTAAAATGCTCTGCGTGAATTCAATTTCAAAAAGAATGATGAATGATGAAAAGGAAAGATTCAATTGTTTTTTTTTTTTTTTTTTTTCTGATTTTGTGTAGTTAGGTGGTATCGGTACTGAGGTTTGCGTGACCGGATGCGCAAACAAAATCTTATATCCCTCGATCCATGACAAGATCGTGAGGTCATCAGTAATGAGCGCCCATTGCTCATAGAAATTGGAAAATCAATCTGCGTACTTAACTGTATTTAGCGACGCCAATTGCGGGTCGGCGACGGCTGATGCGAGAGATGATGTTGCAACCTTATTTGGGGCTTTCTTCTGCCCGGGCTTCAGCTCGGTAGCCGATTTCGGGACTGCTTTTGCAGATTTTAGTGTGTCTGATAAACTTTCACTAAATACCTAATAATTTATCCATTTTCGTATTCGACAAATGCTCTCTCATGTCTTTCTTTAAATTAAAGAATATGAAATCTCGTCGGGTAACGGAATCCTCGTGCTGGATAGCGCAAAGTAGGCGCCCCATGTCCATCAGTTTTGCGAGCATCTTGTTGTCTTGCTGTTTAACTGAGATGATAAGACCTCTGATAAACAAGAAATAGCGCTTGCCAATTGAGACTGCTTAGTCTCAATGCCCTTGTTTCTCTTTAGGAATGCTTCGGGGAGTGCATTTCCGGGTTCAATCCGGGTGCAGCAATATGGCAGCAATTTTCTGGCGTTAAGTATTTGGTCATTAATTCCTTGCGCGTTTCTTTGCTGTTGGTGGCTATATGTTGAAAACGTGTTGTAACTTCTGTATGCACATCTAGGGCATATTTTTTGGTCTTCACCCAAAATTTCAAGCACATCACTTTCTAGTGAAACTGCAACACTTTCATCCTGGGTCCCAGCAGCTGAACATGTACTTGGCATGTTGGCACGCTGTGCTCCACGACTGCTTCGGGAGTCGGTTCCGGAACTACTTTAGCGACCGTTTCCGGAACTACTTCGGGAGCCGGTTCGAGAACCCCATCGGGGAACGTTTCTTACGTAATTGCCATTTTTTTTGAAAAACACGGTATCGTGTGTTAATAGCCAGTCTTGTGGGCCTAAAGCTGCCAAAAAATTGCCGGGAAATAAAAGTATAATAGGTATACCTATACCTATTGTAACACAATTAAAAAACTATAATTACTTAATTATGTTTATTGCATACTAAAGCGGGCAAACATGTAAATACAAGGCCCTGGGTTAATTATTTGTGCATATATTCCATAGTGTGTGTCGAGTCAGCCCCATTGGCAGCTCAGGTTACACGCTATGATATTAAACGTAAATACGTTCTGCACCATGGATTAATACAATACCTACTGTAACACAATTAATTATGTTTACTGCATACTAAAGCGGGCAAACATGTAAATACAAGGCCCTGGGGTAATTCTTTGTGCATAATATATTCCATAGTGTGTGTCGAGTCAGCCCCATTGGCAGCTCAGGTTACACGCTATGATATTAAACGTAAATACGTTCTGCACCATGGATTAATACAATACGTATTGTAACACAATTAAATAATTATGTTTACTGCATACTTAAGCGGGCAAACATGTAAATACAAGGCCCTGGGGTAATTCTTTGTGCATAATATATTACATAGTGTGTGTCGAGTCAGCCCCATTGGCAGCTCAGGTTACACGCTATGATATTAAACGTAAATACGTTCTGCACCATGGATTAATACAATACCTACTGTAACACAATTAATTATGTTTACTGCATACTAAAGCGGGCAAACATGTAAATACAAGGCCCTGGGGTAATTCTTTGTGCATAATATATTACATAGTGTGTGTCGAGTCAGCCCCATTGGCAGCTCAGGTTACACGCTATGATATTAAACGTAAATACGTTCTGCACCATGGATTAATACAATACGTATTGTAACACAATTAAATAATTATGTTTACTGCATACTTAAGCGGGCAAACATGTAAATACAAGGCCCTGGGGTAATTCTTTGTGCATAATATATTACATAGTGTGTGTCGAGTCAGCCCCATTGGCAGCTCAGGTTACACGCTATGATATTAAACGTAAATACGTTCTGCACCATGGATTAATACAATACCTACTGTAACACAATTAATTATGTTGATTGCATACTTAAGCGGGCAAACATGTAAAATACAAGGCCCTGAGGTAATTCTTTGTGCATAATATATTACATAGTGTGTGTCGAGTCAGCCCCATTGGCAGCTCAGGTTACACGCTATGATATTAAACGTAAATACGTTTTGCACCATGGATTAACAATAACTTGTTTTAACACTTCAAAACATAATCCACGATTTTGTTTGGCAAACGCGGGTATATTATAGAGGAACCGCGAAAAATCTTTCGATGAAATGAAAGCCACTTATTAGAATATAAAAACAGAATAACGTTACTTAATAAGTTGTTTAGTATAAGCTAAACCATTAAAATGTATAGTAAAGGAACCGCAGACGGTCCATTGCGTAACTGGTAGGTTTTTAGTGAAAACAAATATCCATCAAGATATTTACCTGAGTTCGTCGTTTCTCTCTGAGACGAGTAAGTACGAGTATGTACACTGCATGCATTTCTTCTGAAGATGAGGAAGACGAACTTATACGCTTTCGTCCGACTTTACGTTCAATTTTTTTTTTTATTTTGCTTAACAGATGTTTATATTTCTTTTCTTGCTTCCTTTTTGGCATCTTTTACGATGTAACAAACACACTTCTAAAGTCTGAAGAACACTGGAGAATACTGAAGAACACTGGAGAATACTACACGTCCTGAGTGGTTGAGCACTAAAATGTGAATGGAGGTGCGCGCGATCCAAGACTAGTTAATATATCTGTTAGGGTTTCAAAATTACCGTCAAAAAAAAAAAAAATGAAATATTCTCAACTACAGTGAAGAGTGGTGTCACATGTGTTACTACATTGTGCTTATTATATATCTAAGAGGACGAGGCGCAAGTATAATAGCGTTTTATTTGTTTATTTTATTTTAAAACGTTATTCTAAGATGCTTTATGCATTTATGCAAGAATCCAACAAACTTTCCATCCGGGAGTAATTATATAGATTTAAATAAAGCATGAATTGTTTTATTATTATTATTTATCAATATATTTTATTTTATTTGTAATTCAATAAATGTCATTACATGAAATACATTTTCAATATAAACTAGTATAATACACACGTCAACTAGTCAACCCCGCTCTTTATCATATTTGGATTTACCCCTACACACAAACGTACACAGCTGCTATCTCACAGACTTTTCCTCTTTATAAACTTTTTCTCCTTTTTTTCTTAGTTTTAGGGTTATACGTTTGCCAAATAATGTTTCGCAATCTGATAGATGACGCTTATAGGTAACACATGGCTTGGTGGGTTGTAGAACACGCGAGTCATAAAAAAAAAAAAACATCGAACCAAATGACAGATTTTTGACTTATACGAGCACTCGACTCTTTTACTCGAAAACTGTCAACAATGATGAAATGCTATTTTGATGTAGTGATAGAAAATTGAAAAAACACCGGCCAAGTGCAAGTCGGACTCGCGCACGAAGGGTTCTTTTCCCTTTTAAAATGTTTTTTTCCACTTTTTTAATGTTTTTTTTTTCTTTTTTCAATGTTTTTTAACGTTTATTATGTTTTTTTAAAGGTTTTACCTGTTTCCTTTTTTTTCATCTTTTTTTTAACGTTTTTTTTTTGTTTTTTTAATGTTTATTAACGGTTTTTTGTTTTTTAATGAGCTGTTTTTTTATAATCAAAGGCTTAACCTGGCGATAGGTAGGTACTCACGTTTCAGACGGGAGAATAGATTATATTATTATATTATATAAACACTACTAAACATTTTAGGTAATACTTTAAAATGTGCTCCTACTTTCCTTGAGACTGTCAATAGTGTCATCGGGCAACATTTGACAATGATTATTATTTAGGTAATAAAATATAAAGGTGTCCATACACTTAATTGTAAACTGAATATCATTATAAACCGGTACTTCTCATGTCTGGTGTTGTTTGATCAGGCGATTGGCCAGCGTCGCCTGTCCGTCCGTCTGTGGTCAGTGAGGGCAGCTACCAGATCCCGTGTTGCTTGGCGAAAATGGTCTTAGGAGCTCTGAGAAAAGTTTTTTTTACATGTATTTTGTCTTTTATGAAATAAACTAATTTAGCTACATAAGACTGAATAATGTATTATACTGAAGTAGTAGGTAGCCTTTTTTATTACTAGTCATATATATATAATTATGTTTATTAAAATCATAAAAAGATATGGTAGTCTAGTTGTTCAGGCATGCGGCTGTCAAGCGGTGGTCATGGGTTTGAAAGTTCGAAACCCGGCCCGGAATAAGTTTTTCGGAACTTATGTACGGAATATTTACCGTTAGGTTATTGCAACGTCTGCGCATTCCAAGATTTTATTTTCAATGCGACCAAGTTGCGAGCGAGCGGGACGACACGAATACCGCTCACTGCAGCACTGCGTGCCAGAACGAGACAACTATAGGTATATTAGAACTTCATATTTTCTGCGATGCCTCACCAGCTGCTTGCGCCGCTGTCGCTTATTGGCGTAAAGTAGGTAAAAACAATGAAGTATGCGTGACATTAATCGCTAGCAAGTGCCGAGCAACACCTGTAATAGTTATTTGTTACACAAGGGTGCAAAGTTGTATTTTAACCGCGAGTGTGGAATTGAAACACGAGCTAGCGAATGGATTCTAGGGTTGAACCACGAGCTAGCGAATGGAGTCTATGGTTGAACCACGAGCGAAGCGAGTGGTTCAAAAATAGAATCCTGAGCGAAGCGAGTGGTTCAAAAATAGAATCCTGAGCGTAGCGAGTGTTGCAACACACGAGACGTCAAAATAACTTGCACCCGTGTGTAACACAAATCTTTTCACCTCACTAAAGCGAGGAAAAAAAACAAAAAAAAACAAAAAAGTAAAGTAACGAAAAAATTAAAAAAAAAATATTAAAAAGGGGGGAAAAAACATTAAAAAAGAGAAAAAAATATTAAAAACATGAAAAAAGCAAGAAAATATTACAAAATTAAAAAAAAACATTTAATAAAGAGGAAAAGAGAAAAAACATTGAGAAACAAAAAAAATAACAATAAAATAAAGAAAAACTTTTAAAAAAGGCAAAAATAATTTCAAAAAACATTAAAAAAGACTGATAAAAGAAAAACGCAGCAATAAAATAGAGACAAAAACATATAAAAAAGAAAAAAGTTACAAAAAACATAAAATTAAGAAAAAAAACTTAAAAAAAGGCAAATATAGACAAAAAACAAAAAAAAACATGTAAAAAGAAAAAAGTTACAAAAAACATTATATTAAGAGAAAAAACGTAAAAAAAGACAAAAAAAGACAAAAAAAACAATAAAAAACATGTAAAATATGGCAAAAACATCAAAAAAATATAAGAGAATTTCATAAACCCTTGAAATAATAAAACATAAACAATAAAAAAAAGGAAAAAACGTATAAAAAAGAGAAAAAAGACCAAAAAAACATAAAAAAAGAAAAAAAACATTCAAAAAGAAACAAAACTTCTATAAAAAGAAGAAAAAAGCAAAAATCATTGAAAAAAGAAAAACAAAGCAACAAAATAGAGACAAATACATAATAAAAGAAAAAAAGTTACAAAAACCATTAAAACAAGAGAAAAAACGTAAAAAAAAGATAAAAAAAGAAAAAAAACTTAAAAAAAAACATTTAAAACGAGAAAAAAGTGGAAAAACCACAAAAATAAATCAAAAAGAAAAAACATTAAAAAATATTTTTTTTTTTGAAGTGGAAAAAATAAAAAAAACCTTGAATCATTTAAATCAATAAAATATTAAAAAAACATTAAAATGTAGACGAAAACATCAAAAAAATAAATAGAATTTCAAAAAACATTAAAAAAAGAAGAAAAGAATTAAAAAAAAAGGAAAAAAACGTATAAAAAGACCAAAAAAAACATTAAAAAGAGAAAAAAAAATACAGAAAAACATTCAAAAAGAAACAAAACATTTAAAAAGAGAAACAACATTTTTAAAAAGGAGAAAAAGAAAAAAGATTTATAAAACAAAAAAAAAAAAAAAAAAAAAAAAAGAATTAAAAACATTTAAAAAAAGAATAAAACATTCAAAAAAAGGTACCTAAATAAAATAAATCTGATGGGCGAAAAATGTCCTGTCTGGACTGGCCTTTACATGTTTAAGAAAGTAACTAATAACACGTTCAGATTTCAAATATTCTTTGCACTCTTGTGGATAAAATGCAGTTTTGCTATCTGTTTTTAAAGAATAAAAATGGGCTTTCCGAGCTAGTGAGGTGATAAGAAATATATAACTGTGCCGAAACTCGAACTCCAATCTTGTCTTATCGCATGCCGGCTAGCGGACACAATAGCGCACGAGAGCCGCTTAAATACCTACAAACGGTATTTCTGGACAGATTCATTAATCGTTTTGCATCAAACGAAAAGTAACATGATATAAATATTTACTTATAGACTTTAAAATTAAAGTGTTTTGGAATTATTTACCCTTGAGATTTAATTTAAGTAGAAGAGAACAGGTTGGTTGGTTGGTTTGCGTCATTCAGGCTTATAGTCTACGTTGTAGGAAAATTAGTGATTGCTGCAATTTGAAACTCAAAGGCCAAAATAATGTATGCCATACGATTAAATAAATAAATAAGGATGAGCGGTGAGGTGAGGTAAAAAAAAAGGCCGATTTTCTCAAACAAAACATTAACGATCGCTGGGAAACCTTGAAAAAGTTTAAGTTATGTTTTAAATGCCTAGGCGATTCGCACAAAAGCCCCTCAAGTAAATGTAAGTATAGGCTTTGTGGAAAGGGCGGTTGCGAAGCGGCTCATCACGGCTCCTTGCATGGCAGGAGAAACTTAGAACAAAAAGAGAAAAATCCAACCTCGGATTCGTATAAAAAGCCCATCGGAACCTTAGATAACGATTATGAAAACGAAAAAAAAATGGCCGCCTTTACTAAACTTATATATTTCTATTTAAAGATCTGAGTGAGTGTTTATAAAATAAGTACATACCTATATACCTATAGTTTGTGTGAAAGTAGCCAAGTACCAATGGAAAAGGCAATAAATAATCATCATCATAATCAGCCGAAAGACGTCAACTAACTGCTGTACACAGGCCTCCCTCAAAGATTGCATTGACAACCCTGACTTTGGAGCGGTTACGCTAAGCGGGTGCGTAAATTCGTAAAGCTGGATCCACGCTAGACGAGCCGAGCACGAGCGGAGCCCTTGTGGGCGTCATCGTTTGCGGCTCAAGTGTGGACTTACAGCGAACGTAACCACACTTGAGCCGCAAACGACGGCACCCACAAGGGCTCCGCTCGTGCTCGGCTCGTCTAGCGTGGACCCATCAGCTTGAGATGAATGAAGCTTGCCTACTGGTTGTAGTTCTATATACTGTGGCATAAGTATGTAGTTCCTGAGGCCCTAGTACAGTCGCCATCACATACATCGGAGCAAACAAGCACGTCACAAACATCGGAACACACCTCTATTTTCAAGGCATTAGGGTGCATGTGCCGATATTTTTGAACACCTAAAAAATTATTTAATTTAAACATTGCGATCATTTTTATTAGGGTATACCCCACGTAATGCGTTATCAGGTGCAGATGAGACAGAAATTTATAGTTATTATAGCTTCAAGACATTCTAGCAATTTTGTATAATTGGAATCAAAATGATGCTCATAGTAACAAATACCTTAAGGTGAAGCATCTTCAGAAAAGTACCACAAGGGGGTAGAATAAGGCTTGGAAATTCCTACTTAATTACGCGAAAACTACATAAAATGTAACGGTTTCTTATTTAAATGTTATTTGAAGATATTTTCTACAATTTTATAATGCCCAAAACACGATTTGATTAATTTGCCTCGATGGATTAGGCTCGCAAAGTTAGCTCTGATCGCGCGTTTTTCGGTAGGTCGAGTTGACTAAAAACCAGAACCATTTTTTGGCTAGTCAATGTTCAGTATTTATTTTTGTATCCTTTTATTCCTTATTATATATGTGACAACGTTGTAGGCTCATTTTATTTTTAATTAACGTAAATTAGTAACATTAAGCACATAAATATAAAATCTCGCTCAAAACGGACGCGCGTAAGTCATTCGTTTGAATTTTAGTAGGCAGATGGCCAAGCGGCCTCGGGCTGGACGGACGTCTGTCGCGATTTTTTGCATTTTGGCAACTGTAAAATTCGCTAGTTTAATATCAGCTGTTAGAAAATAATACGTTTTCAGGGAGAATTAATAGGGTGTCATGTGGGTGGATAAACGTTTAAAATAGATTTTCGGTCATTTTTACAATTTGTTCTAATTTAAAACACAAAAGTTCGTTCACAAACCCTACCATTACAACCCGATTTTTCATATTTCTCATCTTAAGAGCCCGTTATTAATGAAAGAAGTTCGAATACGTTTCTTTAGTATGTGGAATATTTTTTTATCACACAGGTCACATTGTCTAGTACGGTGTATGTCGTAACATCTCGCTGCCCCAATATTATAGGGTCCTATGTTACATTGTCGGGGTACTTCAATTTAGACCTAGTGTTACTCTGACAAACTTCAAATTTCAAGTTGATAAAAGTGCAACATAGAACCCTATAATATTGGGGCAGCGATATGTCATATAGGAACATTTGACATTTGGCATTTACGCTGTCTTAAGGACTTAGATATATCGTTTTCAATAAAATCATAATATATTAAATACAATGAAAATCTTATAGTGTACGAACTATAACGATTATGATAGTATATTGTGATCCGCTGTAATAATGACGCCATCCAGTTAACTCCCCTGCAGTTCGAACCAATTGAATGTGGAAAGACATTCTCAGAATATGTTTAATATCTACTCGGAATCTGCAAGCATGATGTAATTTGTGTTTATTGTGGTCAAATCAAGACGGATTATTGTCACCCAATTGGATACAGTTCTTCAAGATACCTCCTAACTACACTTCAACTCCAAGTTTTTAACACATTCACTGCCCAGAATCTCTACGCACTACGCTCCTTGCCGACGATGCCTACGGCGTATATAGGCGCCCGCTAAGCGGGTTCATGGCATACCTGAAGGAGAGTTTGAAAGTCAAGTGAAGAAGAAGAAGTATAATATTAAATAATTGTAATAATTAATATACCTAAACAGTAAAGTATTCCATTGCATATATAGACACTTTTTATTCTTGTGGTAGAAAACATATTCCTACTAATGAAGAATTTGTTTCATTTTCTTTACCTACTCTGAGGCTAAGGAATTCACTAAAACAGACATTATTTAGATTAAGTATGCTGACTTTGTAATCTGCTTGCGTCTTGGTCAAGTGCGAGTCGGACATCTGCACGAGGGTTCCGTACCATACTTTCAAGCTAATTACTCGTAGCATGTCTAGTTTAACGTAGATGGGTCACACGGAGCGTAATTATGAATCGATTGAAAGCTTATTAATCGGTTCCGTATCTTAAACGCTATGGTGGAATTGGGATGCCTATCCGGAATAGCACGTTGCCGCCGCCGCTCGCTTCTTAGCCTTAAGCTTTAAATGGAAGGATATAATGATGTGACGGAACTTGCCAATGAGAATACAATTAGGTAGCTAAAATCGACTTCCGAACTATGTTTACAATTTGGCACCTTATTCCTTTGTGATAAGGCGAAAAACAGAAAAACTATATATCATCATCATAATCATATCAGCCGAAAGACGTCCACTGCTGGACATATGCCTCCCCCAAAGAGTGCCAAAATGACCGATCCTGCGCCACCCATTCTATATATAGTTCTGTGTATAGTAGTATAGAATATATAATTTTTTCGCCTTACCAGCTAAGTCTCATATCAGGGAAATTCTTTTTCTCTATTTTCACCCAAGCAGAGCTCGGCCACTCAGGTATATATGTATGTATGTATGTGATACATACATTTATAGTATAAAATGGCATATAATTTGTAATCCTATGCGTATAAAAGAAATATGAGTAACTAAAATACATTACTTACAAGCAGGACTCGCAATCGAGGGGCCATCCAGGAAGCACGGCAGTCAGTACAATAAGTACAATTACCATAGAATTATTATTAGTAGCATTTTTTTATATCATGTATTTTGCAAACAAACACACGGTTTCGGAAGCCTATGGACGCTTGCTACTAAAGAGGATTCACCACCGTGCATTGCCAACTCTTTATTGATTTGAAGATTTGGAGAATGCTTAGGGTTCATTTGAATTAACTCACAGATATTCACGAGTTTACGATATAATATTGCTTACCTATACTCGTGTTATTCTTTGTAGATTAGGTAAGTAGAAATCGACACAAAATAGGCTTAAATCGCAAGGCATGGGTTTTCGGTATATTGAACCGATATATAGTTAGGATAGTGTGAACACGAAATTTTGGTTTAAAAGTCATAAACTATGCTACTTTGACCATCAAGATGTAGTACACTTTAAAAGATAAATAAATTTACCACAATTTGAGTTAAGCCACAGGTCTATAAACTCAAGCGATGGCCCTTTAAAGATGGTCTATTTTCCCGAAAATTGTCAATTTTAAGTCATGGTCCCGTCCGGATCAAAATATTGGCAAAATCCCTCGTCCAATGATAAAAATTGTTGGATATAAAGTTTTGTTGATATGTAATTTTCTTTCATACAAACCATCTATAAATTCTGTAACACTACACGCACAATCTTGAAAATACGAAAAAAAGGTAAAAATGGCTTTTTTGAAGAATTGAGTGCAAAAGGCCTTTGAGTACCTACCTTTAGTTTGTGTGAAAGTAGCCAAGTACCAATGGAAAAGGCAATAAATAATCATCATCATAATCAGCCGAAAGACGTCAACTACTGTACACAGGCCTCCCTCCAAGATTGCCACAATGACCGGTTCTGCGTCACCCGCATCCAGCGGACTCCCGCGACCTTCACCAGGTGATCAGTCCGGTCCCCACTCGAGAACCTTTGTGCCCCAACGGCCATCGGTTCTACGTGATTTAGGTTTAGATTTATTTATTTCGAGATAAAAATTACAATATAGGTCTTTATCACGATCGTCAATAATAAGTATTAAAAATAAAATAATATTCATAATTTTAATACACAAAGTGGAAATTGTATCTCCAATAAAGGATTGTTATTTAACAACTAATAGACACTTACTATTAAACAGAAATAAACAATGTCAATTTATGCATTAGGTACCTAAATTTAAAAGTTGAATATACAATATAAATGTTACACAAGAAATAATATCAAATGTGCAATGTGCCCCGCCCTATGCCACTTAAAAGCAATACTATCAATCATGTAAAAACGATAGTAAATTATTTTGGTTTGGTTCAGCTAGAAGCTTTTCTTCAGGTTCTTCCACGCTTTCTTCCTCAGGTTCTTCAGTTTTTTGAGTTCGTGTTGTGCCTGGGTTTTCTCAAGATCGTTTTCATCATCGCCTATCGAAATCAAAGCGGTGATTTCGAATAATTTTCCTGAGCAAATTAAGCATAGAACTGAGCATTTGAGCTTAGCTCTCTGGTGGTTGGTGGCAAATGTGCATACAAAGCCCTTTGAATACCTATACATTTGTCAGTATAGTAACACCAAATGTCTCATTATTTGATAATAAATTTTTACCTATTTTAGTGTTTTCGAGATTGTGATTGAATAATTAGTCTCACAGACCTATCTGTGCTTTAATGAAAGCAAATTAAATTGAGTATAACTTTATTACTAATATTTTTTCTCATAGCGCGAGGGATTTATGATATGTTTTGGTCCAGACGGGAGAATTTAAAATCGACGAAGTTCGGAAAAAATATATTATTTTCGAAAGGCAATAGCTTCGTCCCTTTAGAGCTTACAGATTTGCAGTTTAGTTCAAATTGTAGGAATAGGGAACTTGCATCTTTTTTTTTTATTGCGAAAATCAAATGTATAATTTAGCATTAAAACAACTGTAGCACTAATACTTTCATATGATTTATTTTTCCGATGTTATATGCATTTGAAATCTGCACGCGCCGGCACCCCCCGAAAACGCTCTATATTAAACTGGCTTATGCTATGACGTCACAACATATATTCTCGGCGCGTTTACTATGGAGTAAGTCATTAATTTGCAATTATCTCCACAACATTTGCGTTTAAGTCTATACTTGATATACAAAATATCATTTTCTGTGCCAATTCAATATTCTGTGTAACTGTTATGTTATTTTATCAAAACAATAATATTTTTTTTTTCGTCATTTTAACGTGAGATAAAACTAATACAATCGTTTTTTTTTCTTCTGTATGATATTTCTACGTATATCCGCATCGATTGAGTGCAATTTATTCAAAATTGAAGTCCCATGCAAGTTCCCCATTTTAATCAACTTTAAAATTCAGGCGTAAATGTAAAAAAAGTCCTAAAATTTCGCAGTTTTACGCGCGTTAACTGATCCATAAAACAAAACCAAATAAGTTACTGCCAACATTTTCATTTTTGGTACAAGCTTTTATTGCTTACGGTACTTTTCTGTGTATTGTATTGAGACGATTCTAAGGAGCTTAAACTCAACGTGGTTACGTCGGTTAAATACTGAATTCCCATGGCCACCTTCTGTCTCCATGATCAGATCAGCTCGATGGTACCATAATATTTAATTGTTATCCAAACTATACTAATACCCAAAATTTCAGCTCAATCGGATAACGGCAAGTGACTGAAAAATGGATTGCAAATTTTGACGGACAACTTACATAGATACTTACATACCTACATACAACCAGGTCAAGTTAATATTAAGCTTGTAAAAACCAGAACTACATCGTGCTTTGCGTTTTTAATGTCGAATTCTACAGTCCTAACAACGCGTCGCTTTGAACCAGGTTCATTGGATGTGGTACTGGGGAGCACCGAAGAGTTTTTATGATCTTCATGAATATATAAATGACTTCCACTTAGCACTAACAAATTACTATAATTATGTGATTAGTGTATACCCTTTGATGTAGGTATCACCATCACCTGCGACTACATTACTCACTTTCGGTTTGCTGACGACACTACTTACCGTACATCACAATCATAGAGGCATCAGGGGGTGTCAGTGACAGTGATTAAAGAGTACTTAATACGTAGGTATTAATATATGTAGGTACGAGTTTATTAGGTCTATTTAGTATAATTATATTCTGGCCTGATATTGGTTTACGGGTATACCTAATACATTCGTGTTACACTTTCATAATAACACTTACAACAGCAGCAGAAACCGAATGTATAATTATGTTTTAGGACGGTATTTTATACTTAGTATCTGCATATTATTTGTAGTACCTACTTTTTTGCATTCCCACACTATAAAACTAAGGAGCAAAATAAGGATTACCTAATATATATACCTACCCAGTAACGTACAAATAGGTACGTACCAACAAGGCTCGATCATTCTGACTGACGTGATCGCTTAATGGCCCCTCTATTGTGATGAGTTGAGACTTGAGAATTAAATTGAATTTTCAAATTTAATTGTCCATCCAGGCTCAAGCCCCCAAAAAAGCCAGCTCGATCTGAGTCCTTAACATAACGTAACCCCTTTTGTCAAGCAATGATCATAAATTTTCGCTTGCTTATTTTCATGAAATTTTGCACCTTAGCGAAGACCGAATAGAGTTGCTATGACATTGCCAATCTAAAGACTGATCTATTGACTTATCAATAGTATTTATAAGTCGCTTAACTTCAAACTCGGGTAAATCCATTCGACCCTAACAGCAAATATCTACCTTATCACCTTTGCTTAATAGCAAAATCGCATGATTTGACAGATGGATTAACCCGGGTTTGAAATTAAGCGACTCATATTTCATTTACCAAAATGTACCTAAGAAACATACGCAGAATCATCGCAGAATAAGAAAATGTCAACAAGTCTGACATTTTTCAATAAGATGTTTTGACAATTTCACTTTCTGTAATGAGGTTGGTGACTGATTTAAATTTATAATATCACGAAAGAAAAAAAATACCGAGGTCAGTGACCTGTCACAGTAAAGTGAGATAGTGTGCGTGAAATGTAGCGGTGTGTGTTTCTGGGGAGAATTACGATAATGTTGCGCCGCCTAGTAGGTTTTTCGTGTCGCGTATGTAGCTTCACCCGAGATGCCTCACCTTAAAGACTAACATACATACAAAAATATTATAAAATTAAAAACTAATTATTGAGGCGACATAACAGCGTGGCTCTGTTGTGTCGTCAAGTCCGGTGTAGCATTCGGTAGGTTGCCCCGGAACCGCCGAAACACGACACCCTTCGGCCAGAAGTCAGCACACGCGATCAAATGAAAATTTGAACAAACGATACAGTTGGGAAATGAAGTTTAATGATTGCGATAGGATACTCCAATAAATACTTGTGCTTGTCCCTAACTCACTTCACGCTTCGCTATGTCGAGATTAGAATAACTAAGCGTCTATAGGGGACACTCACAATAGTTTACCTGAACGAATGTTAAAACATTCAAAAAGCACTTCGGTCGCTGGGTTTGAACCCCGGCTCATCGACTCCAAATACCGCCGTCTGTACCCCTAGACGAACTTGTCACTTCCCGTTATCCAATTGAGCTGAAATTTGGCATGCATATGTATATCGCATGACAATCATCATAATGACTTGGAGCTGATCTGACGCTGGAGCAGGAAGTTGGCCATAAAATTTTTCGCTATTTATAACACTCTATCTTTGTTAATACAGCGGTGACATACCTACCTATCTTGCGTTAACTTCGCACCCATGGGAGAAAAGCTACCCGATACCCTCGCATTTTACTCCCGATTAATCGAACAAAGTTCCCAGTAAAACTACCTAGTTAAGTTCATACATGTTAAACAAAAATTAACTCAGTGTCAGTTTTGTAACGACAATTAAGTATTTAGTTAGTGTAACAGCTGGGTATTAGCAACACCAGTGAAAGTCCAATAATCTTTTTGGGTAATATTCTGTGAAATACTTGTTCGATCAAAAACATATATTGATTTCATTCGCACCAGCCTACTATTATATTTTCACGCCACTGTTCGGAAATGTGGCAATAGATGGTCTAAAACCAAGCTGGAAAGTAGGCAATAGCTGTAGCACCTGAACCACCACTACTACAATGTTTCATTAATTATACATTTTCGCGGAACTTTTGGTGTTCATTTGATATAATACCTACTTAATAAGCAAGGCGTTTAATACGTTGAGGTTAGTTATAAGTTATAAGTATGCCTACTCTGCCATTGAACAAACTCCTAATAATAGAAATCTCGAGTATGTTACGGGTTTGTTTTCGAACTCATATCTAGGCTAAGCTGTCGACGTGGATCCGCCGTATAATGCTCAGGAACTCATTATACACTAAACTCACTAATCAGGAAATTAGTTAGGGATTAAACTGGCGCAGTTGGCTGGTTCGCCGCTGAAATGGGCAAGTTTTTACGCTTGCGACGTACTTATATCGGTAGATGATAATTAAATCTAAGTTATTCCGTATTGAGAAGTGAAATTTTAAATTTCCGACGTGGAAAAATTTCGGTGAATATCTTCCGTGAGTAGAAATTTACCTAAGTTTTCGTGAAAAAATCCAGAAAACTCTGAGAACATTTCTAACTTTTTGAAGATTTTCTGCAACGTGTAGGGAAAGTACTAGAAGGCTCTTCTGCCATTTTTGCTTCCTGTGCAATAATAGTACATTATTGCCGTGGCCGGGAAGGAGACAATTGCAGGCTGAGTATTTTGTTTAAACGGACGAGCTTGCGAGTCCGTTTAATTATAATACGAAGCCTGCAATTGCCATTCCGGCTGAGGCTAATATAGTGCTTTTCTCAAAAATGGGGTTTAATACTTAAACGTTTATTTTAGACAATGCATATTCCTCCCAACTGCCCAGAAGTTCACCCAATTGAGCGATATTGGTCTATCATGAAACGACACCTCTAAAAAAACGTCAAAGCTGCCACCTCAGTTGAAAACTTAAAAAAAAAGTGGAACAGGGCATCATCAAATGTGTCAAAAGTGATCGTCCAGAATTTAATGAGACACATCAAAAAGAAAGTTAGGTTGCAGGCAAAATATATAAAATACGACGAATTCATTCAAAACAATTCTTTATAAAGACCTTATTTTTCAGTTTCTTTTTGTTTTATTATCAGTTTTCACACAGAATAAAAATAATACCATTTTGAAGTTGTCTACTTTCTTTCCGGTACGGTCCTTACCTACTACCTACTAATGTACTAGAATTAAATTAGAATTATAATTTTTTATATTTTCATTTCATTTATATCAGTGTCAAACTTAGAATAATCATTAGAGAGGTATTATTTAATGCTGTATAGTGTGCGATTCAATCGTTTTTTTTTTTATTGTTTTTCTCTAATAAGTTTTGGTTAAAATCACATTGAGTTCCAGACGCACTATGTAAACGGAAATGTTCTGTATAGGTAGTTATAAATATCGAAAACTGATTATTTGAGTTGATGATTGAGTTCAGTATAGGTTGCAGTTGTATCCATATTACTTTCCTTAGCAATTGAGACCAATTAGAACTGATATTGATATCTAAATTTTAAAATTCAACTTAACATTCTTGTACATGGGCGTCGCCAAGGGGGGAAGGGGGGGTGCAGAGTGTGAAAAAAAAACTGTCGCAAGCGGCACCAAAGCGGCACGTCCGTCCGACAGAACAGCGGCGCTACCTCGAACTTCGTATATCTCCGTCTCTGTCGCACGAGTACCGTGTTTAGGCCACGAAGCTTGCTGAGTAGCCTGAGTAAGGTACGAGATTAAAAAGCTTGATTATAACACTATTGTGAACAATACGCTGGACTCGACACGTTTTTGTTGAAGAATTAAAAACGTTTTTTCGTTCATTTAATTGTCGAACAAGCGCTGGGATTACAAATGAAATGGCTCAAACTTTGCAACCCTTTTTAGCCCCTTAGGCGTGGAATTTTCCAGAATTCTGAAAGTACTTTATTTGTATTCTAATAAGTTATCATTGTACAAAGTTTTAAGTCTCTAGCTCAAAAAAAAAGTTTTCCCGATACAAACTTTGCACCCCTATTTTACCCCCTTAGAGTACGGGTAATACGCTGAAAGCACTTTATTTGTATTCTATTAACTAATTTTTCTACAAAGTTTTACGTCTTAACTTTTCTTTAGCTCTTCATTTGACGCAGTTCTATCACATTGTAAAGTTTCGTAGTAATCAGGAAATTCAGATTTATTGTTAATATTAGCCATTACGACAGTGATTTGTTTCTAATGTGAGGAAACTGTGTATACACACGATTTGCACATATCATAACTTTATTGTAGCGCGAGGTCTACAAATTCAAAGCGAAACTTCAAAGTTGATAAGTTTGAATCTCAACGGCGCATTGTCAATGTTCTTTATGAAGAATTTAGCAACAACGTCAAATAATTATGTATTGAGTGGGCAGGGACAAGAACAGGTCCTTCTTCAGGAGTGCAGTTATTTTCTTCTTAGTCCATTTTAAAAGGAACGTACCTACATTTTATTATTCACCAACACGAATTAAATCTTAATAGGTAATAACAACAAGAAAAAGTTGATTGACCCCTGTACATCATCCCTGTGGATTGGATATACGATCTACCTATAGAAAGATGCTTACTTGAAAGTCATCAAGTTCCTTCTCTGTTTCCAAACTATTGAATTGTTTTGTGCAGTACGAATGTAAATC
Organism: Epinotia brunnichana; assembly: GCA_963854355.1. Classification (NCBI taxonomy): domain Eukaryota; kingdom Metazoa; phylum Arthropoda; class Insecta; order Lepidoptera; family Tortricidae; genus Epinotia; species Epinotia brunnichana. The sequence goes on along the minus strand of OY977955.1, from coordinate 2,062,081 downwards.
ACGGAAAGTAAATCAGTAAAAGTTGTTGCAGTGCTAAGGCGTTTACAAAACCATCATCAAGTTTGTAAATACTTACCAAGTTTTTATTTAATGAATGGTACGAAGCTACATCATATCAAACGTTAGAATAATGCCAATCATGTTTTATAAGAAAATCAAAGAGGCGACGAGAGATAGGGTCATAAAGAGAGTTGCACTGACAAGATTAAGGTTAAGTTACAATAGTTAAAGTAAATGAGCGCGTCTCGTCGCCATCAAACTTAATAATTTAGTCGAGCTCGAGCCTAATGGCAACCAATTTGACGTAGGAGAAAGAGACAGGGGGGGGGGAGGGTCTCTTAAAAAAAACAAAACTTTCCCTTTAGAAAAGGACGTAAGTGCCGTAAGATTTCTGTGAAGATACGACCCTTTTTAATAGGCACGGAAGTCGTTGTGCGAGGTCCGTCTTTAACTCGATTTTTTGGGTATTAATGTCCTTTAAATGTAGTTGCTTCCATACAAACATTTGATCATCTACAAAAACTGGTTCGAATGGCATCGTAAACAAATTTAAGGTCACAAGCCCATTCTATGTATTTGCTTTGTGTGCCATGTATTGTCCGGCGCGGGGGGCGCGGGGGCAGACGCGCAACTCCCACACGATCCAAGAACGTTGTGCCAGGTATAAATTGTAAACAATGCTTCAAAGCAATTTGTGTGCTACGCCTGAGGGTCTAGCTGAGTTCCTCGCTGCACGGCTATTATAGGACGGCCCGCGAGCTGTATCGCGGTGACATAATAGACTGTCCGTCTCTTTCTAAGCGTTTTAATTAGTAAGAGACTGATAGTGACTATGTCGCCGGGATCGTACTGTGATAGCCGTGCAGAGTATAATCTTGGAATACTCTGGTGATGACTAATGACGCTTGCGTGGTTGTATCGGGGATTTCCTCCGGATTATCCAAGGCTCCGATCAACGAGGCAACGGTCAATTTAAAAACAGGTTATTGCCTTGGATGTTCCCCGGCCAAGTCCCTCGCCGGCCTCTTTTATACAAGCGCATCAATCAAATGTTGACGAGATTGACAACTTCACTTTCAGATCAGTGCGAGTGGAGGGCGTAGCTTGTTTTATTGCGGAGTTCCTATGGCCACCTTCCAGCTCCAGCATCAGATCAGCTCCAAGTCATCATAATATTGCATTGTCATGCGATATACATATGCTTGCTAACACAAGCCTCATTGAGCTTGCCTAGGACCTAGGCTTTTGCCTAGTTCGATTTGTGTGAGATTGTACCCTAATATTTATTTAATATGCAGGAAGTCACCGTAACAAAAGGTTTTTCGCGAAATGATTGGCCCTCGAAATAGAAGACCTCGTTGACAGAATCTAATATCATCGGAAAGACAGACTCAGACCAGACTCCAGAGTCCATTGGCTTGGTCACCTTGAAATGATGGATTAAGATCGTAAAGTGAAGAACTGAAGAGAGCATACCGTGGCTGTCCGGAAGGTTAACCAACCGGTCGGGTCCGGTCGGTCGGTCGGATGTCCAAGGTATCGTTGGAGCGACATGGTCGAGGCATATCTGCGCGAACTCCAAATCGACAATAGGGGTGTAGACACTAAATAAAATAATGAATAATGTAGTATTCTCTCGAAAAAGGATTAACTTATTGGGTGTTTGTGTAATTGTCGTGTAGTATGGTTTTTTTGACAGATACGATTATCTGGTCTGTCTGATTATTGAGAAAAAATAATCCTATCTTAACTATATCAATGGTAGGTAAACAACCGGATACTTCCCTACAAAACAAACCGATTGTGTTCACTATTTGAATAATAATCGTCATATAATTATAGCGAGTCGTACTAAACACCGGTTTAGTATTCATTACCGAATGTCGGACAAGCGAAACAATGGGTCATTACACTCTTATCGGTGATAAAACGATGTATTAGCGGAAATTGTTTCGTTAGGTCAAGACGGGCACTAGATTGTTAGAGGCCTCGCCAGTCGGGGCATTTTGTGGTATTTGAGTCCCCCTGGATGCCCCCACTGGGTTGGTTTTTGAGGTAGTTAGTGAAGGCTGCTAAGACGCGGGGGTTTGACGTTATCTCCACTATTGGGTGTTTAAGCGGACCGACAACGGGTCGGTCCAGGGCGGGTGTTAGTTTATAGTTTGAGCCCCGGGGAAGGATAAAGGGTAGTTTTTATATCTGAGGGGCTGAAATTGGGGGTGGAAATTTGTATGGAGCTACTTAAAATGCCAACCGGATATCTGATGTTAATATAGCTAAACTATCATAAGTAGATCTACCTTTACGGAATCCAAACTGACTATCAGCCAGTAACTTATTGCTTTCAATAAAAAAATCTAATCTATTTTTAATCAAGTGTCCTGTAATTTTAGCAAATACTGAAGATAAAGCAATAGGCCTATAAGAATATCGCTTACTTTTGTAATTATGTATATGGATTTAACGTTGTATAGGTATCTCTTATTTGGGAATACTGTAGTACCTACAGTATTTTTAAGTTAGAGTAAGTTAATGGAACATCACACTCACTAAATCTTTAACCAAAGGTTTGCAATATAATGCCGATAATCGTTGGAATGATACCAACAACGATTTTCGATTTCCTCAGAAAAGTACTTTATATTTCTTTATGACCAAATTGTGCAATTTAAATTTAAAACAGGTGTTTTAGTGAATGATTTATTATTATATTATGATATTTGTAAATTTAAATATTAATCGGAAATAAGAATACTGCCTTCAGTGCCCCCTATTACTTTCATTGTGACTTCGGTTGTAATGTGCTTTTACTATAATGTCAGGTAACGAGGACATATTTTTCTGGACAAACTCGGGATTTCATTAGTTCCGCAGAGGGCTATAACGGGTAATATTTGAATAAGAGACAGAACAATAGACGGTTGGGATGACTCTCATGGAAGAGAAAAGTCGGAGAGAAGGTGGAAGCTCTCCTTGATGGAGAAATAATCGCGAGCATGGTGTGGGGTGACGGAAACCGAGAACCGAAATTGCCAGTCCCCAGTTACAGAATAACCCCAAATCAACTGTACCTATATGTTGGCTGATAATAATCGAGGAGCTCCGTCAATTCCTCAAGGATCTCAGAATCACCTTTGGCACTACATTAGTTGCTACTTAAACGAAATCATATCAGAATATATGTGACGTAATTTACATCATTGAGGAGTTCCATAAGTGGTATTCATCAACAGTTCCACTTCACCAAATGTTTGGTTCAATACCTCATTGATTCCATCATCCAACAAGCTTTTTGAAAACAATAAGACCAATCTGGAAATATACACCTTAAAATTAAAAAAAATATGTACGAATCGGTTCATAAATGACGGAGTTCTGAGGTAACAAACATTTAAAAAAACTTATAACCTGTTTGAGAACCTCCTCCTTATTTTGAAGTCGATTAAAAAGTTAAAATAGTTTCTAGGTACAATAAGTTTCATTAACAATTTTACCTACGCTACGGAGGCAAAAATAATATTACAATTAAAATGAAATTGAGAACCATTCGTCCAAAATGAAGGACTTTAAGTGAAATTTTACTATACTGGATGTGGATTATGTTTTTTAATAAGTTACAGCAGGATCTTAAGCGGACCTTGAAGTTCGTCTTCGGTCTCATATCAAATAACTGGGATGGAGGTGATGAAAAGGTACTGCTTCTGAGTCTTTTTGGCCTTCCAAAGAAGTTCGGCCTTCAGGCTTCTGCCAGAGCTCACTGGTGTTCTATGGTGCCTTAATTTATCCCTTTCTGCCGCAGAAGTAATGCAGTCTTTTGTAATTTTAAGAAGGTTCCTAACTCTGGGTTTCCTTACGTGCGAGATTTATGGAAGGATATTGCATCGATCTTACTTCGTCTTTGGTCTTCGATCGGCCGGGGCTCAAGGCTCTGTTGAAAAGAAAAGCCTTTTGCCTAAAAAAAATAAAATTAAAATCATAGATTGTACACATAATATATAGATACCAAAACATAATTATAAAGAGTGTATATTCGCCAACAAACTGTGCTCGGTTTCTATTTTAAATTGAGTGAGCGGTGTGTTGACACAAACTACATTTTGTTTGTTATTTTTAAATTATCTAAATACGCACGCTTCTTTCAGCACCTCTTCATGTTTTCGTGGTTTTTAAACGTGAAACATGTTTTGCCAATCAAAACAATACCCTATTTGTTTGCCGAAACCGGCAAACTTGTTAGATGTTTAAAAACATGGAAAACAGGGGAAATACGGAAAAAACTAATTTTCCTAGACATGAGACCTAGCTAGATAGCACCTAAATGTAAGTCTTCATATAATTTATTTGCATTGTGTGGTTTTAGACAATTTCTAAAATATAGAACAGAACTGCGGCGTGTAAGCCAAGGGGGAAACCACCACACTACATTTCCCTAAAATGGACTAATGGAATAAGAATAAGAATAAGTTTATTTTGGAACATGAACAGGCATATACATCATAAGTAATTATAAGGCTTAGATAAATTAATACCAGCTTGGAAAACTTTAACAGGTGACATTTAACCTGACTAACCCATTCATGGCTAATGACTAGAGACCGGAATTTTGTGGCATTTTTGAGCTGTCATAGTGACTGCTCATTTCTCGATGGTAGTATACGTGCATAATTTCAAAATACATATGTCTCCCAATAATTGATGAATCATCTATCATCTTCCTAACGCTTATATCGGTTGCATCCGAATTTAATGAAAAACTTGATATTCATTATTCATTTATCTTGTTTAACTGTGTTTGATATTTATTATTAAAATCAAAATACAAAGCTTTACCGATACCTCCTGAACAGAAGAAAAATTAAATTGATTTCAGCTTTTGTTTTTGTCTAGTTGGCTATGCTTTGCGTGATGAGATGAAATAACTGCCTTGATAACACTCAATTTTATTTATCAATTTATATTTGACTAGTTGCCCGTGCGTTTTGAAGTCGGTTAATAAATAAAATTGATTGAAATTTACTGAAGTTTCGCCAGAATGCTCGCTAAACCGCTCCTGTTTATTTTGTGAGCTTTTACCTGTAATGTCACATTTGTTACAATTTTAAAAGCAATTTGATGAGAAAATTAACTCCTTGGTTGATAATGAAACATAGGTACATATAGGTTTATACCAAGAACACAAGAAGCCTTTCACGACTCTCTTTAATATGCCGGTGAGTTCATCGGGGGATGTCGCGCCGTGTGTCTGACCAAGGCTTAAACGCGTCATGGAGGTTTTATGACGTGGATTTAGATAAACTAATTATAAAGGGCGGACAGTGGATGCGTGGTCGCCACTCAAAAACCTTTTCGCCCCAACGGCCATTGTCGGTTCTACGTGCAATGGATTGACATAGGTAGGCTAATATTAAAAAAAAAGTTAGGGTTTCTTGAAAAATCTTTTGTATTTACTTGTTGCTGTGTCAGTTAAAATGTCCCGACTACTATAGAGTAATTAATTTAAGTTGGACAAGTCGCCATGTTTGGGCCCCAACTTGCGGAGTCTCTGGAAAAGACAACACGTATATGCATTCAGCTAAATTGCAAGATAATATACATTAAGGCGTATGTGGCCCTCAAAATGTCTCGCTCGTTAATATTAGCACTGTATCACAGAATGTTTGAATAAAAATCATTTTGCCAAAAGGAATGATAATATCGATAAAGTAAGATTTGAGATTTTTTTTTTTTATATAGTTGTTATTTATTAGCCTCTTTTTAAGCATCAAGTAATAAATAAATGTCCTAATATAATTCAAACATTCTCTTTTAAAAATGAATTATTAAATTATAAGATTATTTCTTATAAATACAAATACAAATATCTTTACTCTGCATAAATGTGGTAGTACGAGTACATAAGACGGTATCATCGAATAAATAAGTTCAAAACACATTTCACCAGCAACTGGCGTGCAGAATCTAAAAAAAAAAGTACCGTAAACCCGGGTTACTTTGGCCATGGGGGGCAACATTGCCCACCCGTGAATAAACACTTTTTAATAATCCAATATTCTTACAAACAATACCACACGCTAAAGCAACGTTAGTTTTAACGTATCATAAATAGTTAAAACTCATTAAAATAATAAGAGTTTTAAGGATGGGCAATGTTACCCCCCAGGGCCAAAGTAACCCGGGTTTACGGTACCTAAACACATCAAAACAAAAGTAGCCGGAAATTAAATTATAATGTCATAACCAATTCAATACCCTAAAATTAAATTATAGTGTCATTAATAATAATGTCATATTGTCACTAAGAACCTAAATAGGTACCTAAAATAAAAATAATAAAAACCTACAGTTTTTTTTGTTTATAGCGCTTGCGCGTCATCCATGCCCCTCGGGGCTCGGACCTAGTCATCAACGGCACCATTACCTACTCTATAACCACTGTTTACAACCTTGGTTTATTTCAACGCTCTGAGCTCCTTGTTATAACTGTTCTAAGTATGTCACCATGAAATTGTTACTTTTACACAGACTCTGCACATAACGTACACATTACATACACACTACATACACAGACACACACATAAACAATTAGATATATCCATGCATACACTTTACCATACTCAATGATACATATAGATGTAGAAACTTGAATAGTTTTTCAAAACTTGTTTCAGCTAAAAAAAATTCTAACAGCAAAATGCTGGTATAAAATAAAGATCTCATTACCTACTTTTATTATTTATTTTCCTCTCAACTCTCCGTAACGTTCGTCAATAAAACTCGACCACGAAAGGCTCTTCCCGGCGCAATGATCTACTAAATTAAACAATATTATAATATAAATATACTAGTATTTTTTAAATTGTAATATGTATACGTGTTTACAACAATGGTGGGAACAATATGCAAAAAGTTCAAAACGCGTGGGCAGTGTACAGTTATCTTTTGGTCTAAGTTAACTACTGGCCGGTCCCCATGCGGGTCCGCGCCGCCGCAACTTTGGTATAACTCGTTTACTCTGGACCACCTAATTTGCTTGCTCACTACACACAACAGTCAACTTGTCATTCTAATTTATATGGACATTTGTACGTTGGGCGTTTCTCGAAAAACGTGACGTGGGGTTTTTTGCTATCTTATAGTTGGTAGATTTGTAAGTAGGTGTAGGTAGTGAGTAAGTAGGAGTACCTGAAGATATCAAAAATATCACGAAAAAGGCATTCATCGATATACCTCAAATATAACTATAAAAAATAATAACATATAATTTTATATAAATGTCGAAATAGTTTATATGGACTAGCATAACATAGATAAGCACTAAAACATAAACATACATACGTAAATTAATTAATTAAAAATACTGTATAACTATAAAATAAATGAAAAAGTAAGTAAATCACATTGTATAAGTATTTAATGTCAATATAGTTAGGAATTTACATCTAACCAAGCTGAACTGATTGCAGGGGGTATCCCCCTCAGCACTCCTTAACTAAGCATAATCTTAAAATTATAAAGATTCATTTAGTTAAGAAAATGTCTGTACACACAGTTGCTCTTTATGAAAATAAGCAGTTTAAACTTTTTTTTTTTTTATATAGCAATAAATGCGATTTAAAAAAAAATATTAAGTTCACTAGCTTTTGTTTTATTTCCAGGGATGGTTTTATGCTATCAAATACATCCAAAAGCCAAATTCACAATGAAATACATAGGTTTATCCTCCTTTAACAAAGTAGACTAAAGAACTTACCAAATCTTCATTTTCAGGCTATACGCGCAATTCACTTGCGGTCGCTACCGCGGTAAGGCCAGGATAATAACGTTCAACCCTTCATGTCTCAGTATGTGATGTGGCCGATGCATTTAGTTCTGCGTTTTTCTATAGCGGATATTATCTGCCTTCTTGACCGTTTTAGCATAGTTGGTAGTCACCCTGCCTACGAATCAAGAGGTCCTGGGTTCGAATCCCGGTAAGGGATTTAAATTAACGTTTGCATTATTGCTATATTGCTATATCTTATTTGCTGCGCCCAACAGGGTACATGATGTGATACCATACTTTATTTTAAGACCACTGCCAGTCTCTTGGAACCGATCCCACACATTTTGGATGGCTCGGCGAGAGAAACCCAACAAAAAAGCTACAGACCGCTGCACATACGTAGATTTCCCCAATCTAGGCGGCCAAAAACATTTTATCGTATAATCGAGTTTAATATGGGATATTTAATAAAAAACCTTGTATTCTTTTATAATTAAATATTATTTCAATAAATAAGTAAAAAAAAAGAAATAATTTTTTTTATATAAAATTTTTATATCAAAAATTAATTTAAGCTATAAAATACACTTTTGCATCTTAGTCATTTTCATATACAGTATAAAATAAATAAAAGTATACAAAAAACATAAAATTTACAGAATATGAGAATACTTTTATTATCTATTCGGCTCAGCAGCCATTAATAATTCCATTGCTTCGCTGAAAAACGTCTTGTGTGCCCTTTTGTTTTTGGTCCTCGTACTGCTCAAAAGTGGGTCCGAGGTTAGCAGTAGCCTGTGGCAAATGTCCAGGTTACACGCTTCCCTAGAAAACTTTCTCGCATAGTTTTGCCTGTAACTCCGAAAATGCTTATTCCGGGCTTCTGCCGCTTCCTCAGACAGTTGACCGATTGGCAATATCGCGTTTTCTATAATTTTAGCACCATGTATTAATACTTTGTGCATAGTTGGCGTCATGGGATGCCAACCATATTCATTAACGTACAGCTTAGCCGTGTCCAAGGCATATGCGTCGTATTTTGTTGCATCAATTTTGTGCCCACTTGAAATTGTCTCCAAAATAACTTTACACCTATGAATTAATTCGTGATTAATCCCTGTAATCTCAGCAGCCAACTGCGTGTTTTCAAAAAATTTTCGACTTGTGTTTCCGTCGTTAGTATTTCCAAAGTTTGCCTTAGGCATATCTATCAACAGGCCAGCTTCTGCCCGAAATCTCTCCTGAATTTCCGTTTTTCTTTGCTTTTCTAACTCTTTTTCTTCCTGAGTCTTCCTTTCTCTGTACTTTTTTACAGGTAGCCTGTACGCCAAATGTAAAATGCTTTCAAATATACGTATTCTCGCATGTAATACTGTAATGCCAAACTCTATGGCCTCGGCACTTGTAGCTTTACTTTTCGATAGGTCGTTAAAATCGTTTGATGTGCCTCCGCATATGTAACATTTTATGGTAGACTTCGTGTTTGTGGCCGCGTTGCATACTTTGCCATCAACCATTGTCATTTTTAAAATGTGTCCAGAGACATATTCTTGGCCGTTAAGTTTTCCTTTCTTGGATTAAGGGACTTGGCAGAATTTCGTATGTTCCTTATTTCTTCCTTGGTCACATCAGTAGATTCCTTCACAAACCGAAATCTTATAGGACGGCAAAATCGTGAAGATGAAGAAGTTGGATTTTGCCACAAGACTTTACTGTTTTCTTCTCCACAAACAATTTGCAAAGGTACAAAAGAACTTAAAAATATGTTTGCGTCTAAATCGGCATCGTCGGAAAACGTTTGTTTGAATCGTGCTTGTTGTGATCCGTCACAACCCCATTTGCAAATTATCCTTAATGATTGCCTTTCACTTTCACTGAGTGTTATCAACACATCTTCTAAATATATAGATAAGCGCGTAATAGTATGATCTAATGGGCTTTGAAGTTCCATTTCTGCGCAGGTAGCAGAGACACGCAACGCACTTTCTGGTGGATAACATTCCTGTTTTGCCTTTAACAAGAGATCATAACACGGGTAATGTCTTGGGTTAGTAGCCCTTATTATTTCGTATTGTCGCCGAGTAAGATCGGCTTCCACAAACATCTGGAGTGCTTCAAAAGGAGACAATGGTGCGATTGATTCTGATTCCTTATTACAGCATTTCTTGTACTTAGTGGCTCGTGTTGGAGAATTCTTTATTTCCTTGAGGACTTTTGAAGCATCTCTTTTTCCACCTGTTTGTAAACACACTTGTGCAGCATGGACTTTGATATCATCATCTACAGTAGCTCGGATTTCTTCTGTTTTCCTCCTTTTGGTCCGTTCACTCGATTCCGCAAATAATTTGTTGGGACGACCCTGCCGATGAATCGTTTCACAAGGGATTTCGAAGGTTTCTTCCAACCAAGCCTGATTTTGAGTTTTGCAGTTATCCACCTTTGCTTTATTTGTGCCTTAAAGTTCGAAAACTTACGTTTGAGGTTCTTTTTACTTTCTTCGGTGTGGCCATAACACTCCAAGAGATTATTTTCCAATTTCTCCAAATTTTTACTGAAACTTGGTAAATTCTGTTCTTTTATCTGTTCATACAAATATTTACGAGTCACTTCTTTAATACCAGAAGCACTGGATAACTCTGAAATAAAAAAAACGAATTATGTTAAAGTAGAAAAATGTGAAGACGTTTTAGAGTTTTTGCCCTGTTAACTTAGATTGGTTTAGAAATTGCGAGTAGCACGTAGTAGCAGCCGTTTTCACCGGTTTTGTTATGTTTAATATGTAACCAAAATTTTAAAATATTAATGGTCGCTGAGACGGACTAAAATGCATTTCAAAACAACCTTTAAACTTTGATAACTAAGAAAAAGTATCATTAAAAAAGGTCTCAACTTTAACTTATCATTTAGTATGAAAATAAGGTGAAAAGAATAAATTTTATGAAGCAAATACATAGATTCTTACCTGATTTATTAGAATCCATCACGTTAACGTCACTTTAGATCGTAAAAAAATAATGATGAACTTTGTAAGTAAGAGTAAATTTAACGCGCTTAAAACTGATATGCACACTGCTAGCGATGATCTAGTTTTGAATACCTGTTGATAAGCACATGCTTTATCAAATAAGTTAAATAGGGTGGGGGTGGGTCCCCAGGAATGTCAACTATATAAGGTAATTAGTAAATTATACCGATAATGAATTTCACTAATTGGACTTTTGGCCGCCTAGATTGGGGAAATCTACGTATGTGCGCTGTGAATGACCTTCAGCAATCAATGTAACGGCTCTGGTTGTAAGTAAGGTCGCCAGGGCTCCTGAGGATGTGTTGTGTTGAAAGTAACGGACCTGCGTTCATCTCTATCTATCTACACAAAGAATCAATTAATTTAATAAGAAACTGATTATGTCACATATTCAACTAAAGAGAAGTTGCACAATGTAATGTCATAGGAGGAGCTCAAGGCAGTGGCATATTATACAGTGTTTTTTTTTAATGGGACAGTATGGGGAAATCCGAATCTAAAGGAGATAGAGGAAAAGTGTCCAAGGAGACATTAGGTGTTTTTTTATGTAAACAAATTTGGCTCTTTAAATTTGATAATATAAAATCAAACACAAACTGTTCACTAATTTTCCCTTAATAATTGCGGTTGTAGCTCAATCGGATAACGGCAAGTGACTGAAAAATGGATTGCAAATTTTGATGGACAACTTATTTACTTACATACGAACAGGTCAAGTTAATATAAAGCTTGTAAGAATGGTTACAATATGGAGTTCTAACAAAGGTAGTAAGTTATAGGATTAAAAAAGTCAAAAAATCCTTGCATTTGATAGATAAATCCATAAAACCCATAAACAGCAACAGAAAAAAGATGATCCCATTTATTTGATATTATTATTTTTTGTAAGCACAATTTTCTTCTGAACTTCTGTTCAGAAGAAAAAGTAAACGAATCGTAAAAGCGAACGAAAAGTTTATGTACTTGGAAAGAAGTATATTTTTGGCCTTTTGAAGTACATTTTTAAGTTGGTCGACCATTACTCGGTAACTATTAATGTCTACTTAGCCGTAAGTAAGTAATTTATTTGCATATAACTACAACTTAGAAAAGTTGAAAAACCCCCGACATTTTCATTTCAAAGTTCAATATCTCAAAAACGGCTGAACCGATTTTGATGAAACGTAGCTAAGAACGTAGATTAAAAAAACCGCATTCAAATCGGTCCATTCGTTTACGAACTACGATGTCACAGACAGACACACACGCACAGACACGTCAAACTTATAATAACACCCCTCTTTTTGCGTTGGGGGTTAAAAATAGTGTACAATAAGATGGTCACAGATACAATTAGCTCAACTATTTTGCCTTTAAGACATGCAAATGTCAATAGAGATCAGTCACATTATGAAAGATATATTTTTCACAAAACTGTGGCGTCACTCCTGTCAAATCTGACGAGTTCTGCATCGCACTATCGAAGTTTCTTAAATCAGTTGCATAAATATAACATCCAAACAACTCTCATTGGACTTCAGTCCCTGAGAGATCTCTCTATTGTCGTATCTTCTACATTGGTGACCCCGACAATGAAAAAAACTTAATATTCTCTGCGCTCAGCACGCGTGCACAGTATGGCAAAGTATGCCCATTGAGCATACAGCTGGGACACGGCCGCCGGCGGCTTGTCCTCTCTCTAGTATTCTATGCTCTGAGCTAATAACGAACCTGCTACCAAAATTTCAAGAGAATCGGTTGAGAAATGCGACCTTTAGAGGGGAACAGACGGACAGGGTCATCCAGAATTCGGGCATGAACGAATTTTCAGCCCAAACTGAAGCATAAAACTTCCTTCGCTTTGTTCCCTCGTTTGATTATACTCTTTGGCCCATACAGTGTGTCTTAAAAGCGAAAACTACTTGCGTTGAATATTGCACAGTGAACTGTTTGACGTGAGCACTTCACGTGGTTTGCCATACAACGGTGAAGCGGCCTTTAGACCTGGCTAAACGCAGTGCACTAACTGGGGGATGGGAGATAAACCATCTTGCTCTAATCATTGAGTTTGAGTGCAATTAGTGCACTGCATTTATCCAGGTCTACAGGCCGCTTTAATACGAAGATAATATTAGGTACACTGATTTCCTATCTTGTCTGTATACTGTCAACTAATAATTTTTGCGCAGTAGTAAAATGATACGTATAAGCTACGGTATTCTAGTGATTCAGGCATGTGGCTGTCAAACGGTGGTCGTGGGTTCGAATCCCGGCTCGTATCACACTATTTCAGGAGACATGCCTTTTACTCCGTATCAGAATATTTAACAAGCAATATTAGCTTACAAACATTTTGAACTATGTTATTAGCTATAAGTATCATTTTGATTTTATTGTAATTTATTTCTTTTATTTTTACAAATTGTTACTGACATACCATGTAATGCACATATTACTTTATGGTGAAATAAATAAATACTTATACTAAAAATATCACTGAGTTTTTCGATACCGTTATCTTTTCAGTGAAGGAAAACATCGTGAGGAAACCAGTCTAATCTCAATAAGGTCTAGATGAGGTCTAAGGTTCCATTGTAAGCGACCACGTTTCAGTGCCATATATCATCACTGGCAACACACACTGGTCAAAGACTCTCGTCTTGAGACACTGCGGAATATTGGACAAAAAGATGTGCCGTAGCTTCCCGAACGCTGCCCAGCCGAGTCGGATTCGACGATTGATCTCTTTCTCGAAGTGGGAGTTTCTCTGCGTGATCGCATCAGAAATGAGGCTATCCGCAGCAGAATCAAGGTAACCTATTGGTTGGCTATATTTAGCCGTTCGAATCGCTAAACTTAAGTGACATTGCACGTAGAACCGATGGCCGTTGGGGCGGAAAGGTTCTCGAGTGGCGACCACGTACCGGAAGGCGCGGCGTTGGTAGGCCTCCCATAAGGTGGACTGATGACCTGGTAAGGGTCGCGGGAGTCCGCTGGATGCGGGTAGCGCAGGACCGGTCACTTTGGAACTCTTTGGCTGATATGATGATGATGATGAGGTCTAAGGTCAGATGGCAGTCGATTTCCTTAAACTAGTGCCTTTGCGGAACCTTGGGATTAGGTCTCAAAGCAGACCCCGGGCTCCTTTAGCTTAAGACGAATAGAAGGTGTGAACAGCAGTATGTGTCCCTCGGTAGAAAAACTATTTTTGTTTTGGGCGTTAACACTTGAATGCCTCGTTACGCTCAAGATTCTACTTTAGAATCCCTCGCTACGCTCAGGATTCTATTGTAGAATCTTTCGCTTCATTCAGTACAAAATGGCCTTATAATATCACCTGGCCCCGTAGCATGGATGGCGTTATCACGCGACAAGTGACAGGATAAGCGCGTCGTCTCGTTATATCGAACGGTGTCAGCCAGGGATGGGAGCTCTCCGCGCCATGGGATCATAGATAAAGTTAGTTACAGTTTGTTAGCCTAAATTTAGTAAATACTTATAACCTAATACATATAAAATATAAAATAAGGACAGTACTAAGTAGGGCTTGACTGTCAGTGCGAATTGAGGTTATCGATTGCCTCTTTTTTACTCTCGTCAATGTCACTCTTAGAAACAGATATTTACATGTAAGTATAGGTTACTTTGAGACTATCGTGTTTTTATCATTCTGAATTTTAATATCCAAAATATTAAGCTACTACATTAGGTACTGCATATTCCAAAACCTGTAGGTCGATCACGTAACGCATTGTACGCAGAACTAGGGAAAAATATATGTCAGGATTATATAAAACAAATTAAAAATTAGAGTATGTCAGATTGTCAGTACACAGAGAGAAAATAATAATAATAAAAATCATTTAAAGGCGTCTTTGTCATTTATAAAGTCGCTTATCGTGTAATAGGCCTTACTAACTAAATGGCTTTTTATAAACAACTTAAACTTATTTAATGACAAACCTTGTACATTGATATATCAAATAAGTAAATAAGGCTTTATCAGTAGCTATAGATTAAAATGAAAAATAATGCAAAATATTAGTCCAAGTTAACGGGTTGGAGTAATTACATAAAGTAACATGATACTTACATTTATTTAAATATTATAATTACAGTTGGGATGTTTGGTGGTATTGGGGTGAACAAAGAGCAAAGGAGATGTTGTTATATATTTTTGATTGAATGACTGAATGAATAAATGATTGATAAACCAATAATTAAATTTATTGGTTTCATAAACGTAAATTTATTCATTAAAATTCAGTAAAAACATAATATTTAGTTGAAATGTATAAGTTATACCTATTTAGGTTTTGAACATTTTTTAATTGGAATTAGTTTCAGTATACTACTAATACTTCAGTTTCAGTATCAGTAGTAGCATATAATATTCATTCGAATTACCCTCTTACTACGTCAATATTAATTCTTGTTTGATTTTACTTGTACTGTACAATGATATGATAATGTAGTAAATCTGCTGTTATAAACTTTAATAATTGAACGAATGACTGAATGGTAACATGGTTACAAAAAAGAGGGGAAGAGGAAGACCTCTAGCCACCTGGATGACGAATTTCCAGAGAGACATGAAGAAGATGGGCCTTACTACATAGGACGCACAGGACCGAAGAAAGTGGCACCGCATGATTGGAAAAGCCGACCCCGCGTAACGGAATAAGGCGAGGCCAAAAAAGATGAAGAATGACTGAAGGGTAAAAATAATTTATGTAGAATTTGTAATATAACTTATATTACACATCTATTTTACCTTTTTGGTTGATCAAAAAGTCCCGGCAACTAACTCTTATATCATAAAATCATCATTGTAATTTACAGTATTGCATTGCAGTTGTCGTCAAATATGTATGTTAAATATGTAACTAGTAAAATATGCGATGTATCAACAAACCTAAATTGTTTTCTCTATACACGTTCATACAATATATCGCAAAGGTGATGTATTATTAGCCGGTACTGTAATATAGAGTTTTTGTTCAGTTAATCATTTATTCAAATAAAAAAATACAATGGCGACTCCGCTGTTCGTCTGTCTGTCTGTCTGTCACCAGGCTGTATCTCACTGATACCGTGATAGTTCCAGTTTAAATTTTCACAGATGATGTATTTCTGGTGCCGCTATAACAACAAATACTAAAAACAGAATAAAATAAATATTTTTATAGATATTAATGGTACGGAACCCTTCGTGCGCAAGTTAATGAAAAATACATATTTTGCGTGTACTTCTAAAGTGTTAAGGAGTAGGTAGTGTTGGAAACACGTCTTATTGTGTACTGTAGTCGGGACGACGCTTTATACTTCTACTAACAAGTATGAGAGGCTTCCTAAAGTAAATTTAATGCTATATGTTATAAGGTTCTGTTGTTAGTGCTAGATACATAAAAGCTTAGCCATTACAATTCGTTTAGTTATATTATACGTAGTAGGCTTTATATTATACTTTATCGAATTGGAAGACTAGAGATTGGTGCTAAATTGGAACGATGTTCTTATTATAGAAAATTTTAAGGGCGTGAAAATCGAACGGAATCAAAATTTAAAAAATATTTCGCGACATTCCGTGTGAGAGGAAAATGTTAAGTTTTTATTTGCTTAAACTTGCAAAGTTTTGAAACGTAAACGGTAGAATTGTTGTAAAAATCAACATTGATAATATAAGAAGGCTAAGATAATATTTATACTTGATTAAATAATTTTCGAAAAGCGTACCTAACGTAGCGATAAAACATACAGAATTTTAGCAGAACGAAGAAAAATCAATAGAAATTAACAATAGACGCGTGCTGGCACAGGCTGGCAGCGATCGCCGGCCAGCCTAGCAGCGCGGGTGCACCGCGGAGGCCGGTGTGCGAGTTATTTATATATGTAGAATATTATATTTGGTCAAATCCAGGAGAAGCAGATTGCACTGACCACTGTTTATACACGGACCTTTTACTTACTTGATTTATGAGTTACCTGCATCCTGATCCTTACAAGAAAAAAAAACTTTTTATTTACGTAATGTAATGATCATGCCAAATTTCGACTCTCAGAAAATAGACTCAATAAAGCAAAAATATAATTTCGAATATAATTCAGTTTAGCTAAAGATGCTTCTTTAAATAACGCCTTGAAGTAGACGGCTCGGTCAAAAACTGGAGGGGAGCGTGTTTTTGTTTTCCTCGGAGGTGGTCCGAATGGACTCCTTTGTGGCATTCCTCGGGTAGGCGCTGTACTTAATCAATTATGATCGATTCGTTAATTCGAGATGCAAAGGGGATTTAATGAACATTCGCAAAGCAATTCTGCGGCCCGTCGCGCTCATAAAGGAGGGGAATCTTACAACGTTTTATATGTTGCTGCGAAAAGGTTCACGTACGACATGAAACGTCGACAAAAATCGCTACAGACGTCCGTCCAGCTCGAGGCCACATGGCCATCTGCCTACTAAAATGAGACGCGCAGGTCAGTTTCCCAGATAAATTGTGTATAAATAAATATAAAGCCATTTTTAAAGAAAGTGTTCGTAAAAAGATCTATTTTACATCATTGCCTATATTTTGAAATTGTTCACTTTACAAATACCAATTTCTTCATATTTTCTATTTATATGTCCTAGAATTAGTGTACCGCCACCTTTTTTTTTGGCACGAGTATTAAAGGTCTATGTTCTGATAAATGAAAAAGTGGGGCAGAAATGGCGTTTAGAAAGTAACTGTATTATATTATTTCTTTTGTATGTGTAAATTGTGTGTCACGAATAGGGTTTCTGCTCGAGACTTCTCGAACTCGAGACAACTCGAGAGTTTCGCCTCCATTCGAGACAAGAAACAAATAGCCGACGTTTCTATAAAAGCGTAAGGATCCTATTGTTAGCTTTAAATTTACTCTTCGACAAAACAAATGCATATTTTTTCAAAAATTTTAAGGTCCGTCTATTGTTTTATTTATACTTTTAACAATAATTTGATGGATTTAATATCCATTTAGCAACACAACGTTATGATTTTTTAAACTCTATAATTTTGTTGTCAGTTTTTGACAACAACCTCGCAAGCTGTAACACCCTAGATAAATCACCTATAGAATTATTTTGATATGGCAGCCAACCATTTAATTTTCTGATATCAGACGACCGTATTACAAATTTACAAAACAAAAGCCCACGTTATTGACTCTTCAGAATATATAACAGATACACATTCCTACGTAACAAAAAAATTAAGACAAGCTTTTTTGGAGTTGATCTAGAGGCCACCTACGTTGTATACTTATTGTTGTCATGTCAAGTGTCAACGTTTAATGAAAGAGATATGGATGCTTATGATATGTGGATAGATAAAGTAGTGTATGTAACTGTACATAATTAGGCATTAAAACACTCGTGTGATGTTAAGTTCCCCGTAAATTTACTCCTCGACGCTAAAAAGATAACATATTTTTCGAAGTTTTAAGTCTTATTCTTCATTGTTGTCTTCTTGATGATATTTGCAATTTACAATAGGGAACATTACGCAAAACTCTTCGTAGGTGGCGACACTAGTAGCGTTGACATTGTATCTCGTTCCCACTTGCGGTATTGTCTATGCACAAGCATTTTTGCTTTTTATAAGTTCGTGTTCACATACATTTAAAACTCTGGTCACATCGATATTTTTGACCTGTAGGTACCAGGCCGATCCGACTCGCATTTTGGCGCGAAATAATATGTCCATTACTCATATTACGAGATTTAAGTCTAAGGGCGAGTATCCACCAAAGATGTGCGAAGATGTGTTACCATACATTTTACACCTAGGTTTCAAGCAAGCGAGGTGTCAAATTCACTGAATCCGCATAAACGGCGTTACCCCTTCTATAATTCTATGTGATAAAACATATTATATGTGAGCGTAAGCCCTTAACTATTGACCACCGGAAAGATGAATTTTGTTTTTGTGACTGACAATGACCCATATATGTAAGTGCGAGGCGTAGACAGATCACATTTAATATTCAATGCCACTTCTGGTAATTGTACAGCCGCGATGCGATGGCGATCAATAGTAAATTTGACAGTTACGAGTAATGTTAAGTTTACTATTTACCTTCACCGCAGGCCGCGCCACTGTGATTGAGGGGGCTATCAGACCGCTCAATCACTTAGACTTCCTACTAGAAGAGCACTCATCCCGGTCATAGTCTATGCCGGTTCAACATCAAATTTAATTTCAATTTTACCGATATTCAGTGTTAGCTACTAACCCGGGCTAACACACCCTGTTCGAGGCTTCAGCCGCTGGGCCCAAAATGAGTGAACTGAACTCGAATAAGGGTCCGGATTAGATCGCCCGGTATAACCCCGCTAAGCTATTAGCTTCCAAGAAGCGTGGCATACCGAAGATGTGTCCGGTATCACATTTTTATACTCAAACGTTGGTTACCTTTGATGGGTGTTTCATCCGCTGTCTGTAGGCCGGCGTCCCGACGGGGCGGCTCTGTATGTGTAACTGTGTGTTTGTGTAACCGTATGTGATGATGCCGCCGAGTCCCGGGGAACGCTCTCGTCTCCTGGGTATCCGCCACATAGGCGAATCAAACTCACGTCACCAAGTTAACCTTAACACTTGCCGGCACAAAACAAAACTCCTTGATAGGAGTGCCTGGCCTCAATTATGAACTGATCCCAATAAACATATAACAATATCGTGAATTCTTTCTCAAAACAAAAATACACTCAAAAATGGGTCACGCCGTTCAAGCAACCAAAAAGCAACTTTTTTTTGGTTAGAAAAGCCCAACACGTCAAACGTCAAACCGTGAGGCGTTTTTTACACAGAGTATCAAAACGAGTGCTACCAGCGATAAGGACTGGTACCGAACAATCCCCCGCTCCAGGCAGAGGAGCTCTGTCTGCTAATAAATGGGCAGGCGGGCTAAGCTCGCTACAGCTCGCTTCAAAACCGAATCTCCGACCATAACCTCCGCAACCCTGGGGACCCCGTCAGACCCATACCACAAATTTACAATGCGTCCACGACGCCAATACAAAGGTAACAAATTAGATTCCTTAACTAGTACAAGATCTCCAACGTGAGGAGGATCAGTTTTGTCAGTCCACTTAACGCGCTGCTGCAAGATGTGCAAATATTCTAGCGACCAACGATGCCAGAAGCTTTGGGTCATCTGCTGTAGCAACTCAAACCGACTTAAGCGTGATGATTTTATCTCCCCGAAGGGGTACTCCGGCAGCGCGGTAAGGGGCTGGCCAATCAAAAAATGACCAGGAGTCAATGCTTCTAGGTCATTTGGGTCCGACGAGACAGGGCAGAGAGGGCGCGAGTTGAGGACAGCCTCAATTTTACAAAATACCGTAGCAAGTTCCTCGAACGTTAAAATCGTTTCACCAATAACTCGGCGGAGATGCGTTTTTGTAACTTTTACAACAGCCTCAAAAATACCACCCCAATGTGGGCAAACGGGGGGATCAAATTGCCACTTAATGCCCATTCGAGACATTGCAAATCTTAAATTATCCTTATCACTATTCAAATAATTACAAATTTCATTCAAGTAACGGTCAGTGCCTTTATAATTGGTGCCGTTATCAGAGCGGATCAGAGATGGCAGTCCCCGGCGGGATACAAATCTATCTAGCGTCGCAAGAAACGCTTCCGTGCTGAGGGCACTTACCAGTTCCAAGTGAACTGCCTTGGAGGCCAGACAGACAAACACACACAAGTACGCTTTGACAGATCGAGCGTTGCGAAGCTGCGAGGTCTTTACCAAAAAGGGGCCGGCAAAGTCCGTGCCCACACAAGCAAATGGTCGACTCTCCGAGACTCTGTCGGAGGGCAGATCCCCCATCATGGGCTGCGTGGGGGTGGCCGTCAAACGATAGCACGGCATACATCTGAAGATAATGCCGCGAATAGTGCGTCTGGCAGACAAAATCCAAAATTCACGCTGCAAAATGGCTACAAGGGCATTGCAGCCTGCGTGAGCGTTAGCAACGTGTCGATCAGACACCAACAAACTGACCAAAGTCCCCCCTTTGGGGAGCAACAAAGGATGGCGAGCTCCATAGGGCAAGTTTGAGTTTCGAAGTCGTCCGCCGACTCGAAGCAAACCCGATGCGTCTAGAAATGGATTCAGACGAGCGATCGAACCCTTAATTCTCGATCCTCCTTTAAGCGCGTCAATAATCGGTTCGAAGTGCTCCACTTGCACCACACGAACCCAAAATAGCAGGGCCTCTTGGCGTTCCAAGGGCGACAAGGCCAATTCCGTGGTCAATGCCCTCTGAGCTGGGTTCCGTGCGTGGAGCAAGAAGCGTCGGATCCGCGCGGTAACCCCAATCAATTTCGACAGAGAGCTGTACCGCTCCAACAGAGGATTCAAGTCGTAGACAGGTTGCGTTTCCATAACGCCAACACGTAAACCTGGCAACGCCTCTGGAGAAGAGAACCGATTCTGGGGCCAAGATGCCGCAGGATGCGACAACCAATCTGGTCCCCACCACAGGGAATGGTTTACAAGTACCGGAGCCTCGCAGCCTCGCGAAGCGCAGTCAGCGGGGTTCAGTTCCCCTGGAACATGTCGCCAAATCAGCGGGGTTGCTGAGCTCTGGATCTGTGAAATCCGATTCGCAACAAAAACCTCTAAATTATGCACGGAGGTGCGAAGCCAACAAAGAACGATCTCACTATCAGTCCACGCAAAAACATCTGAAATCTCCACGGTACGACCCAAAGTATCACAAACATGATTGAGGAGCCTCGTAAGGAGGGCTGCTCCCGACAATTCCAACTTAGGAATAGTTAACCTAGTCCTGATAGGAGCCACCTTACTCTTGGCCATTATCAAATGTAGTCCAACATGACCGGATAGGCTAATAGTCCGCAAAAATACCACGGCCGCGTACCCTCGTTCAGACGCGTCACAAAACCCGTGGAGGCTAACTTTACACTTGCCGAATGGCAGAAAGAGTCTGGGCAAGGAAATCCGGTTCACGTCCGGAAGTGAGTAAACAATCGAACACCATTCGGTTAGCAAGTCTCCCTGAAGAGGTTCGTCCCACGTAACTTCCGCAATCCACAGCTTCTGCAAAAAACACTTAGCCAGAAAAATGACAGGTGTGATCCATCCATTAGGATCGAAGGTCCGAGCAACAGTCGACAAGACCGAACGCTTCGTCCAGGTCTTAGGGGGGTCCAATTTAACCCGATAAGTGAAGACATCCTGGACGGGCTGGTACTGTATGCCAAGTACCGCAATCAAGTTAGGGTTGTCCGCATCTTCGAACAAGAGAGGATCCTGCTGATGTTCCACCGGAAGATCTCGCAACAAATCAGGGCAATTTGACAACCACTTACGCAGTTCGTACCCACCTGACTTCAGGATCGCAATCAACTCATCCCGTAAAATCAAAGCCTCCGTAGCAGTGGAAGCCCCAGTGCAAACATCATCAACATATACTGAATCTTCCAAGATGGCCGCTGCACGGGGGTAGTTCAATCGCTCCCGATGAGCCAACTCTAACAAAGTCCGGATGGCAATATACGGGCTGGAGGTAAGTCCGTACGTGGTAGTGTTCAACTCGTACACTCGCATAGGATCACAAGGTCGCTCACGCCACAAAATCATCTGATAACGCCGGTCATCTCGGTGAACAACCGATTGGCGGAACATCATTCGGATGTCAGCCACAAAGACAATTTGATGACGGCGGAAGTTGGTGAGGATATCCGAAATGTCCCGGTGCAGTTTGGGACCGGAGTGCAAACACTGGTTCAAGGAAACCCCATTTGACGTAGGGGCCGACCCGTCAAAAACCACCCGAATTTTGCCCCCAGGCGTCTTCAAAACCGCATGGTGGGGCAAAAAATAGTGCTCGAGCGCACGCCAATCAATAGTCGAGCGTGACATATGTCCCAAAGCCTCATACTCGCGCATAAACTCAATGTACTTAGCACGGAGATCTGAATCCCTCTTCATTCGGCGCTCCATGGACAACAACCTTTTTTCCGCTAGGGCATGAGACTGACCGAGAGGGGGGCGTGCAGCCCTAAAAGGCAACCGAGTAACAAACCGACCATCAGCGAGGCGACCCGTATTATTCTGATACGACAATTCGCATTCTTGTTCCGCTGGATCGACTCTGGGAGCCTTGGGGGGCTCCTCGACCTCCCAGAAACGCTGGACGGCGTCCGAGAGCGAGAGCCCTACGGTAACAATTTCATTTTCAACCCGTGGGACCAAGCCCCTCAACACGGGTCCAAAAAAGGTGTAACCAAAAATGGTTTGCAAAGCCATCAAACCGCAGGGTTGTAAAACCCGCTTGTCCCCGGACAAGATCAAACCTAAAACATCAACACCCAAGAGCAGGTCTATAGGTCCTGGAACAAACCATTGGGGGTCAGCGGGGGTCAACTCTGACGTCAATTTCACCGCGGTAGGGGAGATAACCACCTGCGGGTTGCTGCCCAAAATATCGTTCAACACAACCGCTTTGGCCACAATGGTTGGCCCACAATTGACAGTTGAAAAACAAACATTAATTTCCCCCATGGAACCCTGCACCTGGAGGCCACCTATTCCGTGGATGACGGAGGGGCGGGGTCTACATGGGAGGCCCAATCTCTCCACCAAATAAGACGACGCAAGACAGCCCTGGGCACCCGAATCCAAAAGGGCACGAACTAACAAGGACTTACCCGTCGGGCCCCAGACCCTGACACAAACAGTTGGCAAGAGTGTGGCTGTTTCAGGGTTGGCGGCTGTGGTGGAGGAGCGGGCGGCAGCTACCTATTGGGGCGACCCTCATCGGGCCGCCAACAACCCTCATAGGCGCCGTCCTGCTGGGCTGGCCCCGCCCAATTGGACCGCACCAGGTACTGGTCCACCGGAACCTCAGGGCAGCGACCCGGGCGCACCCAGGTTGACGCGTAGTACGCGGAGCGGCGTCCAAATTGGGGCGGGCGGCGTTCCAACCGCGGTCGTTCGCACAGCGGTGGTGAGAAGCTCGGAGGCGGGGAGCTGCGCTGAGCAGCAGCA
This sequence comes from Epinotia brunnichana, assembly GCA_963854355.1. NCBI lineage: Eukaryota > Metazoa > Arthropoda > Insecta > Lepidoptera > Tortricidae > Epinotia > Epinotia brunnichana. The sequence continues at coordinate 2,038,271 of OY977955.1, read as the reverse complement.
AACCTGGGCTGTGGACGAGGAGATGGGGGAGGGGTGCCCCCGCCCGTGGACGGCGAGCCCCGACGAGACTCCCTTTGGGGGTAATGGGGAAGCGGGCCCCCGCCCGTGGGGGAACGTCCCGCACCATCCAACCGATTACCACCATTTTGGTTGGCGCACAACACCAGGTGGTGTTTCCCCTGGCACTGCGGGCACGGTTCAGGCCGTGGGCAATCCCGCTGCAAATGCTGCCCCAAACAGGAGTAGCACCACCGGCGTTCATTCGCGATACCGCGCCGATCCTTCACCCTCTTGTGCAGGAACCTGGGGCACGCTGCAACCAAATGGCCATCATCCGTGCAATACACGCACCTTGGGGGCGCGTGGGCCGTCGCGTATCGGAGGGGCGGGCGGCGTGGCTCTACCACCCCTGGCTTAGGGGGGCGAGCAGCCACACGCCGCTGTTCCCGTGGAGGTCCCGCCGAGGGTCCCGAGGGGCCTTCAATCCCGGCGTTGTCCACCAACCGACACTCCTCCTCCAGAAACACGACAAGGTCCGCAAAACGCGGCAATTGTGTGGCACTATCCCCACCGTGCTTGTACTCAAAACGGAGCTTCAAGTCCGTGGGCAACCGTGACAAAACTATATGCAAGAGCATGAACGACCATTCATCCACCGGCAGGCCAAGCCGTCGTAAAGCATTCAAGGCCACCATCACGGGATTCACCAAATCCCTCCGCAACGTGGCAACCCCATAAATGTGAGGGAGCGCCAAAATTTGTGCCACATGGGTGTCTGCCAAACGCCTAATGTTGGCATATCGTTTCTCCAAAAGCTCCTTGGCTGTGGGGTAATTTTGGTCGGTGACCGCAAGATGCGAGACTAATTCCAGTGCCTCTCCATTCAAGGTGGAGAAAAGATATGCCAACTTTTGGCTCGGTGCCAAGTCTGTCCTGGCGTCCACCAGACTTGAAAACAAGTCGTGGTAGGCGGTCCAGAGTTTTAAGTCCCCGTCAAAATGGGGCAAATCCAGGGTTGGCAAACGCCCTAGGAGAGCCAGGGGTGGCGGTGATCGCGTCTCCGCCATCAAAGGACCCCGCTGCACCTTGTGCGCAGCCTGAACCAGCGCATCATGCAAGTCATAAAATTGTGTGATGTCTGCCTCCACCAAATCATCAATCTTCTCGTCCAACGCCAAAAGCTCTGCATAAGCACTCTGAACTACCGCACCTCGGTCCGGCAGCTCAGCCGATCGCGCCAGCAAAGCGTCGGTCCGGTCGGGTCTACTTATCAATTGCATCGCAGAGGACAGCCATCTCAGCTCCGCCTTAATCTTGGCTGTCAACCTTGCCATGGCTGTAACCAGCAACAACAAACACTCACAAACAAACGCAAGTCCAATCGACTTCTAATTAAAATGTTCAACAATGCAAAACAAAAACAATATAAACTAAAATTATTTGGCACAAGGAACCCTGCAAAATGTTACTTGTTGAACCCTAAATCAATTAATATTTATAATGAGCATTAATTTATTTTAACAAGTATAATTTATTTTCAAATCGCAACACACCGGTCAACACAGAACGTTTCTGGGCAATATTCACTTCTCAGGGAACCCCAAAATATTCCAAACCTGTAGGTTCCCAACACACAAGACAATTAATCCAAATAATTTTAGTCAATGCAAATTATTTTTTAATTACCAAATTATATGGCTTACCAATGAACCCCTCAGAATATTACTTATTCTCTGAGTGAACTCTAATTTATAACTGCTAAACTAAGCCAAACAAACAAAAACCAAACAGTAACAATTATTATATAAACAAGCAATAACAATTTCCTATGTGTTTAGTATATACCTAAGAATTGAATTTGAGATTGCTATTTAATTTCAACAAGGGAATTTTAACCTATAAAAATGCCATATGGCTTTCAGTGACCAAGAAATTCACCAAATAATATCAAATCAACTATCAAAACAATTAGCAATGTGTGCTATTATATCACTACAAACCAATTCAGTAATATTTTGCTATTTCAACCAAAGTAGTTACAACTAGTTCCCTCAACGGGTAGCCTCAAAACGTTTTTCCCACAAATATCAAAATAATACTGTGAACCAGTCAAAGATACCTATTGACACAGCCAGAGGCGTTTCAAAGAACCACGCTCTTGCTACCAAATGTTAGCTACTAACCCGGGCTAACACACCCTGTTCGAGGCTTCAGCCGCTGGGCCCAAAATGAGTGAACTGAACTCGAATAAGGGTCCGGATTAGATCGCCCGGTATAACCCCGCTAAGCAATAGCTTCCAAGAAGCGTGGCATACCGAAGATGTGTCCGGTATCACATTTTTATACTCAAACGTTGGTTACCTTTGATGGGTGTTTCATCCGCTGTCTGTAGGCCGGCGTCCCGACGGGGCGGCTCTGTATGTGTAACTGTGTGTTTGTGTAACCGTATGTGATGATGCCGCCGAGTCCCGGGGAACGCTCTCGTCTCCTGGGTATCCGCCACATAGGCGAATCAAACTCACGTCACCAAGTTAACCTTAACACTTGCCGGCACAAAACAAAACTCCTTGATAGGAGTGCCTGGCCTCAATTATGAACTGATTCCAATAAACATATAACAATATCGTGAATTCTTTCTCAAAACAAAAATACACTCAAAAATGGGTCACGCCGTTCAAGCAACCAAAAAGCAACTTTTTTTTGGTTAGAAAAGCCCAACACGTCAAACGTCAAACCGTGAGGCGTTTTTTACACAGAGTATCAAAACGAGTGCTACCAGCGATAAGGACTGGTACCGAACATTCAGTCGATTTTCAATTGGGCCAACGTCATAAACAAGCCTGCAAAAAATCAGAACTACCGGATTTGACGCAAACTACCCCGTACATTCAGGCGACATAAATAACATTTTCTAGTCACGGGTTTTTATATCAAGAAATATACTGAAAAGATTACAAATATTGTGTCGCTTAACTTCAAACTCAGATAAATCCACTCTAACCACTTGCAAGATGATGGAGAAAAAAAGTGATTATAACGTTAATTCGATGATTAGAAAGCCAGTATTTGTTTATTATGGCTAAAGCAAATAAAGTCACCCTGTTCGGTAAATTCGGCATTAAAACCATCGATTCTTCACAAAAAATTAAATTTCTCGGAGTCATGATTCAGAAGCAAATGATGTGCTTCTGGGACAGTGGATTCTTTGGTAAGTTAAATAATATTATACCACACTACTTATTGTATCACCCTGCAGGATATCTACTTGCCCCGAATAGGTAGGTACAGGTCGGCAAAAAAAACTACGGCTGGTCCGTAGTTTTTTCGGCCGAGCTGTGCCTACTGTACATAAATGGGGCATTGCTGATCATAAATTTTTAGTATGTTGTTAGACACGTTATGTACACCGCAAAACTGCAGAGAGACAGTCTCTTAAGTGTCTAGTTCATCAGTAATGACGTAGATTAATTTGAGAAAAATAGTTTTCCCAAAATATCACGTCCCAAACCAATTTCTCAAATTAATCTAGATTATACAAGTTTTTAAATTATTTTTGTATTTGTTAACTACTCATTACTATTAAGATTTTGACATTGTTTTATATTAAATGTAGTATGTTATTTGATAGACAGGTACTCTCTGTACCCCATTTTTATTTTGTATTTAATCTTGTAAATTATTGACATCGTTGTATTTCTCTTGACATTGTGATTATACACAGGAATAACCTGACTTGACATTTAATTTTATATTCATTTCATTTTAATTGTAGGTATATAAATATATCGTATATACCTATTACATAAGTATATACGATATAAGTAATAAAATGTAAGAAAAATGTTCTGTGAAAATTGTACAATGAAATTTATTTGTTTTATTTTCTGTAGTTTTTCTGTACACTAGAAGTAAGGTCTTTTGTTACTAACATATTATATGGAGCCATGCTCTGAAATAAATGTTTTTTTTAGAGATTAGTTGTAACTGCCAGCTCTTCGATTACCAGTTATGATGATACTAATGCTGAAATGACTGTCGATTCTGTAAATTCCTACAATTGAGGAGCTAAAACCTATAGTTAAATTCAAAATTGAAACGCAGAAGCTTAAAAACGACTATCTTGAAATAACTTACAAACTTGAGGAAAGCCTCGTTTTCGACCATGGTTTTCTACACAGATGTATGAATATAAGGAGATCGGACATGGCGGCCGATTTGTATAGAGTGAGTCTGTCGCAAGTACATTAACCCACACAACGCCCAAGTAATTGACAAGACAAAGCACGCACACATCTAAAACACACACACTTGTATACCTACACGCTTATTTGACAATAAACGCGCATCATATCAGGCATCTAGATTAATTTGAGAAATTGGTTTGGGACGTGATATTTTGGGAAAACTATTTTTCTCAAATTAATCTACTGTAACGATTCAACCTCATAAAATGGTTGTCTTTTTATGTTTTTGTATTCTGAACTTAAATTAACCCCTAGCTGAAAGCTGAAGCTCCTGAGAAGCTTCTAGTCGTCTGAAAATGGAATCCTACCTGAAGGAAAAGCTATTGAATAAAATTAAACAGATAGTAAGCGAGAAAATAAATCATTTATTTACCATAGAAATATCAAATTAATTTTGTTTGTTTTGAAGCTAAAGAACCTTTGATTAATTAATCCAGTAAAATCAAGACTCGATTGTACTAGATATCCACTTTGTTCCTATAAATACTAACTCGTACCAAAGCGAATAGAAAAACCGAGTTAGTTCCGGCCGATCCTACTAGAAAGGTTGGGTTTTATTCTAGACTAGGTAAATCTATCCTACAGCTACCGAATCTCTCGTTATTTATGTTAAAGTAATCGAGCTTGAGTACTTTAACAGACCAAATCATCTCCTAGGATATTGCCGGACGGAAAGAGATTCGGTCAAATAAAAAACCGTCCGACTCCAGGCCTACAATGCCGTAATCTAACCTAGAATTTATTATCTCTGGAACCTAACCTCGAAGACCAATTTAGACCTAAGCTATACGTGATTCGCGCTGGTGAAGTGGCTTGGCGTGTGATTTCGGCTAGTGGATGAGGCCCCGCGTTGTGTGAGTAGACCCAGGCCCTTTTCGAGAAGTATGAAGTTTGTATTTCTATAAAGGGAAACAGTTACACGTTAATTGAAGTTGTACAATAACTCCATTTTAGTAGAACCTATAACTTAAGTAAGACAATTATACCAGGTTCCTTAGAATTAATTTACAATTCTGTAGTTTCATTAAGTGATGCACAACTATGGAGGCTAAAGTGGGCATAAATTCTTTGTTATACTAAGTTGTGGGAAGTGATAAATTACGCTATGTGGTAGGTGACGCCCTTTAAACAGACTCGCACTACAATAGTGGTCAACTTGTGTTGGCCATGATGGGATCTCTATTGATGATGATGCGATGACATAATAATGAAAATAATCGTGAAGAAGTCAAGATATTGATGATGATGCGATGATATAATAATGAAAATAATCATGAAGAAGTCAAGATATTGATGATGATGCGATGATATAATAATCAAACTAATCGTGAAGAAGTCAAGATATTGATGATGATGCGATGATAGTCTATTGAAATAGAATATTAGTACATGCTTTACTTACAGGTACATGAATGACGTAATGTCTAGTGTAATATCGATTCTCCCTAACGATGAATCTTAGAGTTGTTAGCGAACTGTAGCGCTCGCCTCTCGCTCGCTCGCGGCTGCTCGTACTCACTAGTAATCCCACCTCATCTGTTGATTCCGTCTACCCTATCGTTATTTCTATCAAATCTAATACCAATTAGTACTGACTTTTCCTAAGCAATTTATAATACAATTCATCCCCAAAATATCTCAATGGATGTAACACAGTGTCTTAGCAACCAATCTCACCCAATCAACTCAAAGGCACTTTATAGTCGGAACAATGTTAAATATACGACAATGCACAGTTGAACTGACGAATGATAATTAATTACCAACCCACTGCGATACTTTTGTTGAGATCCCGATGATAACGACCCCACCTAAGAAGATACCTACTTAATTATTGACGTTACTAAAGCGAAAGTGTTGGATTCCCTTGTAAAATCAACATAGCTAGCTTCACGGTAAGAAGCTTCGGTTAAAGCAAAACGACGGCTTGGCCAGCGAAACTCTTCAGTTTGCAAGACTGAAAGGTCTCACCAACCTTACCTTCGTTGACACATCCATGACGGAGGCCTAAGCGCGATCATCATGACATTGTTTATTTGTTTAATAGTATGTGTCTATTAGTTTTTAAATGACAATCCGTAATTGGAGCTACGATTTCCACTTTGTGTATTTACATTTTGAATATTTTTAAATTTTATTTCTTATTATTGACGATCGTGATAAGGATTCTTATAATTTTGACATTGTATGCAAACCTATATTGTAATTTTTATCTCGAAATAAATATATCTAAAATCTAAAAATCATCTCTACTGACTAAGAAACCCCTTAACGGGCGAATTCTCGTATTGGTCAGGGTCGTCAATGTGCTCTTTGGATATGGTTGTCCACAACGCTAAGCTCTCGGCCACAGGTGTACATATCTAATTTACTACGCTAGGTTCATTCATTCAAGGAAGTCCACACAATATATCTATAAGTACATCTGATAACTTCATAAACTAACACAACCGTAACCCTTGTTAAGAGGTTTGTTAGAACTAAGACAGCAGCTCGACCAGTGAGGTCCCTCAATTTGCAAGATTGAAGACTCTCAGCCACTCACTCTGTCTACACATCTATGACTGGCGCTCTAGTGTGGGCACATCTCTGCTGACTAAGAAGCCCCTTTCGGGAGAATTCTCGTGTGGCCAGGGTCCTCAATGTGCCCTGTGGATATGGTTGTCTCGACACCGAGCACACAGCCACGAGTGTATATAACTACTTTATTCAGTTGCGTTAATCTAGTAAAAAAACCACCCATCAGTACCTATACTAACCACCGGATACTAATATGTACTTGTGGTAATATTCGTCGCTTATCCACATCTTAACAGTCTATCCTCATAGTGTAACGCGTACCACGGACCGAGTCAATTGCTATAGCTAGGTTGTCGTATAATAATTGATCACTTTATCTCGTGAGGGCGCACGGAACCCAATCATATCGCAGTGACAAAACAACTAGTAATATAAATGTAGAACAAAACAACATTCCTGTAATATCGTCAGTTATTTAACCAATGACCTAGATCCGTTCATAACCTATATATAAAACACTCGTACTTTATCTAGCATATTCCCCAAACTATGTACAGTAGAACTAGATTTCGACACACAAGTACAAGTATGATAACGTTGAAATGGTTAGATAATAGTCCCCAAAAACAAATTAATAAGTTTCAGAATCATTCAATACAGTGATTATAAAGGTCACTCACCAGATTTTAATTTCTTAATAGTGGGACACGTACCCAACGCCTCTCTGGTTCCCAGGGCTCCCGCCCCTTCTCGCCGCTCGTAACCGGTCAGCTTCGCCGCCATAAATAAATTACAATATAATATTAGCACATATTTTAATAAAGATTTCCCTCATTTGTACCTAGAACTAACCACTAGTACTGGTATACAATTAAGAATTATTTACCATTGGACAGCTCCTTAGCAAACATTCATGTACTATAACAGCATACTACAGGCCGCGTCGATTGCAATGACTAGACTATAATAAGTGTTCACTTCACTTCATGGGAGTATACGGAATCCTAATATGGTGATGTCTTAAGCGCATTTATTAGGTGATAAACCTATTATTCAGTCACATATTAAAAATACACACGTGATAATATAAGATCATATTAGTTCATGAGCAAAAAGATATTGCCTAAATATTAATCACTCAATTCAAGACAATGTGCGCACAAGATAATTACTCCCTAAGAAATTCTAGAATTCACTATGATTAGTCACACTTTAAAATAAAATATTCAATCTCACCAGACGATCGCAAAGGCATTTGCGACCTTACCAAACTCTAATTCCTCTCAGCAACAGCCGTAATGCAGCCCAGCAGTGACCAGCCTTGCTCCGCCTCGAAGTAGTACGCGCCCAAAGGTCAGCCTAGCCTGGCCGCCCTCGTATTCTGCCGACGTGAGCTCCCCTTGACGTCCCATAAAAAAGTGAAACGCTCCTCGGCCCGCCGGGGTATTTATAGCCAACACTAACACGATCACGCCACTAATCCGACTCCTCATCTGAAAATATACCTTAACAAAAGGGTATAAGGCCCATTTTCCAGGGAGCGTTCCTCGCCCCACCGTGCCGATCGATGTCCACTTTTCTCGACTTCGCGGGTAGAATGTTTCTGCAGGCCGCGCGTCCGTCCACGCGTTTTCTTGCTGGCCAGCGATCCATTCTAAAGAATCTAACCTAACTATTCTAATTTATGAATCTATAAATCTAGATCTAGCACACATTAAATGATACACTAATCCAACAATACTGAATTAGTATGCTGAAGTATGTTTTAAACCAATTATTTTGGACGAAATGCGAGTTTTCTACACATTTAATTGTAGTCTTGATTTTAGCCTAGAATAGCATCTAACGCAATTTATATCTAACTTATTTACATACATAATTAACAGGATGATAACGAGTGAAAGCTTCAATCCCTTCATATTTGGACCTGAAACCCACAACGCTAACATCTATCAATTTAAAAGAGTAATTCCGCCCTTAGATACTACTGAGTCTGAGAGCGAAGCTCTCGGATCGTCTCACTACGTCATTACTGATGAACTAGACACTTAAGAGACTTTCTCTCTGCAGTTTTGCGGTGTACATAACATGTCTAACAACATACTAAAAATGTATGATCAGCAATGCCCCATTTATGTACAGTAGGCACAGCTCGGCCGAAAAAACTACGGACCAGCCGTAGTTTTTTTTGCCGACCTGTACCGACCTATTCGGGGCAAGTAGATATCCTGCAGGGTGATACAATAAGTAGTGTGGTATAATATTATTTAACTTACCAAAGAATCCACTGTCACAGAAGCACATCATTTGCTTCTGAATCATGACTCCGAGAAATTTATTTTTTTGTGAAGAATCGATGGTTTTAATGCCGAATTTGCCGAACAGGGTGACTTTATTTGCTTTAGCCATAATAAAAAAATACTGGCTTTCTAATCATCGAATTAACGTTATAATCACTTTTTTTCTCCATCATCTTGCAAGTGGTTAGAGTGGATTTATCTGAGTTTGAAGTTAAGCGACACAATATTTGTAATCTTTTCAGTATATTTCTTGATATAAAAACCCGTGACTAGAAAATGTTATGTCGCCTGAATGTACGGGGTAGTTTGCGTCAAATCCGGTAGTTCTGATTTTTTGCAGGCTTGTTTATGACGTTGGCCCAATTGAAAATCGACTGAATATCGGTAAAATTGAAATTAAATTTGATGTTGAACCGGCATAGACTATGACCGGGATGAGTGCTCTTCTAGTAGGAAACGGGGCTATCAGACCGCTCAATCACAGTGGCGCGGCCTGCGGTGAAGGTAAATAGTAAACTTAACATTACTCGTAACTGTCAAATTTACTATTGATCGCCATCGCATCGCGGCTGTACAATTACCAGAAGTGGCATTGAATATTAAATGTGCTCTGTCTACGCCTCGCACTTACATATATGGGTCATTGTCAGTCACAAAAACAAAATTCATCTTTCCGGTTAATTGTAGGTATATAAATATATCGTATATACCTATTACATAAGTATATACGATATAAGTAATAAAATGTAAGAAAAATGTTCTGTGAAAATTGTACAATGAAATTTATTTGTTTTATTTTCTGTAGTTTTTCTGTACACTAGAAGTAAGGTCTTTTGTTACTAACATATTATATGGAGCCATGCTCTGAAATAAATGTTTTTTTAGAGATTAGTTGTAACTGCCAGCTCTTCGATTACCAGTTATGATGATACTAATGCTGAAATGACTGTCGATTCTGTAAATTCCTACAATTGAGGAGCTAAAACCTATAGTTAAATTCAAAATTGAAACGCAGAAGCTTAAAAACGACTATCTTGAAATAACTTACAAACTTGAGGAAAGCCTCGTTTTCGACCATGGTTTTCTACACAGATGTATGAATATAAGGAGATCGGACATGGCGGCCGATTTGTATAGAGTGAGTCTGTCGCAAGTACATTAACCCACACAACGCCCAAGTAATTGACAAGACAAAGCACGCACACACACTTGTATACCTACACGCTTATTTGACAATAAACGCGCATCATATCAGGCATTTTGGGAAAAAACGTAAACTAAGCAAAGCTTGTACTATGGGTACTAGACGACGATCTAGACATACTTATACAGATAAATAAATACACATATTTATATAGATAGAAAACATCCATGATGTATATTGGGGTTATTTAGGTTTACCTGACTCCCTTATCAGACTGCTTATTTCTGCAGGTACATTGTCCTGACTTCTGGGCTGAATATGGCCGCCAACTCAACTGAGCACTTGTTTTCACTGCACTTGCTGATGGAATGGATCTCCGGGATGGCAGGAACTGCACAGTATCAGGCGGAGCTTTCGAAGATTGTGAGAGTTGACTGTTCCTAGTAGGTACAGCAACAACCTGCAGCAAAAATATAGCGGTTTTTGATGATTTACAAGTTTGTTAATAAATAATAGAAATGAAAAGAACGAATATTTATTATTGAAACCTAATTTAATACACTAAGCTCAATAAAATTGACAATCAAAAGACTGATTGACAAGCTTAAGTCCATATTAACGTACGGAATCGATCTTTGGGGAACAGCCGCTGACCGTGAAAGACCTCTAAGACTCCAGAAACAAGCAATCCGCACAATCACAGGATCCGCACCAGACCAGCCTGCTCAGAGCCTATTCCGTCAAAACTATATGCTCACACTGCCGTGCCTCTACATTTTAGAGGTAAGTAAGTATGTGAGACGTAGTTAGTTTTTTGGCTCAGTTTGGATAATCTTAGGCACTCCTCTGTTATATTTGATGGTAAGGTTCTGTTCTCCATGTGTACGCATCTGCAACTCTTCTTCGAGATTTTTCATGAATTTCTGTTGTTAAGGTGTTTTGTCCGAGTAGATTTTCACATCATTGCGCTCAATTTTTGCCTGGTTCAAAAGAATTGACTTCACCGTTCAAAAGTTAGAGAGGGGGGACACAATTTTCGTGCCTTTCGTGGCGATAATCTCCGAGTATATTTATTCACATAATCAAAAAAAGTGCTTAAACCCAATAATCCGATATACTTAATCACACTTAAAAGACAACATTGACATCGATGAATATAATTGAAGAACGGGGTGTACCTATAAAAGACAAAAGTTGCAGCGCTTACGTCCGTATCAACATAATACAAATCGTCATTGATATTTCTTATATCGATATTACTTACTCGTACCTAAATATGTCATTAAAACCGCAGTGTTGATACTGAATTCTTAGATATATTCTTATCGCTGGGAAGCATTATATTTGTTTTCACCTCACTAGCTCGGAAAGCCCATTTTTATTCTTTAAAAACAGATAGCAAAACTGCATTTTATCCACAAGAGTGCAAAGAATATTTGAAATCCGAACGTGTTATTAGTTACTTTCTTAAACATAATAAATAACATGTAAAGGCCAGTTTTTTCGCCCATCAGATTTATTTTATTTAGGTACCTTTTTTTGAATGTTTTATTCTTTTTTTTAATGTTTTTAATTCTTTTTTTCTTTTTTAAATGTTTGTTTGTTTTATAAATCTTTTTTCTTTTTCTCCTTTTTAAAAATGTTGTTTCTCTTTTTAAATGTTTTGTTTCTTTTTGAATGTTTTTCTGTATTATTTTTCTCTTTTTAATGTTTTTTTGGTCTTTTTATACGTTTTTTTCCTTTTTTTTTTAATTCTTTTCTTCTTTTTTAAATGTTTTTTGAAATTCTATTTATTTTTTTGATGTTTTCGTCTACATTTTAATGTTTTTTTTTTATATTTTATTGATTTAAATGTGTTTATTCAAGGTATTTTTTTTCCACTAAAAAAAAAAAAAAAAAATTATGTTTTTTCTTTTTGATTTATTTTTGTGGTTTTTCCACTTTTTTCTCTTTTTAAATGTTTTTTTTAAAGTTTTTTTTCTTTTTTTATCTTTTTTTAAAGTTTTTTCTCTTATTTTAATGTTTTTTGTAACTTTTTTTCTTTTATTATGTTTTTGTCTCTATTTTATTGCTTTGTTTTTCTTTTTTCAATGAGTTTTGCTTTTTTCTCCTTTTTATAGATGTTTTGTTTCTTTTTGAATGTTTTTTTCTTTTTTTGTTTTTTTTTTTTTTTCTCTTTTTTATACGTTTTTTCCTTTCTTTTAATGTTTATTTTTTATTATTTCAAGGTTTTTAGAAATTCTCCTATATTTTTTTGATGTTTTTGCCATATTTTAATGTTTTATTTTTATTTTTAATTGATTTATATGTGTTTTTCAAGGTTTTTTTCTTTTTCCATTATTTTAATTTTTTTTTCCACTACATGTTTTTTTTTGTTTTTTTGTCTTTTTTTACGTTTTTTCTCTTAATATAATGTTTTTTGTAACTTTTTTCTTTTTTCATGTTTTTTTTTGTTTTGTCTTTTTTTACATTTTTTTTCTTAATGTTCTGTTTTTGTAACTTTTTTCTTTTTTATATGTTTTTGTCTCTATTTTATTGTTCGTTTTTCTTTTATCAGTCTTTTTTAATGTTTTTTAAAATTATTTTTGCCTTTTTTAAGTTTTTCTTTATTTTAATGTTATTTTTTTTGTTTCTCAATGTTTTTTCTCTTTTCCTCTTTATTAAATGTTTTTTTTTAATTTTGTAATATTTTGTTTCTTTTTTCATGTTTTTAATTTTTTTTTCTCATTTTTAATGTTTTTTTCCCCCTTTTTAATATATTTTTTTAAATTTTTTCGTTACTTTACTTTTTTGTTTTTTTTCCTCGCTTTAGTGAGGTGAAAAGATTTGTGTTACACACGGGTGCAAGTTATTTTGACGTCTCGTGTGTTGCAACACTCGCTACGCTCAGGATTCTATTTTTGAACCACTCGCTTCGCTCAGGATTCTATTTTTGAACCACTCGCTTCGCTCGTGGTTCAACCATAGCATCCATTCGCTAGCTCGTGGTTCAACCCTAGAATCCATTCGCTAGCTCGTGTTTCAATTCCACACTCGCGGTTAAAATACAACTTTGCACCCTTGTATAACAATAGTATATTACTGCAGAGGCCGGGAAAAGTCATTTCGTGGATGAGTATGGTTTTGAAGGACGAGGCATAGCCGAGTCCTTCAATAGATACGAATCCACGAAATGACATTCCTGCCGAGGCCTGTATACTGCTTTTCTCCAAATATGCGAGGAAATAAAACAAAATCTTAAAAGGTTATATTTATTTCGCACATGTTTATATAACAATCTACCTACAATCTAAACAAATTCAACACTTTAATAGTAATAAAAATAAACCTTATGTCAGGAGTTTTAATTGAATGTTATAGATACATTATTCATATTAGGGCAGTTCGTGAAAGACAGAGTTATATTTTTCCGACAACGAACTGGTATTTTTCTTCTTTCGCCAGGAATTGAAATTTGCGAACGTTCTTAAATATTTTTCTTCGGATTTAGGCGGAAGCAAGTTAGCTCTCGCCAACTTTGCCTCTGCTGCTAATTCTGGTGGTGTACCCATTGGGATATCTTCGTCACTATTTGTAGAACTCATTTTATTTTCGTAAAAATAACACGGCAGAAAATCTTTGACAAAATGAATTCCAGTTTCCCGCCTAATTTTTTTTTAAGGATATTAAAGTTTAAAGTATTGGGTCCGAATTGTATATTTGATTCCACATAAAACATAGCAATGAAAATAAATAAAAGAAAACTTATAGTATTAGTAAATATAAATATAGGCATTATTACATTTAGTTAAATCGACAATCCCTAAACGCATTAGACATTTAAAAAAACTATACATTTGTTACAAAATATTTATCAGTCCGAGAAAATAATTAAGTCTAAAAAAACTGTCTTATGATTTGGACACAATTATTATTCTATCTATGTCGGTTTTTGTACGTGACTATTGGACAATTGGCTGTATGGTGAATTTGTAGTCTTGCATGAAATTAAAAGTAAGTAACCTGCACAATAATATTTACTTCCCGGGCATGTCCGGGAAGTATTTCCATTTTTTTTAATTTATTATCTCATCAATGCATATAACGATAAACTTCGAGGTGTGTTTTTACTCCATTAATGGAAACATTTCCGAGTAAGTTGGAGAAAATAACTATTTACTTTATAGAATGTATGAATATTGATTCAAAGCGCGCAATAAGCCCGAATGGCTTTCAAAGGGCACAGATGTCAAACATTGCGTGCCGGGGATCAAGGGGCTCCTATTGCAGATTGAGCTCTAGATTTACATCTGTCCGTACATACACGTGAAAGGGAAATTACGAAATCGTACTCTCCTGACATCATGTCAATAAGGAACACGCAAAAATTCCGAAAAGACATTTGATCGAATCATGCTTCTTGAGATGCCTGTCGAGATTCGTTTGCTGTCCAAAGCAGCGATCACAGTGACGACATCTAAACGGCCGTTCCTTATTATGGATATTTCTTACGTGTCGCTGCAGGTTGGACGATATTGAGAACGAGCGTTCACAGTATTTACAACGGTAAGGTTGCTCGCCGGTTGACTTTAAGACTGGTATCTATGTCTATACTAATATTATAGAGGTAGTGTTTGTGAGTTTTTAGCTTTGAAAGTTTGTATGTAGAGGGTAATCTCAGGAACTACTCATACAATAAAAAAAAAACTTTTAACAGTATTTTGAATGGAAATAGGGGATAGACATTCACCTCTTTGTAATATGTAACTGGAGGCACAGCTCTTAGTAAATAAAACACATACTAAACATAACATACCTCTTCCTCTTCAAATTTAATTTTGCCAACAGGTGTCAAGTGAGATAAACCACATGAATTGCAATGCAACAATTCTGATTAGACGGCGTTGCAATCAGACTGCTTCGAACCCCTTAGGTCACGGTTACCCGCTGCAATAGTGGCCTCCAGTTCAGCGATCTAAAGTAAACGATAATAAAAATTAAGACAGTATGGGGAAATCCGAATCTAAAGGAGATAGAGGAAAAGTGTCCAAGGAAACATTAGGTGTTTTTTTATGTAAACAAATTTGGCTCGTTAAAATTTTTGGTCAAGCGTGAGTTGTTCTTAAAAAATTATAAAGTTGGTCAATTTTTTTTTTGACGTGGGTCGACTCTGTTGCATGTAAGGATTATTTCATTGTATGGAAAGAAAAAAATCTGAACAGCAGAAGTTGGTCAAATTTAATGAAAACTAACGGGTGTGAAATTGCACATTATACACGTATAACATTATCTTTCTAATTTCATGATCCATAATATAAATCTTAAAAATAAAAATAATAATAATTTCATTTCTAATTGGGCAATCTATTAATACGCACTCGTTACCTCAAAACACAACTGAGTCCTACATGTGAAGTATAAAATAGTTGAAGATCATGAGGACAATGGAGATCATGATGAGAATGAAGATGACGACTCATCCAACTCAAGCACAGACTCAAAAAAAAATAAAGGTTCCGCTACTGAAACCGCTATTTGAAAACTGATATGACGTCATTTCGTTAAAATAGAATACCGGTATTTTTCGGTTATGCAGTCCCTTCCACACTCTCAACACTGCGCATCCTCGTTGGCTCTGGCGACATTAAACCTCTGCTAGACGGTCGCCAACACGCCCCTCCGACCGAGCGCTTATATGGGGCACTTCAAATGTGTTAAACACTCGGTGAATGTTATCTATGCTGTTGTTCACTCTATGTTTGCTCCTGTCTGAAGATATATAAAACGTATGTCGTTTTGAGGGAATCGGTGTTAATCGCCACATGACACAACCCACATCACTTTTTCATTAGGTACGATTTATTTTTGTTTTCGTATAATTAATTGCATCGTATTTAGTATTCAGTAAGCGCTTTTAATCGTCTTCAAAAAGAAGTAGATATACAGTCACTCGGGGGGGTCACTAGGAGTGTAAATTCAAAAAGTAGACCGAATCAGGCTCCTGCGTATAATAATATTCGAAAAATTGTATTTTTTTCAAAAAGCGGGTTTTCTTGAATAATTCGGCCATTTTTGATTTTACATAAATCATGTTCATCAATTAATCTGGGAAGTGAAATCAGACAATTCAAATAAACATGCATGAGTTAAATAACAGTAAAGGAATGAGACAATTGCCAGTAATTTACTGATCATCACGTCTTTCCGGTACAGTATCTTTGGATAAGTGAGATCACCAAAGCGGACTAGTTATGTTGGTCTCTGGTAAGTTCTAAGAGGAGTCAGAAATTTCTGTAGTAAATTAATTTTTCCGCTTTCAGATATATCGGCATGTTGCGCCAAGGCGACGGGCACCTGCCGTAGCGTCTGCGAAAAGGTAAGCTATCCATAATTTATTTATCATCATCATCATATCAGCCGAAAGACGTCCACTGCTGGACATCAGCCTCCCCCAAAGAGTTCCAATGTGACTGGTCCTGCGCCACCCGCATCCAGCGGACTCCCGCGACCAATTCTTTTTTTAATTGAAAGTATATGCTTCCAGATTGGTCCCATTATTTTCAAACCCCCAGTTGGATGATGGGAACCATGAGGAATTGAGGGAACTCCTCAAATATATTAGGCACGCGTGTAGTAATTTCAGTATTTTCTATTATATCTCGTGTATTTACACCCGGAAATCATAAATTTGGTGATGGTGGAAGTGATGATGAAGACCATAGATGGCTTGTGGAACTTCTCAATGATGTACTTCAAACTATATAAGTACGTCACAGATTCTGATATGATTCCGTTGAAATAGCAAACAATGAAGTGCCAAAGGTAATTCTGAGATCCTTGAGGAATCGACGGAAGTCCTCAAATATTGTCACTGCTCCCAAAGAGTCTTACTTCAGGCAAAATACGGATTTGAAAAACATTAAATTATAATTATGTTGCATAAATTTGATTGTCATAAATGTCATAATGTCATGTTGCATAACAACCATTGGCAGAATCATCATTTCGCAGAATTACTTTTCGCATAAATTTCCCAGGCCCGTCGATGTGACCGTATTGAGCATACGACCTTTGTATATACGTGTCATATAATATTCAGATAATATTGATCCTGCTATATAATACATATTTACAAAGATGAATAACATATGATTATGTATGTGTATGCGTGTTGCACAAGCAACTCAATCCAATGATTCGATCCACTGGTTAGTAGGTGGTCCGCTATTGCGGATTTGTCTATTTGTCAATTTTTGACTGCCGCTATATATGTTCCTTCACTCTCGCTTGAATGCTTCGCTTAGTCTGGCCAATATAAACACTCCCACAACTGCATTCCACCATGTAGACCCAGAGATGAGAGATGCCACAGAAAGACACACACAGTTCTGTTTTCAAAGATTATTTAGATTTTCTATGAACACTATGATATACTAATTATAGGTTTGTGCAGTCAGCAGCAAAAAGTTCTTAAGTATGTTATCTTCATACAAACGCACGCGAAACGGCACGAGATTTTGTTTGAGTGTGCGTGCGGCGACGTATAGATAGTATAGCGCACACATACAAGCCGCGCGCGGTGCGTTTGCATGAAGATAACATACTTTGCCCTCTTTATACTATGATTGAACGCTGTTTGCTTGTTGCGCACCCGCGGCGGTCACCTGGGGCTGTCGCCGCGCAGCCTAAATAAAGTTTTTGAGTGTTTTGTATTTTAATTATACTTGTAAAGAGTGTGTTAGAAGGTGCTGGTCATAAGCGACTTATTGGATATACTAATCTGAACCTAATTGTAATTATACTTAGTTTCTATGACCCTTTTTATTTAGTGTCTATCTACACCCGGCACCCCTATTCAAAAAATGCTAAAACAATATGAAAATTTTGTATTTTTGCAAACATTTTTTACGAAGTAAGATACATTGTTGTACAATTATTCCTTAAGCGGTCTTTACACCTATCAATTTGTCACAAACACCGTCTTCAAAGTGAATGAATTGAATGCCGTCTCTTTCCATCAAATGATAGCTAGGTTGTTGTGAAAAATTGCTAGGTACACAACTCTACTCGGACCAGCAATTTAATTTGTTTGTGTTATTAAGTGTAAACAAGCTGCCCTTGTGATTTTACGGTAAGTGTAGATCATGTTTTCCATATCAATTTTAACGCACCCACGATATAGTTATTTGTTATACAAGGGTGCAGTTAATAAAATTAGGAATAGATGTTTCACGACACAATGTCAAACTTACAAGGCACAAATGAGAAGATTATTTTCGAATAACAAAGTATGAGTCCTCGTGGCGTTGTCAAGTCGAACTTGTTCAAATTGCTAAGCCGATTTCTTTCAGTGTAGGTTATTGTATTATCAACTTTGTATGGAAATGTTATTTTACCAACCGCAAATAACGTTTGTATAGTATAGCAGGGGGGTAATCACAGTTTTATTTATGTAGAATCGACTTGAACATAACAAATTATTAATTTATTGCCATTTTAACTAGACAAATACACATTCACGATTTTTTTTTAATTTTTCGAGTTTTAGTTTGTTTGAAAAAAAATCGCCTTGCAGCCTTAAAGTGCTGATTGACAAAAATGTTTTTTACCATCCAAATGGAAGTTTTTTTGTCACAATCACCAGCTTAAGGCTGCAAGGAGATTTTTTTTCATACAAACTAAAAACTCGAATATCTCGGAAACCAGCGAGTTTCGACCCCTGGTTGACTGGACATAAATTGTTGCAAATTAGCTCTTTTTTTATATAGTTTTGTTTGAATAACTTCTACTCGTTATTTTGACTAGAAAATAATTAATAGCCCAGGAGTGTTAGATTAAAATTTACCAAATACATAGAATCCCTCATAATTAAATAATATTGTTAGCATGATTGAAGTTATTCAGTGTGTTTTATCCCATTTTAATTACTTAATATAATCGCAGTCATTCTGACGGGCACAAGACGTACTGCTATCAACGGCTTTAATTAAACTTTATGATTGCAACGATCAGGAACATATTGCCCGTTGTATACTTGATAGTGGCAGTACGTCTTGTCTTATGACGCAAAAAATGTATAGTAGGCTCAACCTAGCGACTGACTTTGTAAATAAAAGTGTAATAGTGTAATAACACTTCGTCACCTATAAATGAAAGATGTCGAGTAAGTTGTGTTAAGCACTAACCTGACGCTAATATATCTTCTAGTATTTACGCAATCCGATCCAGCCGTCTCTCTGACATGCCAAGGAAGCCAATCTCTTCACCGACCAAGATATGTGTTACACGTAGGTACGTTTAAACAAGTTGTAAGCAGTCTACGTAAAGGGTATGCATGCAATAAGAGCCACCTCCTTAGTTACTTAGTATGTTTGTGCACATTTTTCATTTGGGACAAATTACCATTTGATCAGGGCTGTTTCTGTACGCGTTCCTCACCTCACCTCACCCGTTACGCCTAGGGAAGCTAGACCTCTACCTACGCTTGGTTACTACGCATCGTGGTGTCAAGATATATTTGTGGGTGAATGGTGAGATGGGGTTAAAAGAAGTTACAGAATAGCTGGGCAGTAAAGTCCGTGAGCGCTTAGAACAAAGTTCGGGTGGATAAATTGTTAATTTTGGCATAAGAAGTGTGTTTCAAGTGTATTTGTTTGAAGGCGGTATAGTAGATACATAACTTACCAAGGGCGGTTAAGCAAATAATGTCTCAGATCGCAGGTATTTGACGCCTGAGCCGAAGGCAAGGGTGATAAACATGCGATATGAGGCTTTCTTGATTACCGCCCGTGGTGAGTACAACATTTTACGTCTCTCCCTATCCAGGAAGCGAGATTTTGTTGTGTAGCGTGCGGTAGTTGCTACTTTACGGCCAGGTATGTATGACGTAAAAATAAATACGAAACATAAAAATTTCGACAACAAGTGACTGAAATTTTTTTAAGAAATTTCTATAATGACGGCCGCCTTTTCCTTTTTGCCTGTAGTTCTTGGTCTACAATAACGCGGCACAAGTGTGCCGTTACTGCACGCAGTTAATACCGAACGGTATCAATTAAAACTGTCTCGACTGATTTATTTTATTGGTTCAACAATTGATTACATTACGCCGAATTGACCGCAATGAATGGGAACTCAGGGCGCCGCACTGCGTTGAAAAAGATACTCAGTTTTGTTAAATAGACGCCTGTAATGATGACACTTCAAAGTGACAGTACTATCGGAGGTTATCGGAGGAATGAGTACATACTCGGTTTAATTCTCTTTGTTTCCGTATTTGGACTTTAAGCTAACTGAATAATTATAACTGGCTGCTACTAACTATATGATGCTGACTGTACGAGGGAAAAGCGGATGTGTCTATTAAAATGGGAAGACCTCGGCCAAAAAGGAGACGCTCTAAAGAAAGCTCAGGTCAAAAGTATCCTATACCATCGAACATAATTTTATGAAAGTATTATTGTGAAGCAAAGAGGTTTGCAATGATTGCAGCAAGTGGGAATCCGGAAACATACACAACAATAATTAACAACATAACACGTGTCTATGCATACACGGACACACAGACAGACTAAGATGAGAGCAAAGCAAGCAAGGCAGAGCCACGATTTATTTTGTTTCGTATAATTCAATGTTTTTTCACGATTTAACGCTACTCTTTGGGGGAGGCCTATGTCCAGCACTCTTACGTCTTTCGGCTGATATGATGATTGTGATGATGATGTCCGTCTTGTGACGACCTGACTCCAGGCGCCACCGACCACGGCCGCGGCAGCGACACCGGCCAGCAATACCGAGCAGCCAACACCGGCGATGACGTCAGCACCCGGCAGCCCCCCCGCCGCCGGCCACACGCCCGCCGCCTCGCCGCCGCCCCGCGCGCCTCTATAAAAAGGCCTGCACACAGAGCCGACTGGCAGTCATTCTGCCCGCCGCTGCCGAGTCGAGCGCACGCGCTCCTCGTGCTCTCTCAGAATACGCTCTCGCGACCGCGCTGCCCCGTGCGCGCCCCTGCCCCTCGGCCCTCGCCCGCGTTCGCTTCGCGACGCGTGGCTTCACCGCTCCAGCGCTGGGGTTTTCCCCGAGCGCACATTCCGCCCCATTGTTTTACCACGGTGTGCCTAGCCGTGGTAATTTCCGTCACGTCGTGCGCACATCATTGAGAAATGACTCTATTAGTTAAGTTCTTTTAAGTGTTTCTGTGTAAATATTATTTTAAAACCCTCCTGGTTTTGATTTTCACTGAATTGTATTGTGTTTCTGTGCCTCTATTATGGAGGAAGATAGTATTGTACTTAGGGCCCGTCTGGCCAAGCTAACCAGCTATGTGAACTATATGCAATGTGAGCATCCCTATGTTTGGGATGAAATCGCCGAAAAAGAGAGTGAGGGAGCCGACCTTGGGGCGTTCCCTTACGCAAAATCAAACACCGTTAGCGGTGAAAAGCGCAGGATGCTGACTCCTCGCCGCGCAGCCACAGGTGAGTCAGTTTCATTGTCCAGTGCAACTCCCAGTGTAACCGCCGTCATGGCCACGACCAAGACCACCACGACTTTCACCGACTGTATACCGTCCACGTCTGCTGCCCCCTTTCTGACAAACTCACAGACTAAATTCTTGTCAGAAAAGTCAGGGAAAACAGTTGTAATGCGGCCCTTGCCCGGCCTCACAGGCCTCTCAGGCGCCCCCACGGCAGCTCCCTTTGTGAACTCGGGCTCCAATAGCCCTGCCCCCTCACTTTGTGACACCCAGCTCCCCCTCGGGCAAGCCCATTTAGAGCCCACCTATGTGAATTCGAATTCACACTCAAAACCAACCGCTGCAGACCCGCCCCTGTCACTAAAACGGGTACTGGAATCTCAGCAGCTCCCCCTTGGCCAGCGGCCTCCTATTGTAGATTCCGAAAACGAGATATTTTCTGACGTCTCAACCTCTGACAGTGATGACGGACACCAAACCGAAACGAACTCAGACGCCCGCTCAGACATTACCCTAATTGACAGGGACAGTGACGCCCAGCCCATAGTAGAAGCCCCGTTTCAGCTAGTCACTAACAAAAAGGTTAAGCGAAAGCGCGCCACCCCCCCCCCCCCCCCCCCGCGTCTCCCCGCGCACTTCACCCCTCATCTTGCCCCGTGGCTCGCCCTCCCCGCGCATCTCGCCCTCCCCTCGCGTACCGCCGCCCCCCCCTCCCATCCCGCCCCGCCTGCCTGCCCAGTCGCCGCCACTAAGCTCGCAAGCACTAATTACTCAAAATCAGTTTGCGGCCCTCCCGATCGGGATGGACACAACAGAACCTGCGGACTCCCCTAGCACTAGCTTTGCTCCGGCCAAGCGTCCCACCAAACAAGTGCCGCCCCCGTCCACTAAAAACTCATCAGGGGACAAATCCTCTCAGCCCAAACAACCTCCAAAGCCTTCTAAGCCCCCAATGATTCTCCTTAGGGATGTATCCCGCTGGCCCGGCCTTAAGGCTGAGTCAGAGCGGCTAGGCATCGCTGTGGATAGCCCTCGCCTTATCGGGGGCCTTGCTGGGGGCCTGGCTATCTACACCCCCAATGAGGAGTATTTCTTTGCGTGGCGTGACCTTTTGGTCAACGGCTACTATACCCATGAGCTAGACTCAGAGAAACAACATCGGGTGATCATCAAAAGAGTCCCAAAGGACTTTGACACAGATCTCATACTGACTGACATACGGAATCAGGGCTACCCGGCCTCCGAAGTCCATAGACTGTATAAGCCACACCTAAAACCCAAAGAGCCCTATAACATCATAGCAGTAATGTTAGACAACACTGATGCTGGCAGGGCCATTCAAAATATCCAACAGATTGTCGGTGTAGGCAACATCAAAGTAGAAGCCCCCAATAAGCGCAGGGGCTCCGTCCAGTGTAAAAACTGCCAATTATTTGGTCATTCGGAGAAAAATTGCAGACTTGACCCTGCTTGCCATAAATGTGCGGGCCCCCATCATTGGAAGGAGTGCCCCCGGGACCCTGAAAAAGATAGGGACCCCCTATGTATTAACTGCAAGGGCCCCCATATTGCAAGTTACCGTGGCTGCCCTTTCGTGCCGAAGCAACCGGCTTACAAAAACAAAACCCGAAAATCCCGTTCTGGTAACAGGTTTACGGACTCACGCCCGCCCCCCAATCAGCCCAGAGAGTTCCCATATAGGGAACCAGGCTACAACGCTTGGGCAAGAAATGACCCTCCCATCCAGGATCTCGCCTCACAAGCACTATACCCCCCTCTCCGTAGCAAGGCCCCTCTGGCCCCCCCTGCAACCTCGCCCGCGCCCCCAGCCGGCTTACCCGGCCCCCACACTCACCGTCAGCATCAGCAAGCCACGCCTCTGCAGGCGCAGACCCCTTACCCCCCTCCTCCACCCCCTGCAGCTCTGCTCCCCCCGAGGCCGCCGCGACATGCGGCACCCCAGCGCCCTCCTCCTGAGCGCCCCCCCCCACACACATATGCTCGCCACCCCCAACAACACATACAGCCCTTTCGTGGCTACCCAGCCCAGCCAGGGGCCCCCGCTAGTCTCGACACCAACACAAACTCAGCCATGGCCGATCTTGAGCTCGTCACTGACCTCGCCTTTGTCTTTGACATGGACGAGGTCAGTGCACTTGCCGCAGGTTTCCGCGCAGCCCGTGGTGGAACAGCGAGGCTCCTTGTGCTCGCCCAATATAAACCCCTCCTCACTGC
Organism: Epinotia brunnichana; assembly: GCA_963854355.1. Lineage (NCBI taxonomy): Eukaryota > Metazoa > Arthropoda > Insecta > Lepidoptera > Tortricidae > Epinotia > Epinotia brunnichana. The sequence continues at coordinate 2,014,370 of OY977955.1, read as the reverse complement.
CATTAAGAGCTACTCAATCAGCCACCCTTAGAACTCGCCCAACTGCAGTCGTCACTGGGCAACCAAATGCCAGAACCAAGCCACGCTCCCTAACTATAGGTTTTTTCAATGCGAGGGGGCTCGTCAGACAAAAATTCGAAATTGTGACTTTCCTCAAAGATCATGACATTGACGTTCTTCTCATACAAGAGACCTTACTAAAGCCAGCAGCTAGAGACCCCAAAATTGCTAATTATAATTTCATACGGAATGATCGCCCAACGCAAGGTGGTGGTACAGCCATCTATTACAAAAGATTACTTCACATTTGCCACATTATTACTCCACAACTACAGAACATGGAGGCTTCTGTTTGCAGACTAGCCATGACTGGTCATAGCCCCCTAACAATCGCCTCAGTTTATCAGCCACCGAGCAAGGATATTCTGCAATCTGATCTGTCCGCCTTGCTGGAGTTGGATGAGTCAGTCCTAGTGGCTGGTGACTTCAACTCCAAGCATACGCAGTGGAATTGCAGAGTATCCACACCCAACGGTAATAGACTGAGGCGCATCATCCTCAACCTCAATTTAGATATATACTCCCCCCTCGAGCCAACGCATTTCCATGACCAAGAACACTTACCTGGCGTACTTGACATGGCCCTCCTAAAGAAAGTTAAACTCCGCTTTAGATCTATAACTGTCCATCATGAGCTTCACTCCGACCACAGACCAGTCATCCTTAGTCTCGGCCCTTCACCTGAGTCGACAGCAGTCAAACGCACTATTGTTGACTGGGTGAAATTGGGCAAAACACTAGCCTCCGACTCACTCCCTCAGATCACCTCTTCACTTAACACAAACATTAACACAAAAGCAGATACAGACATTGCCATTACACAAGTCACCACCACCTTGCAGGATATTCAGTTCAAATGCTCACGGGAGGTTACAGTAGGTGAGGACCCCCGTTTCCGTCTCCCTGATCACATCAAGAGTCTCTTGCATGAGAAGAATGTCGCACTTCATGACTACGACAGATGCCCCCTAGCGGCAACTAAAAACAGGGTCAACAAGCTACAGAAGTGTGTAAAGCGGGAGATTAGCAAATTCCGGAATGATAAGTGGGACGGCTTTCTTTCAGGGATCACTCCACATCACCAGGCATACTGGAATGTGGCGAGATCTCTGAGGAAAGATACTGTTGTATCTATGCCACCACTCACCATTCCGGAAGCAGCTGCTCCTGCTTTCACTGACTCCGAAAAAGCCGAATGTCTGGCAGCTAGCCTTGAGGATCAATGTTCGCCCAGCCTGAAACATCCAGACCTTAACCACATTAAATTCATTGATGACGAAGTAGCCCGCCACTCCCGTCTCCCTCTTGATGACAGTACCCCCACAGAACCAGTAACGCCGACTGAGGTAAAGCTCCTAATTAAAAACCTAAAAGTTAGGAAATCACCAGGACTGGATGGCCTCCCTAACCGACTTTTCAAACTTCTTCCTGACACTATCATTGACTTCTTAGTTATCATCTTCAATGCAGCTCTGTCCAATTGCCACTTCCCCAATGCCTGGAAGTCGGCGACGGTCATAGGAATACACAAACCAGGAAAACCATCAAACATCCCCACCAGTTATCGCCCTATCAGCCTCTTGACCACTATGGGCAAGCTCTACGAGCGCATACTGCTCAAGAGGTTGACCAGGCACGTTAACCAAAATAACCTCATCATAAATGAGCAATTTGGCTTTCGTGCTGCTCACTCTTGTCCTCAACAAATACACCGCATTGTGGAGCACTCGCTTTATTGGATGACGGGCTGGAAGCGCTCCATTCCTACTGGCGCCATTTTCCTCGACGTAGCGAAAGCCTTTGACAAGGT